>JASVEL010014240.1:0-162860 GCA_032618575.1 Nicotiana noctiflora | reverse complement strand
AAGATAAATAACAAGAACAACAACAACAACAAACCCGTGAAATTCCACAAGTGGGGTTTGGGATAAGCCCAATAAATAAACATGCCTAAACAAGAAGGGAAACCTTGGAGTAATGATAAGGTTGTCTCTGTGTGACTTATAGGTCACGGATTCCAGTCGCGGAAGTAGCCACTAATGATTGCATTAGGATAGACTGTCTACATCACACCCCAAGTGGTGGGATCCTTCCCCATACTCTAAGTGAATGTAGGATACTTTATGCATCGGATTGCCAAACACGCCTAAACAAACCAAAAATTTTAAAAACAAATAAAAGACACTGGAAAGTATTTTCTAATATCAAGAATCACCAAAAGAATACAGTAACTTGATGGAAAATGTGAAAATGGAAATAAGAAAGAAAATTGACAAAATGGATGCACAATTTTTTCAATGGACATCAAAAGTAAAATATTAATAAGACACACACACACTGAAATAATAAAAATGGTCAAAACAGAGATCAAGAAAACAGAGGAAAAATAAAGTGAAGAAACATTTATAAAGAAAGTGTAGAAAGATTGGTGTGGTACCATAGGAAGTTTGTTGGTAGTAACATCAAAGGAAGTGACATGAACATGTACGGATAGGAGAGACACAAAAGTTATTACAGCAATGCCACAACTTAACAACTTTCGAACTGAATTCCTCCACTTTTTCTTTTTCTGCTGCATTTCCTCCAATAACTATGTTGTATATTTCTATGACAAGTTTGCTGCTCCTGCTTTTGATTCTTTTCTCTGAGTTTGGGCTTTAGCGTTTTGTTCTGTCTTTTTACTTTTATGCTCTATTTATAATAATTGTCAAATTAGTAGTAATGACTAGCACTGTGCCAGAGAGTTACTAGTATTATTTTATTTTCATATAAGATCCGATGGAGTACAATTTTTTGTTGTTGTACGAGCCCGATTATATTTGGATTCGTTGCTTAA
This sequence comes from Nicotiana noctiflora, assembly GCA_032618575.1. Classification (NCBI taxonomy): domain Eukaryota; kingdom Viridiplantae; phylum Streptophyta; class Magnoliopsida; order Solanales; family Solanaceae; genus Nicotiana; species Nicotiana noctiflora. Next base: position 161,889 of record JASVEL010014240.1, on the reverse strand, counting down.
GCCCCATTCAGAGAAAGCAAGAATTTTTGTGTATTTTATGTATGAGATTTTCAAAAATTTTTAGCATGAATATATTTTTTATCAGTCTTCAAAATCCTTCACAATTCAATTCATTATTTTATTCACAACTTAAAACTCGAATATAATTTTTCTTCTACTAATAATTATATAATATTAGTAATTAATTAAATATTTTAAATTTCATGTCTACAAGATAAATACTAGAGAAAGGGAAAATAAGGAAGGTTGGAGGAAATAACGGAAAATCACTGAAAATGTGGTAATTCAATTGGAGTCAGACAACTTCAAAAAGAAAAGAAGAGACTAAAAGATAAGCATTATCTCTTTATAACCTAGTTTACCTCTAACTATAACTCCTACTTTGTCTATCAATTTCATTGTTTTTATTAATTTTAATATCCAAAATATTCCTAAGAAGCTACCATAAGAAAAGAGTTGTTTTTTTACTATAAGTGTATTAGCTTAATTAAGATATTCATAACCATATTAAGAAGAGATAATTGAAATGAATATCTTATAATGCTATTTTCTGTTTAAACAAAAAGCTGAAATATATTTTTTCGTTCAAATTACTTACTTAGCACAAAGAGAAAATAATTATTCTTGTAACTCTGTTCTCATTATTCAACCAGGTAAAAAGATTTAATAGTTTATGATAGGAAAACGGTTGCTATTTTCGAGAGGACTTTTTTATTTAGTTCCTAATTGTCTAGCTAGAAAACCGTTGACTATCAAGCATCTATAAGTATGAGAGAACAATAAATATATTATTTAGATATGTTTTGAAATGTAAATCCTTATGTACTCTTAGATTGTTTTAACAAAATTACTTTTTTCTTTTGTCATTAACCCATGTTCCAAACCATTTAAGAATTCTGTTTAAATCATTAATTCAGCAGGACTTAAATAAAGAACAAGACGGCTACCCCAAACAGAAAATTACTGCACAAAATTACTTTTTTCTTTTGTCATTAACCCATGTTCCAAACCATTTAAGAATTCTGTTTAAATCATTAATTCAGCAGGACTTAAATAAAGAACAAGAAGGCTACCCCAAACAGAAAATTACTGCACTGCCCAAATGAGTGGCACATTGCTTCTAGTTTTGTCACGATCCGGATTTCCCCCCAACATCGGGATCGTGATGGCGCCTACTCGTAGTATCTAGGCAAGCCACTGTATTCATACTATCCTGTTTTTAATAATATTTCATAAATAATTTATCAACAAAACCATAACTTTAATTAAATAAGTGCGGAAGACTTTATCGAAATAGAAATAACCAGTTTATATATATATATATATATATATATATATATATATATATATATATATATATATATTATTAAAAAAATAATTTGAAATGAGTAATAAACTTTACCGATCCACAAATAATAGATTTGAACTTTACCGACTCACCAATAATTGAGGGTATAGCTCATGCATGATACGCGCTACATATATAGCGTGTATCATGCATGTGTTATAACCCTCAATTATTGGTGCCCGGAATTGATTTTTTGCTTATTTAAGGTGTTTCATTGTTTCGTTAAAAATCCATTCAGGATCCTCCAGGTCTTCCAAAATATTTGTTTGCTTAACTTATTTTGTATTTATCATACTGTCCAAAGAGCAAAAAATTATAGTTGCATTATATTGGGGGGAGGGGGATGTGGAGAATAACTCAGTACGCTATAGTTGTTCTCCACAGTGTATTGTTAAGTTGTCACTTACAATGGAGTACGATAGATTGGTTTCGTTATTATGAAAAAAAATGAGTGTGAGGAAACATTCAATGATACTAAAGTAATCGGAAGATATTCGTACTCTGTCACTCCGCAAGGGGCTATTTTTACTCAAAATTATGAAACTTAGAGGGATTTTCGAGGACTATGGATGAGCATCGAGAACTTCTTGTGATAAAAATATTGGAAATGTATGTCACATCTGAAGACGACCGCAATATTGAGGTTCTGCAAAATAGGAATAACCCTCAATCATCGGGTAATTTTTTTGGAGCAGTTTTATCCGAAGATGTTTCGTTTGAAAGAGTTTGGCCAGATCTAAACTTATCTCCACGGGGCGAATGAGGAGCAATGACATAATTTCTTTCCACGTTTACATAATCCACAAGCTGAGTGGCAAATTTTAGTTTTTCATTGTATTAATATGTTTTTATATGTATTATATTTGTATTAACACTTATATTCCAAAGCGAGTGCCGGCCAGATATGAATTTTACAAGTTATGAACCAACTGAAAGTTGGAATATGACCAGTTTTAGTATGTTGGATCATGGTGGTCCATCCTGGATCCATCAGCAATAGGATAATACGCATGATGGGATATCAACATATTATAATTTGTAAGTTAAGTGATAAAGTTTATATGTAATGTTTGGATAAATTTGAGAAACTCAATATTTTATTGGTTGTGTCGTGAAAACGAGCAACTTGAAGGTCTTGTCCTTACTCAATTCGAGAGGTTTTTGTTTGAACTATCATCTTTTTTCAGATATTTTTGGTTTTTTAACGGAGAATTAAATAATTAATTTCAATAACTAAAAATATATTTCAGTAATTATTCATATAACAAATACTTAGGTTGATAAATTTTCTATATTAATATTTCATATGTTAGTTTCTTACTTTTTTGACAAAAAATCTGTAGTGTTTTGTTTGAACTGTCATCTTTTTGGATTTTTGGGTTGTAACTTAATTAAATATTAAATTTTCATTACCAATCAAGATATATAAAATAATAATTTATAAAATTAATAGTAAATAGTATTGAATTTATGTCATTCGTAACAATTTGTCTGTTAACTGTCATATTTTTCACAAATTTTTTGGCAACGTCACTTTTGTAACGTCAACTGATTATTTTATGATTCATATCTAATAATTGATAATTATCTACAAAATATTATATCCATAAGTGAGTGCTCTAACCGAGTTTTTTAAGGAGAGTACGTACTTTTTATTCAAGAGTACGGATTCTAAAGAGTACTAAAGTAACACTACTCTAAATAGCCATAAACAAAGTTATCTACCATAAGCTAAAATTTATTATCAGTTTTACTACGTTAAATTGACCGCTAATTTAAAATTCAAATATAGCGCATTGTCGCCAGAGGCGAAGCCAGCAGGATTTCAAGTTAATGGGTAGATTCTAATCGTTTAAAGTTACCGGGTTCTGAAATTAATAATATATACATACTCAATGAAATTTTTAAGACAAATATCGAGTTCGAACCAAAGCTATTGGGTTCGGCTGAATCCGCCGGCGGTACTCTAGCTCCGCCCCTGATTGTCGCATATGCTATGCTTTAATGGACAAATGTGCCGTTAAGGCATAGCGCATTCAATACATAAGCTATATATAAATTGTTGATCAGTTAGTTTTTCACTTATTTTTATGCTTTGAGTCCAAAACAAATGTACAATATTTTGGTCCGGACTCCATATCTAGATCTCAAAGTGACCTAAGCTAAAATCACATTCAATAAGGATGCAATTGCAATGATGCATGTCGTGAAGACTTCGTAGTTGGAAGATAGCGTAATTCTGAGTTCAGCCGTAAAAGGACTATAGGATATCTTCTATATTTGTACCCAAAAACAACAAGAGTCTGATTTTTTTTTTGTTTTTTTTTGTTTTTTGTTTTTGGCATAAGTAGTGATTACTTTCGATAATGTGAATAAAGATACCTCAGCGAAATGCATCTTCATGACAATTAAAGGTCATTTGATTAAGTATAGTTATGCAGGGAAGATAATAGAAAAAATAATACGGCAAAATACATGTATTATGAGATAAAACAAGGGAACGCTGAGCATATCTTTTACATACAATAGTGAAGATGGATAATCGACATAATCCTATATCAAGTCCATAAAAGTTGTGATGATATATGTATATTCAAACCTCTTTATAATAGTCACGTTTATTTCGATATTTTTTTAATAGGAAGTTGTAGTTATAATTAGTTAGGGACTAAATGTGATACAATGTAAAGTTAATTAGGACCTAAGTGTACTTATACAAAGTTAGAGTATTGATTAGTTGCATAGTTGTGTTTAGTTGTATATAGACGGTTAATACAATGTATTATTCAGTTGAGATGTTCAGAGAATAGAATTCTTCTTCTTCTTCTTCTTCTTCTTCCTCTTCTCTCAATCGAGATTTCATGGCTGATTTTAACATGGTATCAGAGCCATGGAAATTGATGCATGAGAGCTTCGCCGTGAAGATCTAGTTCTCGACATTGAATTGATCTCAACCAATTTTAATTTTTTATTTTCCAGTGAAGCTTTGAGCTCGAGATTTCTGCATCAATGGCGGAAAAAATAGATCATACTCATCCTCTTTTTCTTCAGTCTTCTGATACACCTGGACTGATTTTAATACCAATTCAGCTTACGGAATCGGAGAATTATGGACTTTGGAGTAGATCGGTGAAGATCGCACTTAAAGCCAAAAGGAAGCTAGGGTTCATAACAGGAAAATGTACTAAGGAAATGTACAAGGATGCTCTACTTGAGGAATGGGAGACTTGTAATGCAATAGTACATTCATGGATAATGAATTCCGTTTCAAAGGATTTGATAAGTGGGATCATATATGCATCAGATGCACATGCAGTTTGGGAGGATTTGAAAGAACGTTTTGATAAGGTAAATAGAGTACAAATTTTTCAATTACATAGATCAATCTCTAGACTATCGCAGGGATCAGATTCTGTGTCAGTGTATTTTACTAAATTGAAGGAGTTACGAGCTGATTATGATGTAATAATACCATTTCCGGATTGTGGTTGCCCTAGATCTAAAGAACATATGGTTCATTTATATCAACAAAGAGTAATGCAGTTTCTAGATGGTTTAAATGATACTTATGAGCAAGCTCGTAGACAGCTTTTGATGAAAACTACAGAGCCGACACTTAATCAAGCATATGCTTTGATTATTCAAGATGAAAGTCAACAATCAATGGGAAATATTTCTGTGAATGAAAAAATAGATCCATTAGCTATGCAGGTTGGCAGAGGATAGGGATATAGAGGAAAGAAGCAATTTCTACAATGTGATCATTGTCGTATGAAAGGTCACACTAGAGAAAATTGTTTCAAAATTATTGGCTATCCAGAAGATTTTAAGGGAAGGAAATCTTATCAGCATAGAGGAACATTGACTGCAGCCAATTATGTTGAAGGAATGTCAAGTCATTCTGTACCAAGTCATTCTACACAACCAGCAACAAAGCCAAAAGGAGACTATTTTTTTACAGAGGCTCAATATCAACAGATACTTGGATTACTCAACAACAAGGAGTCATCAAATGAGATTACAATGGCTAATAGTGCAGGTAACAATATTGCATTATCTTGTAATGTAGAGGGTTTAAACAAGTTGAAAGATAGATGGATAACATTGTCATCTAATGTAGAACATCTGGAAAACTTGAAAGATGTTTGGATTGTGGATTCAGGAGCTACACATCACATATCATCTAATGTAAATTTGATGAGTAATGTGAGTAAAGTGACTGATAAAAGAAGAGAAAAGGTTACACTTCCTAATGGTGGTTATGCAAAAATAGAACACATTGGAAGTTCTTTTTATCAGACTTTGACAAGCTGGAAAATGTTCTTCATGTACCAGATTTTAAGTTCAATTTGATGTCAGTATCCAAATTGACTAGAGATCTGAGTTGTGCAGCTATATTTTTACCTGAACTATGTGTGTTTCAGGATCTTTACAATGGCAGGGTGAAGGCGATTGGTAAGGAAAATGAAGGTTTATATGTGTTGAAAGGCAAAGGAGTAAGACAGTTAGCAGCAAGTGTAAATAGAAATGGAGCAGCAGAAGACACAGGAGAATTATGGCACATGAGACTAGGGCATGCCAGCATTCCAGTTATGAAGAATGTTTCTTTCTTAAAAAGTAAAGTAGATGATGAGACACAAAATAAATGTACTGTTTGTCCTTTGGCAAAGCAATGTAGAGTGAGTTTTCCAGACAGTATTAAAAGAGGCAGTAGGTGTTTTGAACTTGTTCATATGGATGTTTGGGGACCATATAAAAAGGCAACCCATGACAGGAAGCATTATTTTCTTACAATGGTTGATGATTTTTCAAGAGCTACTTGGATTTTTCTGATGCAATCTAAGAGTGAAACTTTCAGTTTTCTAAAACAGTTCCTATGTATGGTTAAGACACAGTTTGATACTTGTGTTAAAACTATAAGAACTGACAATGGAACAGAATTTTTAAATAAACAGTGGAATGATCTTTTAGGATCACAGGGGATTATACATCAAAGCAGCTATGTATATACTCCTCAACAAAATGGTGTTGTTGAGAGGAAGCATAGACATATATTAAACACTGCTAGAGCTTTGAGATTCCAGAGTAATGTCCCAAGTTATTTTTGGGGGGAGTGTGTACAAACACCAGTATACATTATTAACAGATTACCATCTAAGATTCTAGATGGAAAGAGTCCTTTTGCAATGTTATATGGTAGAGAACCTTCTATAGCTCATTTGAGAGTATTTGGTTGCTTGTGTTATGCAACTAATTTGATGACAGAAGACAAATTTGATGCTAGAGCCAGGAAGGCTGTACATATGGGATATTCTACTACTCAAAAAGGATATAGACTGTATGATTTAATTACTAAGTGTTTCTTTGTTAGCAGGGATGTTTCATTCAGGGAAACTGAATTTCCATTTAGAAAACTGCAGGACAGTTTAGAGACAAGTTTTCTACAACTTGACTCTTCTACATCCGAAGCTGTTGAACAAGATATCATACAGGGAGAATCAAGAGTTGCTACTCCTGATGAATCAAATCTTGTTAATCATGAAGAAGTTGGTGAAGCAGCTGATCCTAATACAGAAGATACAGAAATGAATATGCATGATGCAGAAGTTCACGATGATATTATTCAGCTGGATAATGTTGATGTTGTAGATGCTGAAACTCCAAGAGTTGAATTGACTTCTGATAGACAACATGTACATGGGAGACAGTCTCAGAGAGTTAAACATCCACCTATATGGCAGAAGGACTATGTGGTACAGTTTCAGAAATCTTCACAGTGCAATTATCCACTTTCTAATTTCCTATCATATGAGAAAATGTCTTCTAAATACCAGAATTATATTTCTATTTTTTCAGTATTGAAAGAACCTAATACTTTTAAGGAGCCTGTTCAAGATGATAGATGGGTCACTGCTATGCAACAGGAAGTACAAGCTTTAGAAGAAAACAAGACATGGGAGATAGTAGATTTACCTCCTGGGAAAACTTCCATTGGATCAAAATGGGTATACAAGATAAAATACAAGGCTGATGGAGAAATAGAAAGATTCAAGGCTCGTTTGGTGGAAAAAGGATACAATCAACATGAAGGATTAGATTATCATGAGACCTTTTCACCAGTAGCAAAAATGGTGACAGTGAGGTCTGTGATAGCTTTGGCAGCTTCAAAAGATTGAATTTTATATCAAATGGATGTGTTTAATGCATTTCTTCAAGGAGATTTATTTGAAGAGGTATATATGGATCTGCCACAGGGTTTCCAAAGACAGGGGGAGCAGAAAGTATGTAAACTGTTAAAGTCATTGTATGGACTTAAACAAGCATCAAGGCAATGGAATCTTAAGCTAACAGAAGCATTGATAAATGCAGGAGTTGTTCAAAGTGTTTTTGATCATTCTATGTTTACAAAGAAGTCTGGTTTAGACATTGTAATCATACTTGTGTATGTGGATGATCTACTGTTAACTAGGAGCAGTAAGGAAATGATTGATGAAGCTAAGGCGTCTTTACATCAGCAGTTCAAACTTAAAGACTTGGGCGAATTAAAATACTTTTTAGGGATTGAAGTTTTAAGATCTAAGCATGGGATCTTACTTAATCAAAGAAAATATTCTTTGGAGTTGATTTCTGAACTAGGTTTGAGTGGAGCTAAACCTGTTGTAACACCTATGGAGGTTAATCATAAACTCACAACAGTTGAGTATGATAAAACTGTTGGAGTAAGGGAAGAGGATCCTTTAACAGATGCAACAGGATATCAAAGACTGATAGGGAAGCTTTTGTATCTCACTGTTACTAGGCCAGATATCAGTTATGCAGTGCAAAGTCTGAGTCAATTTATGCAAATGCCTAAGAAGTCTCATATGGAAGTTGCAATCAGAGTAGTGAGATATCTCAAATCTACACCAGGTATGGGAATTCTATTCAAGAAGGGTGAATCAGATGTTTTAACTGCCTTCTGTGATTCAGATTGGGCAGCCTGTCCAATGACTAGAAGATCAGTCGGTGGCTATGCAGTTAAATTTGGTGAATCTTTGATATCTTGGAAATCAAAGAAACAGCATACTGTTTCAAGGAGCAGTGCAGAGGCAGAATATCGAAGTATGGCAACAACAGTTTCAGAGTTAGTGTGGATACTTGGCTTATTTTCAGAATTAGGAGTATCTATCATGAAACCAGTTACACTATTCTGTGATAGTAAAGCAGCAATGCAAATAGCTGCTAATCCTATCTTTCATGAAAGGACAAAACATATTGAAATTGATTGTCATTTCATTCGAGAACACATTAGAAGAGGGTTGATCACTACACAGTATGTATCTACAAAGGAGCAACAGGCAGATCTCTTTACAAAAGGACTGGCATCAGGACAACATCATTTTTTGCTTGGCAAGCTAGGTGTCTTAAACATTCTTCATCCACCAGCTTGAGGGGGAGTATTGGAAGTTGTAGTTATAATTAGTTAGGGACTAAATGTGATACAATGTAAAGTTAATTAGGACCTAAGTGTACTTATACAAAGTTAGAGTATTGATTAGTTGCATAGTTGTGTTTAGTTGTATATAGACGGTTAATACACTGTATTATTCGGTTGAGATGTTCAGAGAATAGAATTAACATGTATGTATTATCTTTATTATCTTTTGATACAAATGAATATTTGTTGATTTTCTGAACTAGACATTTCAGCTAATGTTAACGAGTAATATTCGCCCATTATTTATATCAGATCGTACTAATTTACAGTAATCACACTATAAATTAAAGTGAGAATATTTTCCTTCATACCAAACACACCCTTAAATGCAAAGGTTTCACCAAGTATGTTGTTTAGTTGAGATCAATGATTTCATTGCATATGACATTATTTATTTTGATTGTCATAAGCTTACTGAAGCAAAGTCCACATGCAAATTTTTTTTTTCTTTAAAAACCAGACTGCTCCAGTTGTCCTATTTATGATGTGTTGATCATTTACTTCCTTTCACATTAGCACTATCATTAAATCGTAAGAGTTTAACTTTTCTATATTGGCAATGTGAAAGGTTCTTAATTATATTACAAGTCATTTTAATTATTTACTGGTTTTTTTTCATAAAAATAAAATTAATAATTAAAAATAAAAGACAAAAAACGTACTATATATAGCTGATTATTAAATTATATTTATAGAGTAAAAATATTTTATTATATTAACAATTTATAAAATTTAAATCTTTCAAAATATTAATGATAAATCTGAAATTCAAAAGCAATAACATGACTCAATTTGTTAAATGTACAACCCACGGGTGTCCTATATATTAGCCTCTTTGTCATTTGGCTCCTCAAATTTGATTCCTTAAAGAAGCAATTTATTTGCTAATGATATTAAAAATGGAGAAAAAAACTAAAGATTAAAAGAACTTGCTTATGGCATAAAAATCTTTTGGTATTAAGTTCTCCAGCTCCACCAATAAGGGTTGTGGTGAAGTGGTAAGTACTCTTCTTCCTTAACCAGAAGTCTCGAATTCGAGCCCCTATGTATGAAGTCGTTTTTGTTGGGGAGCGCTTAACCTATGTGGGACTTCTTGGGCACAAATCCGAATACCAAACACGGAATTAAAAAAAAAAAAAAGGTTCTCCTGCTCCGCAAGGTAAAAGGAATGGGAGCATTATATTTTGGATTGACGTAACTTTGACTTTCTTGTTTAAGAAAATGACCATTCTTATCTATTCTGTTAGTGCTTGTTTGGTACGAGGGATAAAAGATAATTAATTTTGTGATAAAATTTGAGATGAGTTTATATCATGTTTGGTTGAGATAAAATCGTGATATAACTAATCGTGAAATTATAGTATTTTTTTTATCTCTATAGGAGGGTGAGATAAGTATTCCTAAGATAACTAATTTCAAAAGAATTAATCATAGGATAACTTTTTTTCGAATCAAATAATCCCTTCTTATATCATAGAAGTTGGACCATGGTAATTTCTTGACACACACTATTAATTCCCCCAATTCATTTGCTTTGCTTGATTTGGTTGCACTGGTATTTCAGATCAATACGAATACACCCTTTCGTGCCATTTTCCATTTGAATCTTTCCTTTCCGGAATGATGTGATATTGCAATTTCTTTTGTTAATGAAAGATGATTAGCCACTTAAAGTATGTATATTTGTATGCATATTACCTCGCATTTTACTCATGTTTCGTAGATTTGGGATGTGTAATGTAATAATTTTTGCTAATTCATGGTTAGGAGTCATCTGGAGGCAATATGGGACGAAAGTGCATAATTTGAAGCAAAAAGGGAACAAAGTGAGAAATTTAAATAGTGTAGCGCCCTGGGTAGCGTGGGGCGCTACCTGTGGCGCAGTTTCCAGAAGATCAAAATTCTAGTGCCAGGGCTAGCGTCCCATGCAACCCTGGGCGTTGGTGACGTGAATTTATCCTATTTCGCCCATGACTCAATTATTTCGACCCCAAGAACAAACCTATACCTATTTTGGCAAGGGAGACGTGGCTTTGAGAGAGAAAACACAAGTACGAAACACTCGCGAGCACGAAATTCATCAATTCTTCTATTCTTCTTCTAGTATTCATAGCTTTTATATTTGAAAATAATATTTTGATGGTTGTTATGAACATGAGTAGCTAAAAATCTCATTATTCTGGAATTATGGGTTGTTCTTGACTATTGTAAATTGACGATTGGTTATTTTGCTTGACTTTATCATATTAGTTTATTTATACAATCTTGCACTTAATTATTCTGTTGCATAGCTAACAATAGAGTAATATCTCCGAGTTTATAGTTGAACTCGAAATAGGAAACTATATATTGCATATAAGATTGGATTAAGTAAGTTCTTGAATCCAGGCATCTGAGAATAGATTCGCGATTAGGATAGACATATTCTAGTCGCCTTACTTGGTTACTGTTGCAGAAAACACACATGCATTCTTGTCAAGTTTAAGTTTGATTCTATAGACATATAGTCTTAGGTTGGCTTGAATAGGAGAGCAAAGCGTCGAAAGAACTCTGCGGGCATAATAAACCCTTCTAATCAACAAATTAGACAAGTCAAGTTATTCAAACCGAAAAATGTAATAGGAGAGACATTAAACCCATAACCCCAAAATATCCCCATCTCATTGTTTTTTCGTAAGTGTTTGATTGCTCTATTTGCGATCTTATTTTCTTGCTTGATTATTAGCTTAGCTCATAGTAGTTTAGTTATAAAAATCACAATCATCTTCTTCACACTTACTTGAGCATTAAATTTATTAATAGCTTAGATTGGACAACAGTTGTAGGAATGATACTTTCTTATCACTTTATTACTTGACGATCGTGTATACTTGTGTGTGCGTTTGGTCACAATAAGTTTTTGGCGTTGGCCTATCCCGAATACTAAGTATTTTGAATTAAGTAATTAATGAGGGCCCCACAATTATGTATTTAATTTGGCGAGACTCATCTCATTTATTATTAAAAGGCCAACCTAAAGCAAACTAAATTTTTTATTTTATTATTTTGTTCCTAAAAGCCGATTAACTCACAAATTTAAATCTGAACCTCAAATTCAAGTCCGGATTCAAACAAAAAGAGAAATCCCTTTACCTTGAACTCGCTATCTAATTCAAGGCTCAGTGATTGAGGCAGCAAGGCCTAGTCTCACAAACATGACTCAAGCTACCGTGAAGCCTGATATAACTAGGCACTTTGAGCTGAAGCACTACATGGTGTAACTGATTCAATCCACATGGCTATTTGTGGGGTTGTCAAGTGAAGATCTGCAGAGGCACATATAGAATTTTTTGGAGATTACAGATACATACAACTATCCAAACATCCCTAAGGACTATGTCACACAGACCTTGTTTCCTTTTTATCCGTTGGGGAAGAAAAAGAGTGGTTGAACAAAGAGCCAAAAAACTCAATCCGAACATGGGATAATCTAGCACAGAAATTTCTTATCAAATTCTTTCCCACAAAGAAAAAAAAATCATCGAGAAGCCAAATTTTAGGGTTTCAACAAAAGGATGACTCAAGCTTGGGAGAGATATAAAAATCTACTCAGAGATTGCCCACATCACTGTCAGATTGATAAAGTCCTAAGTCATACTTTTTGTTTATGGTTAGCCGAAGCATCCAAGATGAATCTTGATTTAGCATGTAGAGGCAGATGCATGGCTAGACAGTACACTATTATCCAAATCTTACTGAACAATTCATAGCTAACGATAACAATTGGCAAGGAGATGGGGAACCATGGAGAGCACTTAAACAATAGGCAGCAGGTGTTGTTGTGCTTGACGATTTCTCATCCATAAGAGCAGATATAGCAAAGTTAGTCAATCAGGTAAATAAGATAACGATGCAACAAGCGCAACAGATGTAGAAGGTGCAACTAATGTCTACATGTTGTGATAATATGGAGAAGGCCACACTAGTAACCATTGTCCATTGAATCCTGAATCCATTTATTATGTGGGGCATCACAACAGGGGTCCGATAAACCAGAATACTCAATATGGGAACACTTACAGCCCAAACTGGAGAAACTATACTAACTTCTCTTGGGGCGGTAATCAGAACAGTAACAGACCTCAATGAAATTTTAGCATACCATATACTCCACTACAACATGCAAAACATACTATGAACGAATTGTTAAAGAAGCTCTTGCTTAATAATCAACAACTCTGTCTTGATAATCAACAACTTCAGACAGAATTTGAGAATTTGGAAAGAGAAGTTGGGCAATCGCCTCCACTCAGAATGTTAGACCTAATGGAGCACTCCCAAGTAATATTGAGAATAATCCCATTGAATAAGTGCAAGAAATTAATCTACTAAGTGGAAAAGCATTGGAGGAGGTGTCACCTAAAAAGTATGTGTCTAAAGAAGTTTTTGAAAGAATGGTACCTCAACTAGAGGTAGAATCTGAAAATAAAGATGATAAACATAGGCAGGAGATAGGGGTAAATATTCCAAGTACTTGAGAGACATCATGGTCAATAGAAAAAGGTTGATAGAGTTTGAAATAGTTGCACTTACTGAGGAGTGCAGTGCTAGAGTACTGAGTAAGCTCCCGCCTAAGTTGAAGGATCCTGGTAGTTATACAAATCCCCTTGGCGATTAAAAAACACGAGGTTGGTAAAGACTTGTGCAATCTGGGAGCAAGCATTAATTTAATGCCACTATCAGTGTTCAAGAAACTCGATCTTGGAGCCCCCAGGCCTACTATTATAACTCTACAACTATCAGATCAATCATTAGTAGTGCTTGAAGGAATTATTGAAGATGTGTTGGTGCGAGTAGGGAAGTTCATCTTTACGCAAATATCTTTATTCTTTCCTACATGGCCGATGATGAGGTTCCAATTATTTTATGGAAGCCATTCTTGGCTGGGGCACTTATTAATGTAAGGGAGGGCAAGCTAAAGGTGAGAGTGCATAATGAAGAAATCACATTCAATGTGTACAAGGCGCTTAACCTTCCTAAGCATTATGTGGATTTATGCAGGATCTCTGTGGTAGAATTAAAGTTGAGAGCCTACATACATGGAAAAGAAAATCAAGTTGGAAGAAGTGGTGTTGCAAGCTAAATGTGTAAAGGTAAAAGACAAAAGGGTCAGGGAGGAAAGAGGAGATCCTCCTAGAGCGTGCAAAAAGACAAAACTCCATAGAAAGAGGAGGAAGCGAAAGTGTCCAGCCTGAGCAGAGTAGCAGATTCGTGCCATGACTCAAAATAAAGGCGCTTGTTGGGAGGAAACCCATCATGTATTTTATTTATTCTTATATTTATTCTGTTACGTTTTATTTGTTTTTATTTTGCAGATTAGGGGAAGCCTAAGTACCCGAAGTTGAGGCTGATGAGCATGTTGAGCTTAAGTGTGGGGTTATCTCGGTCTTTAGTATTGATGATCATGTACTAGCTACGCCGTAGAGGGTCTCAGGAAGTATTTCTCATCCTTGTTTTAATATCTTTCTCCATAATCATGCATCGAGGACTATGCATAATATAAGTGTGGGGTGGGAAAACTACTTTCTGAAGTGTAATTGTATAAAAAAAAATAGTTTTTCTTTTAGAACTCATAGTAGACATAGTCTAGGTAAAAAAAATTAAAAAATAGAAAAAGTTCAGATAAAAAAATAATTATAAAACGTTTGGACTTTTCTCGACGATGGATATTTTAGATAATTTTCTTGAGGGATAAAGTCTGATTTAAAAACACCAAAAAGATTTTTAATTTTTAGAATAGTTAGGTAGTATCTCTTGGTTTTTCTTTGGGCGCCGGTTCTTTTTCAAGGGTCTTACTCGAATCGGGTACTTTTTTTTAGTAGTTTAGGAAGGAAGAAAATAGAGTTGCTCTCACATACCTATTAACATGTTTGGTACTGGCACGTTAGGCTATGGCATGCGCTCTATCTTCCTATTATATTTTATTTGAATTATGATGCTAAGTAATATAAATAGTCTACTCTGTGATGCCTATTCTCAATTGTTTGACTTGTATGTCATTTAGTGCATTATTTCTTAAAATTTCTCAACTATATGTGCTTGCTTGACTTAAAAGTTGAACAAAATCATCTTGAGTGAGTCAAGTCCCATGTGTGTGTAAGGATTGCTGATATTCTGTGTTGTCCTGTGTAGTCTAAAACTTGCCCCATATGTTAATCAACGCAAAATAATTAAGTTATGCTAGTCGAAGAGATGATGTAGGCGTTTCTTTGCTCGATCATAGATGTGCTTGTGACTTACAAATAATTGTTTTCATTACCTGACCCATTGAGCCTACAGACCTTTTCCTTGGCACCTACGTTACAAGTCGTATCCTGATTTTTTTCGTAACTTGAGCTTGTTGAACCTTTGCCTCCAAGTAAGGTGAGAGATTTGGAAGTATTTTTCAAGTGAAACCATGGAAGGCCCCTAAGGTGCACTAAAGTTGTAAAACATATCGCTAGTTGATGAACCTTAATATATGGAGTATGTGTAAAAAAAAAAGGAGATAAGGAGAAAAGAATTCACAATTTTTTTTATAAATAATGTGATAGTCAAGAAGAAAAAAAAAAATACACCTTCTAATCTTACTAATTCGTGCTAGCGGGAACATAAAAGGGCTTAATCGAAAAAAGGCTATATTGTGTGTGGTTCGTAGTGAGTGAATTGATTGAGAAGAATACCTGCTCGATTCTTAAGTGTAGTGTATCAAAAGTGCTTAGGAGCGTTAGTCACTATTCCAAAATATATCCTACCCGTCCCTTAGCCTACATTATAACTCATAAATTCCTAATTAATCCTAAATTTGGATAGCTTAGATTAGTAGAGATGAACACTACGGACAAGCTTATGGTACGACCAAAGGATGCACATGAAATTCTTTGTGAGAGTAAACAACTTTTGTTCAATCGTGTGATGTCCTTAAATTTATGTTCAAAGTCATAGTTGAATGTGTGGACTATTTTTATATTCACTCTTTTATTTTTTGGTGAGGGCACATAATCTCATGACAGATTGGTAATGTTATAGGGTGCTTAGTAGTAACAAGTCGGCTCTTAAGATAGTGTGGTTGTGGATAGGTTGTTTGAATTGGTTGAATTGCATTGTGTATACTTGGGCATGTTCAAAATGGGAAGAATATGAATTTTGTATGTCCATACTTGACTGCCGGTATCGACCATAGTCAAAGGTAGAATGATTGAAAAATCAAAATTTCTCCTCCATAATTGAGATGTACGTTGTTGTTGTGTAGTTTATAGTTCTATTTCTTGAGGGCGAGCAAAAGTCTAAGTGTGTGGTGTCGATATTCGGCTCAAAGTATGTATATCTATATGTATATTGCCTCGCATTTTACTCATATTTCGTAGATTTTAGATGTGTAATGTAATAATTTGTGTTAATTCGTGGTATTTTCATGCTAGGAGTCATATGGAGGTAATGTAGGACGAAAATGCACTATTTGAAGCAAAAAGGGAACAAAGTGATAAACTTGGATAGTGCAACGCCTTGGGTAGCATGGGGCGCTACCTGTGGCGCAGTTTCTAGAAGCACAAAATTTCCAGTACTGGAGCTAGTACCCTACGCCACCTTGGACGCCGGTGACGTGAATTTGTTCTATTTCGCCCGAGACTCGATTATTTCGACCCCAAGATGCCCCCAACTCGTATAAAGCAAACCTAAACCTATTTTCGCAAGAGAGACACAACTTTGAGACAGAACACAAGTACGAAACACTTGGAGCACGACATTCATCAATTCTTCCATTCTTCTTATAGTATTCATAGCTTTTTTATTTGAAAATAATATTTTGATAATTTTTATGAACATGAGTGGCTAAGAACCTCATTATTCTGGGGTTATGGGTCGTTCTTGACTATCATAAATTGACGGTTGATTATTTTGCTTGACTTTAACATACTAATTTATTTATTCAATCTTGCATTTAATTATTCTATTGCGTAGCTAACAATGGAATACTATCTACGAATTTATAGTTGAACTCGAAAGTGGGAACTATCGATTGCATATAAGATTGAGTAGAGTAAGTTTTTGAATCAGGGCATCGGAGAATAGATTCACGATTAGGATAGACAAATTCTACTTGTCTTACCTGGTTATTTTTGCAGGAAATATACACGCATTCTTGTCAATTTTGATTTTATAGACATATAGTCTTAGGTTGGCTTGAATAGGCGAGCAAAGTCTCGAAAGAACTTCGCGGGCATAATAAACCCAACTAATCAATAAATTAGATAAGTCAAGTGATTACATTATCCCGAAATATGCAATAGGAGAGACGTTAATCCCATAACCCTAGAATATCCCCATCTCAATGAATTCTTTCTAAGTGTTTGGTTGCTCTATTTGCGATCTTATGTTCTTGCTTGCTTCTTAGTTTAGTTCGTAGTAATTTAGTTATAAAAATCCCAATCATCTTCTTCACATTCACTTGAGCATTAAATTTATAAATAGCTTAGATTGGACCTTAGTTGATCATAAATTCTCGTGGGAACGGTACTTTCTTATCACTTTATTACTTGTCGGCCGCGTATACGTGCGTGTGCTTTTGGACCCAACAAAAGAGCAACAAAACCAAAAAATGACACTACTTGAAATTGGGCCTATGGAAAACTTTCTTATTGCAACAGATCTGTAACCATCGCGATAGGAGTGTATTGCAATGGTTATAACCATTACCAAAGGTTATTGGAACTGTCAGGACACTTTAGCACTCAAACTGTTGCAATATCCTAAAAACCGTTACAATAGATATTTATATGGAAACAATTTCTATAACCATGGCAATAAATCTATATACTGTAACGGTTGATTAAAAAAATTTCTCTATCGCTACGTTCATTGATTCCCATTCATATTTCACCCAGTTTTTCTACACCCGCTATAATTATTTTTATATCTAATAAAATACTAATATCTAAATCCCTAATTTTAGTACAATACCCACTCACTCCTTCGGCATTCTCTCCCAAAGATTAACATACGCCTCTATCGGTCGTCCGAATATTACTAGGAGCCCATCCATCATTTACATCTGCTTTTCCTAAAATCCCCAAAAGTCAGAGTTTTGCCTAAATTGTGTAAATATTTATTCACAACAAGGGCAATATTTTCATTTTAATTAAATTGTTACAATAGCCTACCAGAACCGTTGCCATAGGAGTTATATGATGTTCCGATAGAAAATGTAAACCATTGCAACAGGACCTACAAACCATTGCAATAGGTAGTTCAAACCGTTGCAATAGCTTGAAGAAATCGTTCTCATAGTCATATATAATCGTAACAATAGCTTACAGAAGCATTGTGCAAATGATATGATAATGGTTATTGACTGCTGCATTAATTGTTATGGTAACGGATTTTAACGGTTGCAGTTGATAAGCTTAGTTGTTCCAACGAGGAGAGGGGAAATCGTTGCAATAGACCAACTATAGCAACGATTTTGTGAATCGTTGCAAGAACCGTTCCTTAAGCTCTATTGGCACACGAACTGGTGGAACAGGCACAAGACTTATCACAATGGTTAACCTATCTGTTGCAACGGTTTTCGATGCATCGCCATAGGCACATTTTCAATGTGAAAACACAAAGCTTTACGTGGGAACAATGGGGCAAAAAAGATCTAGTTGGGACTATGTTTTAATCATATTTTTTTTTATATCGCCATGTTGGTTTTGTTAGAGATTTATATGAATATATAAAAAAAAATTAGTACTTGAGTTATGTTTTAAAGTAGCGATATGAAAATCAGAAAACCACCCCATCATTTTTGGAATTGAGACATAATTATTATAATATTTTATTTTATTTTTATTACTTTTTCTTGTTGTTCTGGAGAAGAAGGGGAAAGAGGGATCATGGACGTCTCACGTGACTGGGGAGAAAAAAATTGGACAGTGTCAGGATGGAATAGAAGTTAGATACATTAGAAATGAGGTTTTCAAATCGAACCGAAAAATCAAATTAAATTGAAAAATTAACTAAATCGATTAAAAAAATTGATTAGGTTGGTTTGATATGGTTTGATATTGAGTAAATAAATTTGACCACCGACATATAAATATATAATTTTTATATATACTTTCAAGACTTTATATTCAATTATCTCTAAAAAGTATAGAAATGTTTGAGATCCTCCTATGGGATGTAATATTTCATAGAAGTATAAAGTGCATTTATTTTTATTTACTATAAATAATGGATTGTATTACTTTCTCATCAAGTGCTACTGAAATGCGTCAATCATCTCTTTTTTCTTCTATATTCATATGTCAAGATTTCTTATATCTTTTATGAATTTAAAATAGTATTTCGACATTTAAAATTAAACAAAATATATCATTATAAGTATCATCTTGATTTTTTTTGTTTAATTATTAAATTCGGTTAACCTTGAAGGGTGCATTGACGAAAAATTATTTTTAGATAACTAAGAAAATAACTATCATGAGTTTTTAAAAGAAAAGTTCTTCCATAAGAATATATTATTAGATCATATGTTTATAATTTTTTTTTTAATTTGTACTAAACATATATTCACTTGTCAAAACTTTATCTTAACTTTAACAAAGTTAGATTGAAAAAAATTCATGTAGCAAAAAAGATTCAAAAAAATAAAAAAACCCGACAAAATCGAATCAATCCAAACCGGTATAGTTGGTGATTTTGATAAAAACCGAACCAATCGGTCCATGTACACCATATAATAAAATATATACACCAATTATCATTTTCTTCTAACTGCCTTCTTTTTTTTTTTTACTGTAACAAATACTATTAAAGCTTGCGCAGTTACAATGAAGTAAAGAACAAATACACATGGAAATTAAATTTGATTCCTTGAAGTTGGAGGATTAGTCACTAAGTATGGTCTTCTTTCCATGTGAATTATTCGTTTCTTAAATGCTGTAGATAGAGCTGTGCTTATATTTGACGTGCCCGTGGATTCAAGAATTATGTGACCCCAAATTAAGGCACAAGGCAAGGGGATGATCTTCATTTCCTTGTCTTAATAAAATAGACTCTTGTCAGAAAGTATATTTAATTGTGTTTTTTACTCTATCACACTACACATGATCCTGCTACGGTTGAATGCTTATATAACTGAATCTTGTATGTTACCTAAATGATATGAGAAATTTAAAAATAGCTACATTTATAAGTGGTCACTCAAAATTAGTAATAGTTTCAAAAGTAATCAGATTTATCCTTACAAAGTGGGCTTGTGATCCGAAACGCAGAAGGCCCAACCCTTCTGCCCAAATGGACCTGTATAGCCACTCTCCGGTGCTCCAATCTCTGTATATTATACTGAAATTTTTCGCATTTTGGAGTTCCAATATAATATGCCGAAAGTTCATACACAAGTGCATGGATTTCCGGTATATATGCTGGAACTTTTTGTGTGGCAGTAAAATAGTAGTTATTTTCATTAAAAAATATATCAGTTGCTAACTAATGAAAATTGGGTCCGGGCTCAGCACGGGCCATTTTCCACTAAGTATATAATAGAGAAAACTACCATCTATAGCCCCTCAAAATTTTAATAGCCCAAGTTTTGTCCTATGGACCTGAAATGTCCCTCCGGCCCAAACTTATTACATCTAATAACCCATAATCCATAACCCACCTACGCCTTTTAACTCGCTCCATTTTTTTCCTATTGCACTCGGCTCTCTCAAAACACCTTTCTTCTCAAACACTGCTTCTCCATTTTTACTCTTGCTCTCAATGTAAGTCAAAATTTCAGTAGGTTTTCTGATTTTGTTCATAGTCGGCTCTATAATGGGGGAAAAGAAGTTTTTGAAGAAAAACAAGAAGTTGAGGGCATCTCCAAATTCTATGAAATTAGCTAGTGAATTCGTGAAATATAAACCTAGTTTCATTAGGAATGATGATGGCGATTTTAAAGATTTACAAGAATTTGGGTGTGGTTGTTGAAAAATGCACACGTTGAAGGAATGCAAAATACCCCTATTGAAGGAATGCAAAGTATCCTTATTGATAGAATGGCTCGTTCACATAGTGGCACTCCCAACAATAGAGTAACGAAGTCACAAACTTCTCAGTGTGTGGTTGTTGAAAAATGCACAAGTTAAAATAGAAACATCAAAGTGGTGGGAAACGATGTTGCGATTGATAAGGGTAAATGTTCTAAAAGGAAGGCTAAAGGGATGGGGATGATGTTCCATCAAAAAAGAGAAAAGTTTATGTTGATAAAAAATATTCTAGCTCATGTGATTTGAATGTATTTTCTAATGATATAACTCTGACTTGTGTACGCTTAGGTTATTTTAGCATGTAACAAATTTATCCAATATAGCAATTATGTTCATGATTCATATATAAAATGTATCATTCTTTTTCATATTGTATATAATTTATATCAAGTCAATAAGTAAGGTGCAATTTGTATATAAAGTATATCATTTATCCACATAGTGCATAAGTAATGTTTAAAGTGCGTATTTGGAATTGTTATGAAACTTATATATATTTATATCTTTGTGTTGTCTGCAGCTTTGAGATTACTATATTCCGTTGGGCGATCATTATAGTACTCATATCAGTGTGCACACAAACTGCAGTATAGTGAAATATTTGAAAGATAGCTTGGATGATCAGCAGATTGAGATGTTTAGAAGAACATGTTTTGGTTACTTTGTGGACTTGCCCAAATTTTTTATACAGAACCAACTTATCCATTCACTATTGCTTAGGAAGTAGTGTCACCTAAAGATAATGAGTTATGGATTAAAGTGAACAACACCAAGTTACGCTTTGGACTTGTAGAGTTTGTATTATCACATGTTTAAAGTGTAATGGTGATCCCAGTAAGGATTATGAATCTGTCCAATCGAGTCGTTTGATGGAATTGTACTTTCCAAGCACGCCGAATTTGTCTAAGAAATTGTTAATTGATTATTTCTTAAAAAATGTGTGGAAATCTAATGCAGACGCATTAAAGATTGCTGTATTGTATTTCATTCACAGATTCCTATTTTCTATTACGATTGATTATTT
Organism: Nicotiana noctiflora; assembly: GCA_032618575.1. Lineage (NCBI taxonomy): Eukaryota > Viridiplantae > Streptophyta > Magnoliopsida > Solanales > Solanaceae > Nicotiana > Nicotiana noctiflora. Next base: position 140,002 of record JASVEL010014240.1, on the reverse strand, counting down.
GATAACAAAGAAAAAATTTCTATTGGTTGAATTTGGTGATTTTGAGACTTTTCCTTAAGGAAAAGTGATTTTTAATGCTACGTTGGAGTCAATAAAGGATAAGGTTCGTAGCAGGAGAGAGATATACCAATATGGTGGGTTGCCTTTAGCATTCCAGTGTTGGTTTTATTAATGCTCCCCCTATGCTCGCAAAAAGCTCGTTTACCGGATTGGAGATCTTATACCACGCATACTAAACTAGACAATAAAGAAGAAGGTGACCTTCAAGAGGTTGAGGAAAGAATTTTTTTCTTTTAATTCAGGAGCAAGTAAAAAATATTTTTGTTTAGTTTACAACATTTTGTAGCAATATATATGAATCTACTTCTGATACATAAATTATGCATTTCTATACATAAATTATATATATCTGATGCGTACTATCAATTAACTATATGATGTGTAGTTTATACAAGTAATATATTGGTTGTCTTTTATTTTTCTAGAATTTCATGATTGCTAAGTTTTTATTTATTTATTTATAGTTGGTGTTTGATAATATTGCCCCAACAAATATTGAACAAGAAAGGCTTGAATTGCATGATTTTATCTCCGTGGAAGAAGATAAAAATGAGATGCATATCGAATCTAGAGTCGTGGCTGAAATTAATCAAAGAGATAATGTTGATGATTTCAACACTCGACCTAAAAAAATGCTAAGAAGCACTCCAAAATAAGATGGAATCACAACTTATCAACAATGAGAATCATCACTTGTTTATTTAATCATTCCGAGCTTTTGAGGCCTTGAAAACCTCATTTATAGTTGCCTCGATTTGCGTGCACACTCCGGGCACAAAGCTGGAAAAGATTTATGTTGAAATATGTGAAATATGTGAAAAAGTAGAAGAATTTTGATATTAATATTGATATGGTTGACTTTGGTCAACATTTTTGGTAAACGGACCCGGATCCGTGATTTGACTATTTCAGAAAATCCGTAGAAAAATATGGAACTTGGGCATATGTCCGGAATTGAAATCCGAGGTCTAGAACCCCGATAAAAGAATTTTTTTGTTAAATTGTTTTCTGGAAAATGTTTAAGAAAATGAAACTGAATTTTGATTAAAAAGTACCGGTATCGGGCTCGTATTTTGGTTCCGACGCCCGGTACAGGTCATATATATTGGTTAAGCGCTTCCTGTAAAGTTTGGTTGAAAACGGACGTCGTTTGACGTGTTTCGGCCTTAAATTGGAAAGTTTGGAAATTATGAAATCTTAAAGAGTTCTTGAGCTTTAAGGCTCAATTCATGGATTTTGATGTTATTTTAGCGATTTGATCGCGCGAGCAAGTTCGTATGATGTTTTTAGGTTAGTGTGCATATTTGGTTTGGAGCCCCGAGGGCTCGGGAGTGTTTCGGAGGTGGTTCGGGGTGTTTTTGAACTTAAGAAAAACTGCAGAAATCTGCAGCAGGCATTTCCTCATCGCGTTCGCGATGCCTTGGTCGCGTTCGCGAAGAACATTTCGTTCCTTCTTCGCGTTCGCGTCCTGTTGATCGCGTTCGCGATGCCCAGCATTTTCCTTCATCGCGATCGCGTGCCTTAGGCCGCGTTCGCGTAGGCCAAATCCGATGCCCAGCATTTTCCTTCATCGCGATCGCGTGCCTTAGGCCGCGTTCGCGTAGGCCAAATCTGATGCCCAGCATTTTTCTTCTTCGCGTTCGCGACTCACCCTACGCGAACGCGATGGCCTGATATTTTCCTTCATCGCGAACGCGGCCGGGGTGTCGCGAACGCGATGAAGAAATTATTGCCCAGTGAATTTAATCCCCAAACAGAACACTTACGGGATTGTTTCCATTTTTCACAAAACACTCTCTTCTCCACAGCTTTTTGGACGGTTTTTGAGCGATTCTTCATTAAACTTCTCGGGTAAGTGATTCTTAACTCGTTTTCTTCATTTTCCATCAATATTATTTGAATTCCTAAGCCTAAATAGGTGTAAATGGGTAGAAAAATTAAGAACTTAGTATAGTGAGGGTTTTCAATGAATTTACGATCTAGACTTCGTTTTGGAGTCGAATTTAAGAACAAATTGTATATTTGAACTCATGGAGGATTGGGTGAACTTATTTTGGTTCGAAACTTGAGTTTCGATTATGTGGGCCCGGGGTCGATTTTTACTATTCCGGGCATAATGTTGTAAAAATCATATTTAGCAATATGAACTAGTTTGTTAAGTAGAATTGATGATATGAAATCAATCGTGTATAGATACGGTTGGATTGGAGTCAAATTCGAAAGGAAAAGGCATTGCTACGGATTGAATCGTTCGTGAACTTTCGAGGTAAGGTGTTTGTTCTATCCTAGTTTGTAGGAATATGAATTTGGTTATGAATAAATTGTTGAATAAGAATTATTGGTGTTATACCGGTAATGAAAGTAAATTGTTGAAACTATTATAAATTATTGGTTTAAAAACCGGTAACTATAAATATTGTTGATATAGAGATTATTGGCTAAATGCCGGTAATATATATATATATATATTTATGAAATAGGATCGTGTGGTACGCCGACCACTTATATATAATAAGAAATGGGATCGTGCGGTACGCCGACCACGAAGTGATTTAAATCTTGGCATTGGCCATAGTTGCCGGTAGCCTATTGATATACTGGGAGCGGGTGGTACGCCTACCACAAGATATAATTTTGATATATTTGGGAGCGGGTGGTACGCCTACCACGAGATATAATTTCTGATATATTGGGAGCGGGTGGTACGCCTACCACAAGATATAATTTTGATATATTTGGGAGCGGGTGGTACGCCTACCACGAGATATAATTTCTGATACATTGGGAGCGGGTGGTACGCCTACCACAAGAGATAATTACTGTGACAGTTGGGAGCGGGTGGTACGCCTACCACGAGACATGAAATGAAAGAGGAAATTGAAACATGAAAGTAAGAATATTTTGGATATCTTCAGTTGTTGAATAATATTTTAGAGCAGAGTATTTCTTTATAAATGTATTGTATATATATATATATATCTATATTGCAACTGTAACTGTACAGTTTTATGTCGGTGTCTGGTCCTAGTCTCATCACTACTTCGCCGGGATAGGCCATGCACTTACCAGCACATGAGGTCGGTTGTGCTGATACTACACTCTGCGCTCTTTTTGCGCAGATACAGGTTACGGAAAGCAGCAGCAGCAAAATAGCACGATTGTGGATATTCCGACTACTGAGACTTCGTGGTAGCCTTGCAGGCGTCCGCAGGACCCGTTGTCTCCTCTATCTATATTTTTCATTCTGTTATCTCATGTAATCGAGATAAACAGCTTGTATTTTCTTTCAAACGATTATGTGTATTATTCTTAGAAGTTCGTGAGTATTGTGACACCAGTCTTGGGTAGTGTATCAGATTTGGATTTTTTTTTATCATATCTGGCTAAGTCTTCCGCTAAATTTTGATTATTCCGCTATAATTTTTATGTTGTTAATAATAAATTGGTTATTAATGGAATTGTTATTAATATTTGGCTTGCCTAGCTTCTATTTAGTAGGCGCCATCATGACCCCGACGGTGGGAAATCCGGGTCGTGACAAGTTGGTATCAGAGCACTAGGTTGCACAGGTCTCACAACTCACGAACAACCTTAGTAGAGTCTGAAGGATCGGTACGGAGACGTCTGTATTTATCCTCCAGAGGCTACAGAGTTAGGAAAATATTCTCTTTATTCTTTCCAGTCGTGCGACTTGATCTTTCAAATGTTAATTGAACTTCTACTCTGTTCTTCCGCAGATGGTAAGAACATGTGCATCCTCATCTACTGACCAGCAGCCTAAGGTCCCAGCAGCGGCAGCTCCCGCTATGGGTAGAGGCCGAGGTCGAGGTCGTCCTATAGGCCAAGGTAGGGGCAGAGCTCAGCCCCGAGCAGCAGCACAAGTGGCAGAACCTCAGGCTCATATCGAGGAGGAGATTCCAGTCCCAGCAGCTCCAGTAGGCCCAGCTCAGGTCCCAGGAGGAGTTATGTTTTCACCGGATCTTCACGATGCTTTGGTCTGGATAGCAGGTTTTATGGACAATATCACCAGAGCAGGTTTATTACCAGTAGCACCAGCCACTTCTCAGGCTGGAGGAGGTAATCAGACTCCTACTACGCGCACTCCGGAGCCAGTAATTCCCCAGGCTCAGGTTCCTGTGATTCAGCCAGTTGAGGCAGCTCAGCCTGTTATTGTGATTCCGTCTAATGATGGTGCAGCTATGTCCGCTGACGCGTTATGGCGATTGGACAGGTTTACCCAGCTGTTCACTACCACATTCAGTGGCACTCCTTCAGATGATCCACAGGATTTCCTATACAACCGCCACGAAGTTCTCCGTACTATGGGTATCGTGGAGACAAATGGTGTGGATTTTGCTACTTTTCGGTTATCCGGTTCCGCCAAGACTTGGTGGAGAGATTATTGTCTAACCGGGCCAGCGGGATCGTCATCTTTGACTCGGGAGCAGTTTGCATAATTATTCTTGGAGAAGTTCCTTCCAGCCCACTCGCCGGGAGTTTATGCGCGTACAATCTGAGCGTCTTCATCGTGTTCTATGTTCTGTCACACGCACGAGACTAGGTTCGTGGACCCGGCTCGTCATGCCGTTATCATACTTCCCACGCAGCGGGAGAGAGCGAGGAGGTTTATCGATGGCTTGAATCAGCCAATTCGGCTACGTATGGCTATGGGTGCAGTGAACCGAAATCACTTTTCGCGAGGCGGCTAACGCAGCCCCGCCGGACAGAGACGGCTCGCTCGCAGGGAGCGAGACATGGATCGGATAAGAGATCTCGTAATTCGGGTAGATTCAGTGGTACCTCGTCCGGAGATAGAGATTTTTATGATAGAGGCCATCCTCCTAGGCCTTATCAGTCAGCTCTTCAGGTTTCTCATGATGCTTCAGGTGATCGTAATTCTCAGCCACGCTACTCTGATCAGCAGCCTATCAGTGCACCACCACTTCGCCATTTTCAGCAGTCGAGGGCTTGTTTTACGTGCGGTGATCTTAGGCACATTGCAAGGTATTGCCCTCGAGCTTCTGACAGATCTCACCAGCAGGGTTCTCGTGCCATGATTCAGGCCCCAGTTCCCTCACAGCCTGCCCAGCCAGCCAGAGGCGGGGGTAGAGGGCATAGAGGTGGAGGTAGAGGTCATAGAGGTGGAGCTCAGACCGATAGAGGTAGAGACCATCCAGTAGCCGATCGTCCTAGAGATACTGCTCAGGGTGGTGGGGCACAGCCCCGATGTTATGCACTTCCCGCCAGACCAGAGGCTGAGTCTTCTGATGCTGTCATTACAGGTATTATTTTGGTTTGTGATAGAAAGGGATCAGCATTATTTGACCCCGGGTCTACATATTCGTACGTGTCTTCCTATTTTGCACCATACTTGATTCAGCCCAGTGATCCACTGAGTGTTCCTGTTCATGTGTCTACACCAGTAGGCGATTCTATTGTGGTTGATCGAGTTCATCGGTCATGTATTATAGTAATTGAGGGTCTCGAGACCCGTGCTGATTTATTACTCCTAAATATGGTGGACTTCGATATTATACTAGGCATGGACTGGCTATCTCCGTATCATGCTATTCTAGATTGCCATGCCAAGACTGTGACTTTAGCCCTGCCAAATTCGCCTCGTATAGAGTGGAAAGGAATTTCAGGTCATACTAGCCGTAATGTTATTTCTTATGTTAAAGCTCAGCGTATGGTTGGAAAGGGATGTTTGGCTTATCTGGCCTATGTCCGTGATTCCAGTGCTGATGTTCCTTCTATTGACTCTGTGCCTGTGGTTCGCGAATTTCCTGAAGTATTTCCTTCAGACTTGCCAGGTATGCCGCCCGATAGGGACATTGATTTTTGCATTGATTTGGCTCCAGGCACTCAGCCCATTTCCATTCCCCCATACCGTATGGCTCCGCCAGAGTTAAAAGAATTGAAGGAACAGTTGCAGGATTTACTTGAAAATGGTTTCATTAGGCCCAGTGTTTCGCCGTGGGGTGCACCTGTATTATTTGTAAAGAAGAAAGATGGTTCGATGAGAATGTGCATTGACTATCGACAGCTAAACAAGGTGACTATCAAAAATAAATATCCACTTCCGCGAATTGATGATTTATTTGACCAGGCTTCAGGGTGCCAAGGTATTTTCAAAGATAGATTTGAGATCTGGCTATCATCAGCTGAAGATTAGGGCATCTGATGTCCCTAAGACAGCGTTCCGCACTCGGTACGGACATTATGAATTTCTGGTCATGTCTTTTGGGTTGACAAATGCTCCAGCAGCTTTTATGGAATTAATGAATCGGGTGTTCCGGCCTTATTTAGACTTGTTTGTAATAGTCTTCATCGATGACATATTAATATATTCCCGCAGTCAGGAGGAGCATGCGCAACATCTCAGAGTGGCCTTACAGACTCTGAGAAATAGCCAGCTATATGCAAAATTTTCAAAGTGTGAATTTTGGCTAAGTTCAGTTGCATTCCCGGGTCATATTGTGACGGCAGCAGGTATTCAGGTTGATCCGAAGAAAATTGAGGCAGTCAAGAGCTGGCCTAGACCGACATCAGCCACGGATATTCGGAGTTTCTTGGGGTTAGCGGGCTATTATCGCCGATTCGTAGAAGGATTTTCGTCTATTGCAACCCCACTGACCAGATTGACCCAGTAGGGTGTTCAATTTGAATGGTCCGATGAATGTGAGGCGAGCTTTCAAAAGCTCAAGACAACCTTGACCACAGCACCGGTATTGGTTTTACCCACAGGTACGGGACCTTATACCGTTTATTGTGATGCTTCCCGTATTGGGCTTGGTGCATTGTTAATGCAGGATGGCAAGGTTATTGCCTATGCTTCGAGGCAGTTGAAGATTCATGAGAAGAACTATCCAGTGCATGATCTAGAATTGGCGGCGATTATTCACGCATTGAAGATCCGGAGGCATTATTTGTATGGTGTAGCATGTGAAGTATACACCGATCATAAGAGTCTTCAGTATTTGTTTAAGCAGAAAGAGTTGAATATGAGACAGAGAAGGTGGCTAGAGTTGCTAAAAGACTATGATGTTACTATTTTATATCACCCAGGTAAGGCCAATGTGGTGGCCGATGCATTGAGTAGAAAGTCTGCCGGCATGGGTAGTCTTGCATATATTCCGGTCAGTCAGAGACCATTTGCTCTAGATGTCCGGGCATTAGCCAACCGGTTCGTGAGATTGGACATTTCTGAGCCTAGCAGGGTGTTAGCCTGCACGGTCGCTCGTTCTTCTTTATTAGAGTGTATCCGTGAGAGGCAATTTGATGATCCTCATTTGCGTGAGTTGAGAGATACAGTACAGCGGGGAGGTGCCACACAGGTAAATTTAGATGATGATGGGATATTGAAATTGCAGGGTCGAGTTTGTGTGCCCAATGTCGAAGGGATTCGAGAGTTAATCTTAGCAGAGGCCCACAGTTCGCGGTATTCTATTCACCCAGGCGCCGCGAAGATGTACCAGGACTTACGTCAGCACTATTGGTGGCGCGGAATGAAGAAAGATATCGTTGCGTATGTTGCTCGGTGTCTAAATTGTCGGCAGGTGAAATATGAGCACCAGAGACCTGGTGGTGTATTCCAGAGGATTGAAATTCCCGAGTGGAAATGGGAGCGAATCACTATGGATTTCGTTACTGGACTTCCTTTGACTCGGAGGAAATTTGATGCTATTTGGGTCATTGTTGATAGGCTGACCAAGTCAGCACACTTTATTCCAGTATCCGTCTCCTACTCATCGGAGAGGTTAGCGGAGGTTTACATTAGGGAGATTGTTCGTCTCCATGGAGTGCCAGTATCTATTATCTCTGATCGGGGTACGCAGTTTACCTCGCACTTCTAGAGAGTGGTCCAGGAGGAGTTAGGCACCCAGGTCTAGTTGAGTACATCATTTCATCCTCAGACGGACGGTCAGTCCGAGAGAACTATTCAAATTCTAGAGGACATGCTCTGAGCTTGCGTCATTGATTTTGGGGGCTCGTGGGACCAGTTTCTACCATTAGCAGAGTTTGTCTACAACAACAGCTATAAGTCTAGAATTCATATGGCTCTATATGAGGCGTTGTATGGTAGGCGATGTCTGTCTCCAGTCGGATGGTTTGAGCCGGGAGAGGCTCGATTGTTGGGTACGCACTTAGTTCAGGAGGCCTTAGATAAGGTCAAGACTATTCAGGAGAGGTTGCGTTCAACTTAGCCCAGACAGAAGAGTTATGCAGACCGTAAGGTTAGAGATGTAGATTTCATGGTTGGTGAACGAGTATTGCTCCGAGTGTCGCCTATGAAGGGCGTGATGAGGTTCGGGAAGAAGGGCAAGCTCAGCCCCAGGTATATTGGTCCATTTGAGATTCTAGACAGAGTGGGAGGGGTGGCTTACACATTAGCTTTGCCGCCTAGCTTATCAGCCGTGCATCCAGTTTTTCACGTATCTATGCTTCGGAGATACCACGGCGATCCCACACATGTGTTAGACTTCAGTACTGTCCAATTGGACAATGATTTATCTTACGAGGAGGAGCCGGTAGCCATTCTAAACCGGCAGGTTCGACAGTTAAGGTCGAAGAGTTATACTTTTGTGCGTGTTCAGTGGAGAGGTCAGCCTCCTGAGGCATCGACCCGGGAGTCCGAGTCCGATATGCGGAGCCGCTACCCTCATTTGTTCCCCAACTCAGGTACTTCCTTCTCTCGTCCGTTCGAGGACGAACGGTTGTTTTAGAGGTGGAGATTGTGACGACCCAAAGGGTCATCACTTGTTTATTTAATCATTCCGAGCTTTTGAGGCCTTGAAAACCTCATTTATAGTTGCCTCGATTTGCGTGCACAGTCCGGGCACAAAGCCGGAAAAGATTTATGTTGAAATATGTGAAATATGTGAAAAAGTAGAAGAATTTTGATATTAATATTGATATGGTTGACTTTGGTCAACATTTTTGGTAAACGGACCCGGATCCGTGATTTGACTATTTCAGAAAATCCGTAGAAAAATATGGAACTTGGGCATATGTCCGAAATTAAAATCCGAGGTCTAGAACCCCAGTAAAAGAATTTTTCTGTTAAATTGTTTTCTGAAAATGTTTAAGAAAATGAAACTGAATTTTGATTAAAAAGTACTGGTATCGGGCTCGTATTTTGGTTCCGACGCCCGGTACAGGTCATATATATTGGTTAAGCGCTTCCTGTAAAGTTTGGTTGAAAACGGACGTCGTTTGACGTGTTTCGGCTTTAAATTGGAAAGTTTGGAAATTATGAAATCTTAAAGAGTTCTTGAGCTTTAAGGCTCAATTCATGGATTTTGATGTTATTTTAGCGATTTGATCGCGCGAGCAAGTTCGTATGATGTTTTTAGGTTAGTGTGCATATTTGGTTTGGAGCCCCGAGGGCTCGTGAGTGTTTCGGAGGTGGTTCGGGGTGTTTTTGAACTTAAGAAAAACTGCAGAAATCTGCAGCAGGCATTTCCTCATCGCGTTCGCGATGCTTTGGTCGCGTTCGCGAAGAACATTTCGTTCCTTCTTCGCGTTCGCGTCCTGTTGATCGCGTTCGCGATGCCCAGCATTTTCCTTCATCGCGATCGCGTGCCTTAGGCCGCGTTCGCGTAGGCCAAATCCGATGCCCAGCATTTTCCTTCATCGCGATCGCGTGCCTTAGGCCGCGTTCGCGTAGGCCAAATCCGATGCCCAGCATTTTTCTTCTTCGCGTTCGCGACTCACCCTACGCGAACGCGATGGCCTGATATTTTCCTTCATCGCGAACGCGGCCGGGGTGTCGCGAACGCGATGAAGAAATTATTGCCCAGTGAATTTAATCCCCAAACAGAACACTTACGGGATTGTTTCCATTTTTCACAAAACACTCTCTTCTCCACAGCTTTTTGGACGGTTTTTGAGCGATTCTTCATTAAACTTCTTGGGTAAGTGATTCTTAACTCGTTTTCTTCATTTTCCATCAATATTATTTGAATTCCTAAGCCTAAATAGGTGTAAATGGGTAGAAAAATTAAGAACTTAGTATAGTGAGGGTTTTCAATGAATTTACGATCTAGACTTCGTTTTGGAGTCGAATTTAAGAACAAATTGTATATTTGAACTCATGGAGGATTGGGTGAACTTATTTTGGTTCGAAACTTGAGTTTCGATTATGTGGGTCCGGGGTCGATTTTTACTATTCCGGGCAGAATGTTGTAAAAATCATATTTAGCAATATGAACTAGTTTGTTAAGTAGAATTGATGATATGAAATCAATCGTGTATAGATACGGTTGGATTGGAGTCAAATTCGAAAGGAAAAGGCATTGCTACGGATTGAATCGTTCGTGAACTTTCGAGGTAAGTTGTTTGTTCTATCCTAGTTTGTAGGAATATGAATTTGGTTATGAATAAATTGTTGAATAAGAATTATTGGTGTTATACCGGTAATGAAAGTAAATTGTTGAAACTATTATAAATTATTGGTTTAAAAACCGGTAACTATAAATATTGTTGATATAGAGATTATTGGCTAAATGCCGGTAATATATATATATATATATTTATGAAATGGGATCGTGTGGTACGCCGACCACTTATATATAATAAGAAATGGGATCGTGTGGTACGCCGACCACGAAGTGATTTAAATCTTGGCATTGGCCATAGTTGCCGGTAGCCTATTGATATATTGGGAGCGGGTGGTACGCCTACCACAAGATATAATTTTGATATATTTGGGAGCGGGTGGTACGCCTACCACAAGATATAATTTTGATATATTTGGGAGCGGGTGGTACGCCTACCACAAGATATAATTTTGATATATTTGGGAGCGGGTGGTACGCCTACCACGAGATATAATTTTTGATACATTGGGAGCGGGTGGTACGCCTACCACAAGAGATAATTACTGTGACAGTTGGGAGCGGGTGGTACGCCTACCACGAGACATGAAATGAAAGAGGAAATTGAAACATGAAAGTAAGAATATTTTGGATATCTTCAGTTGTTGAATAATATTTCAGAGCAGAGTATTTCTTTATAAATGTATTGTATATATATATATATATCTATATTGCAACCGTACAGGTTTAGGTAGGTGACTGGCCTTAGCCTTGTCACTAGTTCGCTGGGATAGGCCAGGCACTTACCAGCACATGGGGTCGGTTGTGCTGATACTACACTCTGCGCTCTTTTTGTGCAGATACAGGTTACGGACAACAGCAACGGCAGTAGCGATTTGTGGATTTTCCGACTACCGAGACTACGAGGTAGCCTTGCAGGCGTCCGCAGGACCCGTTGTCTCTTCTATCTATGCTTTTCATTCTGTTATCTCATGTAATTGAGATAAACAGCTTATATTTTCTTTCAGACAATTGTGTGTATTATTCTTAGAAGTTCGTGAGTATTGTGACACCAGTCTTGGGTAGTGTATCAGATTTGGATTTTTCTTTATCATATCTGGCTAAGTCTTCCGCTAAATTTTGATTATTCCGCTATAATTTTTATGTTGTTAATAATAAATTGGTTATTAATGGAATTGTTATTAATATTTGGCTTGCCTAGCTTCTATTTAGTAGGCGCCATCATGACCCCGATGGTGGGAAATCCGGGTCGTGACACATATTTATCAACAATGAGAATCAGGATCCACAACCTAGTAACTTTAGTTCAAGTGAGAAAGAACTGAAACTTCTGAGAAGTGAAATCAACAGGGTACAGTTCTATTTTGGCTTTGAGTAGCTCTAACAACTTAATTGATATTTTTTACTTTTTCTTTTATAGGTAAACGACAATATTTCATCTTTTGAGAAGTTAATGTTTTCCTCATTTGAAAGGTTTTTAAAGCTCTAGGTGAACGCGATGCTTCAAAGGATAGACGATGGAATACAATCGTAGTTAAAGACAAAATTTTCCTTCTAAATTTATGCTTGATTAAAATATGCTAGTTAGTATATTAATGCAAGTTCAAAATAATTTAAAATAGTGAGAAATAAAATTATATCCCTAGTAAATAAATAAATTCTTAGCATATTTTTTTTATAAATAAATATTTAATTTTATTTTACAATATAGGTAGACAAATAAAATATTTTTTAAATCTTTTCATATAAAAATATTTCTCAACATATGTTTCTTTTAAAAAGTTAGAGTGTGGACTAGTTTTGAGGGCATTTTTGTAAACAAACAATACTTTTAGAAATTGTACAATGCTTTAATACATCAAACCAAACAATGGATAAAAAATATGTCAGCATAACTAATACCATCATAACTAATGCAAGTATAACTAACATCAATATTATTAATACACGCTATTCAGCATTATTCTTATGCACTCTACCAAATGACCCTTTGGTATTTTGAGAACAAAAGGTACCAAGACCCGAGGATCTATGCAGCCAGATAAAGAGGGTCTGCAAGCACAAAGCGTACTTGTGCAGGGACAAAGATTGGATCGAAACACTCTATTGACAAATTGTATACGAGGGAATTGTATATTTGAGGATAGAAACATATAATTAGAGAGGGGCTATTTGATAGCTATGTAAACTAAAGTTGTAAGTGTTGGTCAGGTGATAAATAAAATCTTTTTGTTTCACAAAAAAAAAGTTAAAGATTTCTAGTGCTGACTGTTTTCACGAATTTTCCCTAATCCTATATATCTTCTCTAAGCCTTCACTGTGTCACTATTAGCAAAATTGCTATCCTAATTAATGGTTCAGTGACACTCTTCTTCAGTCCAAGTAGAGGTATTAGACAAGGGTGCTCCCTCTCCCCCTATCTTTTTATTTTATGTATGGAGATGTTCTCGCGACTTATCAGCTACCAAACTGACATCTGTAATTGAGATCCTATCAATCTAAGCCCTAACAACCAGGGTATCTCACACCTGTTCTTTGCTAACGACCTCACCCTCATAGGCAGAGTCAATAACAAAACCTGCTCCACCATTAAAAATACTATTTCCTACTTTTGAACTCTTTCTGGACAAAAAATCAACTATTCTAAATTAAGAATAATATTTGGTGATAATTGTCCACCTCATCTAGCAAAAGAAATTGCGAAAGATATTAATCTCACAATTAGCAAATCCTTTGGCAAATATTTGGGATATCCTATCCTCTCTAAAAATCCAACTCCTAAAGATCATCAATATATTATTGATAATATGCAGAAAAATTATCCACCTGGAAAGCCAACTTCCTAAACATATAAGGACGTACTACCTTGGCATCCTCCACCCTAAATGACATTTCAAATAATGCCATGCAATATACAATGCTCCCTTCAAAAACTTTAAAAACAATTGATCGTATCCAACACAACTTCATATGGGTCACACAAACAACCATAAGAAGATCCATTATGTCAATTGGAATACTCTAACCAAAAGTAAGGAGGAAGGATGACTAGGCCTAATTGATGCTTCTACTAAAAACCTCCTAGCCATCACCATTCTTGCATAACCTCCTAAATTAATCATCCTTAAATACACTAGAATAAAAACCCAACATCCATCCTCCTTTATCTAAAAAAATATCATCAAGGGTTAGGTTATATGTTCTAAAGGAATCACTTGGCAAGCTTGTAGTAACTCGACTCTTAACCTCTGGAACACCAATTGGATTCCCAATAGTACTTCCCTAAGAGAATTTGTACAAGGTCCCCCAAAACAAAGAGGAACCCTCCCTTAAAATTAGAGACATCACTTGTAATGGGCAATGGGATTTCTCCAAATTGTCCATACAAATACCTCACTCCACTATTAATAACATCCTCCAAATTCCTACCCCTTTGCACACTCATAACGATACTCCTATATGGAATAGGAACTCCAATGATACTTTCACTAGCAAATCATGTCGAAACCTAATCAAACATTGTGGCAACCAGCATAAAGATTTCACGTGGATTAGGAAGCTTAAGTGTCGTGATCGTGCATGTTTTCCCGGCAACTTTGTTTTCAGTCAAAGAGGGGCAGCTGTAAACGCGTGATTTTTGACCCTCCCCGAGATTTTTTATATTTTTAGCGTAAAATATTTAGTTTAGTTTTAATATAGCTATTTTAGCTAAATTTGACTCTTTTACTTTATTTTTACCTCAAAATGAAAAATAACAAAAATATGGTTTTATTAATGTTTCGTAGTCATTTTTAAACTTGAAAAATACAAAAATAGTACTTTATATTTTTATCTTTATTAAAAAAACGAAAATTCCAAAAAAATAGTTTTATTAATGTTTTATAGTCATTTTAAACTTGAAAAATACAAAAATAGCACTTTATATTTTTATCTTTATTAAAAAACGAAAATTACAAAAATAGTTTCATTAACATTTTGTAGTTATTTTAATCTTGGAAAAAATATAAAAAAAAAATGGTTTTGTTTTAATTGTGAGTTTTCTAGTTATTTTTGCTTATATAGGATGAATCAAATAAAATCGTGTTCTCATTCTCGGTTCCGGGCAAAGAATAATATTCGGGTTCAAACTACCCGGTTTTATAATTTTCGGACCTAGCCCGTAATAGTCCGAGTCCGCACATGGGGAACACGGACAAAATACAACCATAACCCATGTGAGCCCCCATTTTGGTCTTGACATTTCACATGCACACACAATACATAATCACATGAACACACCTAAGAAGCTACACTTTACACCTAAGGGATGACACTACACGTGAGGGGAGTTGTGATTTTCTTCTTCTTAAAGCAAGAAGAAGACGGCAGAAGAGAAAAAAATTTAAAAAAGAGAGATACAATACAAAGGAAAAAGAGAGATACAATACAAAGAAGAAAAGAGAGCACGACAGCACATGATAGAAGAAAGAACGGCAGAGAGGGAGGAATTCAAAAACAAAGAAAGAAACAAGAGATTCGAAAAAAACAAAGAAGGAGAATGGAGAACAAATCTTCACTGGCTTAGCTGAAATTTGGAGGCTTTGTTTTTTAGTCTTCATTTTTCTTCATGCATTTCCCTTTAGTCTATTCCTTCTCATTTCAGGAAAAGAAACAGACAAAAATAGTTTAAGTTCTTTGTTCCATTAGAATTTTCTTTTACTGGCTTAGCCGAATTTTCACTGGCTTAGCCGAATTTTCTTTTACTTCTTTCGATCATCTCTTCATTTTGATTCGAGTTACAACTTCAGTCGAGGTCGTCGTTTGATTCGAGTTCTGTCCGGAGAGGTCGAGGTTTGAGATCGTCATAAAAGGTTCGTTTTCTCGTTGTGTACGTTGAAAAATATGCAAAAAATAAAGGTGCATGTTCTTTTCCGATATTGTTCTTCTCGTTAATATTCTGGATCGTTTCTCATTTGATTTAGTTTCGTATGATTCATATTATTTTTTTGTAAATATATGATTCTGTTGAACATGCAATTTCACAATTAATGGTGGTCTTGTAGTGTCGAAATTAGCTAATGAAAATAACTAATCCTTCACATGCTCGCCAACTAGTTATGCTTCCGTTGTTTATGTAGTTGCTCGTCGTAGTCTTGAATTTGCTCACTTAGTTATCTACTCGTATGTTTACTCGAATTGGTTATAGTTGAGCATGATTTTGTCACATTATCGAAATTGGTTCCTTATTCCTCAACCGAACGGCGGAATTAGATTAAAGGAATCGGGGGTGTATTTCATGTGACCCGACTCCAATTTTGAACAAGGTTAAATAAAGCACGTCATGGACCACGGGTGCATTTCATGTAGCGTGGTTTGCAACATGTTCTAAATAATCTCGAATCAATTCTTAAATGAATATAGCGGAATGTAGTTCTCTTTTAAATTAGAATTAGAGGTGTGCCTCGCCTAACAAAATTATACAAATCGCGGGGCCCTCATAAATATATATATATATATATATATATATATATATATATATATATATATAAATATTTAGACTTCGGGATCGACCGTATAGCGAATTTTACGGTGTTCTCCAAAGATAATAAATGCGTAGTTGCTTTAATCGCGTATTCTAATACTACCTTCTCAAATACGGGTGCACATTTATGTGACCCAAATCTAAATCTCAACGAAGTCGAAACGTGTCAAAAGTCACGGGTGCACTGGTGCAACGTGGTTCGAGATACGTTTCCACCGCATTGTAATTCATTTAAAACAATAAACAATAAAAGGGTAATGAGCCCTTAAACAATAAGTGAGACGAGCCTCGCTAAAATAACACGCGAATTGCGGGGCCCTCAATAGATAATTTTTACAAAGATGCTTAGATTCCGGGATGTGCCGTTTAGCGGATTTCACGGCATTCCCAAAACAATAACGCGTTAGTATCTTTAGGCGCGTATTTAATAATGCTATCTCCTTAAACCCGGATGCACATTTATGTGACCCAAATCCAAATCTCAACGGAGTCGAAATGTGTTGACAACCACGGGTGCACTGGTGCGACGTGGTTCGAGATACATTTTCACAATGTTGCAATTCTTTGTAAAAATAATAATAATAATAATAATAATAATAATAATAATAATAATTTTTATAATAATAATATCATAAGAGGTTAAAAATTAAAATTTATACATAAGTTAAGGCATATTATAAAATCGGATAAAGAAGCCAAATATGACAGTTGAGCGACCGTGCTAGAACCACGGAACTCGGGAATGCCTAACACCTTCTCCCGGGTTAACAGAATTCCTTATCCGGATTTCTGGTACACAGACTGTAATACATAGTCATAAATTTCCTCGGTTCGGGATTAAACCGGTGACTTGGGACACCATTATTTTCCCAAGTGGCGACTCTGAATTAATTAAATAAATCCCGTTTCGATTGTCCTTTAATTGGAAAAAACTCCTCGCGCTCCCGCGGGTGCGTAAAAAGGAGGTGTGACAGCTCTGGCGACTCTGCTGGGGATAAGTAACCCAGAACTTCGGTTCGGGGTTTAAGAATTCGAGCTCAGTAAAATTGCTATTTTTGCTTATATCTGATTTCATTATATGTTTTGATTAATGTGCTACATGTTTACCGCTTTGATATTGCGTGAACTGTATATATAAAACTGTGCCGAAAACCCTTCTCTTCTTATCTCCGGGGATGTGTGTGACGACCCGGCCCGTCGTCACGGGAATTACCCCCGGAGATGTGCTTACTGGTTGAGACTCCCCTTTCTGTTAGTGTCAATACCAAAATAAGAAAAGAGGCAGGATAAGTTACAAAGCCGGACGATCCCGCGGGTCCCCGTACGTAGCTCCCTCCTCAAATCCGAGTTGTCTGCTCGGGTACACGGTCTAGTACCATTGAAAACATCAGGATATTAAGCCTAGATTTAGGACGTTTATTTGCATCATATCCGACTTAGGGAACTCAACACAGGGGTTGGGTCCGTCTAGGACAGGTGACCCGGAAAATTAAAGACCGAGCATGTTATATGTTGCATTTATTTGTTCTAGATTATTATTGGCTAAATTCCTGAAAAACAAAAAGAGAGAAATTTTAGATATCGAAATATTGACGAATTGTTTGAGAAGAAAATTCGAAAAATAGGTAGAACAATTTTGTTGAAATAATTGGTCAAATAATCCGACCGAACTACGCAGGTTTGATTCTCGCCATTAGGTGGGATACGTAGGCAACCCTCATCGGGTCCAACCACCCCTTCAAAAAATTAAAAAAAAAAATGTCGAAGTTTTAGTTTTCAATAAAATCAAAGTGATGCCATTTTGAAAAATAGTCGAATGTTCCGAAAGGACGCCGGAAGGCTGTTTTTGCAAAAATAGCCACTTTGAATCATTTTTAATAATTTGCGGGCACGACCTTGAAATATTCCTTGTGGAAATGTTGCAAGGCCATAGCCGCAAAATCAAGTTCGGGTTCACACCCCGTTTGCAAAAATAACCAAAAAAAATGTCAAATTTTTGATTTTGTTATAAATAAGTCGGGTGATGCTATTCTTGCTTAAAATAAGCCGAACGTCCCTCAAAAGACGCCGGAAGGCTATTTTTGCAAGAATAGCCACTTTGGATTTTTTTAAATAATTTTGGACACAACCTTGAAATATTCCCTCGCGGAAATGTCGAAAGGCTGTATCCGCAAAAAATCAAGTTTTGAGTCATCACTCAACTTTACAAAAATAACCACTTTATCAAACAAGCCATTACACGGCCGAAATTTTACTGAAATAGCTCCATTTTTGCATTTGAACTTTCTCAGTCTTGTGGTGGCCTGTGTCGGTGCTGAACGATGCCCCATAGGCCCCAGGATAAAATTTTGAATTTGCATCTTCTTACATAAAATTTTGCAAAAAGAGCCACTTTGTTTAAATAAGCCATTACATGGCCAATTTATGAAAAAATAGTTTTGTGTTGGTTTATGGTGATGCCGAACGATGCCCCATGAGCCACAGGATAAAATTTTTTTTTAATGTTTTATCTTTCTTAAATAAATTTTGCAAAAATAGCCATTTTGTCAAATAAGCCATTATGTGGCCAATTTTGTAGAAATAGTCATAATTGACACCAAAAATATTCTTATTCTTGTAGAAATCTCCTACACAAGTTTGTAGTTGGAGTCGGCTTGTACAATTTTTATTCAAAAAAAATATAATCAAATAAACATCTCTTTATTTCTTGCATTAATTTGCAAGAACTACGCTCGATCCGATTCGTGCGGGGTCATGATACGTAGGCAATCCACATAGGATTCAACCATATCCATAAAAAAAAATTAAAAAAAAAAAAAAATGGAAGTTAATAACAAGAGAGGTTTTCAAGGATAATGGAAAAGGAAAAGCTGGAATGATGCATGTAGCGAATACATATATGGTTAACCGACTAGGTGCATTACATCCAATGTGCGATAACATATCTATTAAACTCTGTGAACTTACAAGTTTGTTGCATTTTCAGAAAGTTTAGCGGTTGGCTTGACAGAATATTCCGGCCAATCACCATTACCATACTAGATCAAAAGGGCCAATTCTAGCAAAGCATGTCTAGTTCCGGCAAGAGTCTCGATGGAGAGAAAACAGAGATACGGATAATGAAAGATGAGGTGGATCGGTTGAGACAACAAATAACAGAGATTCACCTAGCCTGTGCTAGGGGACGATCACCACCAAACCTTCCTACTCTTACACCAGCACCTCCAGAGCGTCCGCCTATCGATCCCTCGACAAGTGCACCAATCTATCCATATTATCAAGGGGAAAACCCTTATACATCCCGGGTTCCACCAGCTAGACAAAATACTCCTCCTCCGGTCACCCCCGTTTTCGTGGCACCTCCACCTGCTACTTTACCGAAGTCGTCCGGTGAACCGCTTTTTCAAATACATGACAAACATTGTTATGATCCTGAGCCTACCTTTAAGGCTCCTGAACCGCATTCACACACCCATCACTGGGATAACCCTGCAGAACCGGAAAAGCACTTCAAAAGTTTGGAGCATGAGGAAGTTATTCGGAAAGTCAAAAGCCTGGAGCAATCCTTCAGGAATATGCATGGTTTAGGCAACCAAGTCAGCGTTGCTTACAAAGATCTATGCCCATTTCCATATGTCCAGTTGCCCGCCGGGTTCAAAATGCCCATGTTTGATCTATACGAGGGGCATGGTGACCCAGTAGCCCATCTCCGAGGTTTCTGCAGCAAAATGCGAGGAGCCGGAGGGCGAGATGAAATTCGATAGCTTACTTCGGTCAGAGTTTGGGAGAGTCCGCATTAGAATGGTACACCAGGCAGGATCCCAGCAGATGGTTTACATGGGATGACTTGGCTCAAGCATTCATCGGCCAGTTTCAATATAATCTTGAAATAATCCCTGATCGCTTATCGTTGCTAAAATTAGAGAAGAAACCCGCCGAAAGCTTTAGAGAATTTGGGTTCCGCTGGAGGGAACAGGCAGCAAGGGTAGATCCACCGATGAGAGAGAACGAGATGGTAGATTACTTCTTGCAGACACTGGAGCCAACTTACTTTAGTCACCTGGTGACATCGGTTGGTAAATCTTTCAACGAGGTGGTCAAAATGGGCGGAATGATAGAAGAGGGACTTAAGACCAATAAGATATTGAGCTATTCCGCGTCGAAGGCAACGACTCAAGCTATTCAGAATGGCACAGGAGTTGCATTCGGGAAGAAGAGAAAAGAAGAAGTTGCAACAGTAGAGGAGGGTACTTGGTCCAGATCGAAAGGTCCTTCACCTCATTACCAAGCCAGACCCTACCACCCAAATCACCCTAATCACCCTCCCCGAAACACATATCCACCACCAAGGGCTTACAATAACCCTCCAGGACCAGGTTTCCGAGGGAATCATGCCTTCAGAAAGGAAAAGACACAAAGAACCTTCACCGAGTTGGGAGAAACTTATACTGCTCTGTTCCACAAATTGAAGCAGATAGGTTTGTTAAGTCCTGTTGAGACAAAATTGCCAAATCCCCTACCCCCAAATGTGGATCGCTCAGTAAGCTGTGAGTATTGTTCAGGAGCTCTCGGACATGATACCGAGAAATGTTGGAAACTGAAACATGCAGTGCAAAATCTTATTGACACCAATAAGATCGAGGTTCAGACACTAGAGGCACCCAACATTAATCATAATCCATTGCCAACTCACCCTTAAACCCATATGATCAAATTGATACGCAGGGGAAGGGAAAATTAAGAAGCCCGATCTGTATTCCAAAGTTTTCGGGGTTGTGACCCGGATCTTGTCTTGAAGTGAAACCCTCTTATCTTTCCATTTTGGTCATTGCAGTTTGCTTAGTCATTTCAAGTTTCGTTTTAGTTTTGTATTTTTGTTTGCTTATTTGTATTTGAATCATTTCGCCGTTTAGTTTATGAAACTTTCGGTCTTTTATTACCCCAGTCATCTTTTGTTTAGTTCTTCTATCTTTAAGTTTGTCATTTGTTCGAACGCCGACTCTAATGACGTGGCATCGCACATAATTTTGGCCTAATATTAAGGGTTAATCATGAAGCAATTCGAAGATAATCAGGTCATTTTAGATTATTTGGAGCCCGAATCATGTGAGACTCGGGCAGGTAAAACATGAAGAAACCCTTAAAGGAAAATTGGCTATGCTAAGACGGGGTTCGCTCGTGATACTGAAATGAAAGTGTCATCCAGCAATATTTTAAAATGACAGATGAAAAGGCGAATGGACGATATGGTTATCAATCATGGCACAAACAGAAGATGTCGTGAATATGTTGTTTGAACTTGGCATGTTTTGAAAATTGGAATGACGAAGGCATTTTGTTCTGCTATCCAAACACTTTATCCATCGTCAACCCTTTGAGCTTTATTTTAAAATCTTTCATACCCCTCCTTCGGAGTTAGTTGCAAAGACTAGAAACACAGGTTTGAAAGACAAGAGAAAAAAAAGGGAAGAAAAGAAAACAACAAAAGGAGATAAAGAAAAGAAAAGAAAAAGAAAAATATGTGAAAAAAGAAATTTGAAAAAGAGGAATTGGGAACTACGTTTGACCTGATTCCTTAAAGAGGATACGTAGGCGCTTCACAGCTCGGTCATAGTGTAAATAAAGTAATAAAAATTCCCCAAGTAAAAAAACTGGGGCAAAGAAAATTGTGTTGATTATAAATAAATTTAGGTCCGAAGGTTGTAAATTTTGAACCCAAAATTGATTTTGTTTTGAGCCTTCAATACCCTTTCTTTCTAGCCCTATCCAAATCCCGCATTACGGTCCAAAGAAAGACCTTCCGATCAGTCTTCAAAAGATGCCGCGTCAGGCGAGGGATAGAGTCCTATCATAATATAACACGCTGATTCTCAGCAGAAAAGACGCTGATTCTCAGCATAAAGGAAACACGAGAGAGTCTTAGAAGTGACATCCCAATCCCCAGCTAAAAGTAATACAAATGAGAGAGTCTTACCGGTGAAAACCTTCACAGCACCATAAGGCGACGAAAGCTAAGAGAAAATCAAAATGAGAGAGGCTTGAAAGTGAAAACCCTTCGGGCATTACAAGTCGAACAAAGGTGATAATCAGATGGAAATCACGAGACATAAATCGTGAAAGGCAATTAACGACGGAGGATAGGCCATATGTGCATGTCATGACCAGTAGAGTTGGTATCCACGTTTGATAAGTTTTTATAGTTGTTTCTTGTTAGAGAGTCAGTTCTCCCTTGTCTTCTATTTGTTGTTTCTTTTTATCTTTCTCCTTTTTGTCAAAAATTCCCCCGTCAAAGTCTGTCTAGTCAAAACATAGTGAGAAATGACTTCAAAATTGGCCACCAACTTTCCAATTACTATGCAAGGCAAGGAAATGCCATTGACGGCAAGAAGTATGGTGCAAAGAAGATTATTAAACTGGGGCAGAAAATTTTCTTTTCATTTTGAAAAATTTTCTGGAAATCGAATACCACTTGGGTAAAAAGGAAGAAAGAAGGGAAG
Source organism: Nicotiana noctiflora (assembly GCA_032618575.1). Lineage (NCBI taxonomy): Eukaryota > Viridiplantae > Streptophyta > Magnoliopsida > Solanales > Solanaceae > Nicotiana > Nicotiana noctiflora. The sequence goes on along the minus strand of JASVEL010014240.1, from coordinate 117,584 downwards.
CAATGTTTAAACCAATGTCATCTCCAACAGTCTTCAGAAGAGTGAAACACCAATTTTGAGGAAATGAAAATCCACCGGCAGTGTTATCTTCAGCAAGTTCCGAGGTGGTCGGACAACACAGAGTGGTAAAGGAAGAAAGGAAATCCCGTCTTCAACGAAATAACCCCCAGCAAGTTAAGAAACACAGAATAGAGAAGGGATAAATGGGAAAACCCATCCCCAGCAGGAATATCATCTCCAGCAAATGAAATCATTCCCCAACATGTTTTGGGAACCCCGAGCGAGGGAAAGGAGAAAAGGAAAAACCACCCTACAGGAGCGGCACAACCGCTCACAATGTTTTGAACTAACAAATTTTCTTTGACTTGAAACAGGGAAAGAAAGTGTTATTGATAGCAGAAAGTCATGCCACAAGGAAGAACACCAATACTGGGGCAGAAAATTTTCTGCCGTTGTTGAAAATTTTCTCGGATAAACGAGGAAAGCAATTCAAGATGACGTATCAGGCTTGTCCACCTTCAAATAGGATGTTTCAGGTTTGTCCACCTTCGAACAGGACGTCTCAGGGTTTGTTCACTTTCATACATTGATATCATGGGAGTATTCGCCCTCGAATAGGATACAACGGGAGTATTCGCCCTCAAATAGGATACAATGGGAGTATTCGCCCTCGAATAGGATACAATGGGAGTATTCGCCCTCGAATAGGATACAATGGGAGTATTCGCCCTCGAATAGAATATGATGGGAGTATTCGCCCTCGAATAGAACAGGATGGGAGTATTCGCCCTCGAATAGGATACAATGGGAGTATCCGCCCTCGAATAGGATACAATGGGAGTATTCGCCCTCGAATAGAATACGATGGGAGTATTCGCCCTCGAATAGGATACAATGGGAGTATTCGCCCTCGAATAGAATACGATGGGAGTATTCGCCCTCGAATAGAATACGATGGGAGTATTCGCCCTCGAATAGAATACGATGGGAGTATTCGCCCTCGAATAGGATACAATGGGAGTATTCGCCCTCGAATAGGATACAATGGGAGTATCCGCCCTCGAATAGGATACAATGGGAGTATTCGCCCTCGAATAGAATACGATGGGAGTATTCGCCCTCGAATAGGATACAATGGGAGTATTCGCCCTCGAATAGGATACGATGGGAGTATTCGCCCTCGAATAGAATACGATGGGAGTATTCGCCCTCGAATAGGATACAATGGGAGTATCCGCCCTCGAATAGGATACAATGGGAGTATCCGCCCTCGAATAGGATACAATGGGAGTATCCGCCCTCGAATAGGATACAATGGGAGTATTCGCCCTCGAATAGGATACAATGGGAGTATTCGCCCTCGAATAGGATACAATGGGAGTATTCGCCCTCGAATAGAATACGATGGGACTATTCGCCCTCGAATAGGATATTTTACGTTTGTTTTATTTTACATTGTCCTTTGCATATTTCATAAATTATTGCCATAATGCATTTTTAATTCAAAAGTTGCTACTAAAAGCAGGCGCCTACCTGTATAACAAAAGGCAAGTCTTCAGTCTTTACATTGCAGGTCTTGAAACCAATAACCCACCATAAAGCAGAGGGTTACAACAAGAGATCCCAGCGCAAATTCAAGCGCATGAGTCAAAGGAGAGGAGGGAATGAAGGAAAATTTTCCCAGCATCATTATCCTCAGCAGGCAAGTAAACAGTTCTAAAGATATCCCCAGCAGTCAGGAGGGAAAGCAACACGACCCAGGAGAAAAGCAGTTCCGAAACAAGGTAATTTAGGAGAAATGATGGTTCAAGAGACGATGCAGGAAGAAGAAATTGGTACAAGAAGCAAAGGAAGGCGATCAAGATGGGTTGAGTTGTAATTGAAGTCAGGGAGCCCACCTGAAGAATGGAGTGGCGATTTATTTTCAAAGGATGTTGTTGAAGTCAGGAGCCCGCCCGAAGAATGGAGTGGCGATTTATTTTCAAAGGATGTTGTTGAAGTCAGGAGCCCGCCTGAAGAGAGGAATGGCGATTTATTTTCAAAAGATGTTGTTGAAGTCAGGAGCCCGCCTGAAGAGAGGAATGGCGATTTATTTTCAAAAGATGTTGTTGAAGTCAGGAGCCCGCCTGAAGAGAGGAATGGCGATTTATTTTCAAAAGAGGTTGAAGTCAGGAGCCCGCCTGAAGAGAGGAATGGCGTTTTATTTTCTAAGTTGATGTTGAAGTCAGGAGCCCGCCTGAAGAGAGGAATGGCGATTTATGTCAAAAGATGTTGTTGAAGTCAGGAGCCACCTGAAGAGAGGAATGGCGATTTATTTTCAAAAGAGGTTGAAGTCAGGGAGCCCGCCTGAAGAATGGAGTGGCGATTTATTTTGAAGTTGTAGTTGAAGTCAGGGAGCCCGCCTGAAGAATGGAGTGGCGATTTATTTTGAAGTTGTAGTTGAAGTCAGGGAGCCCGCCCGAAGAATGGAGTGGCGATTTATTTTGAAGTTGTAGTTGAAGTCAGGGAGCCCGCCTGAAGAATGGAGCGGCGATTTATTTTTGAAGTTGGTTAAGGAAAGCGGTAGAGTGTAACGGAAATCCCCAGCATGAATCAGAAGGAAGGCAACCAGAATGCGAGTCAACAGTCCGAGGGGATCAACATAAGTTTAGTCACAATAAACAAAAAGAAAAAAAAAGAGGCATGAAGCCAATCCAAAATGCAGAAGTTGATGAAAGATGTGGCATGCTCAAGACATGGCCGAGGTCACAAGCACTGTATACCTGGTCTTGATTCGAAAAGCAGCACCTGCAACTAGCAAGTATCAAGGTTCAAATTTAGAGTCTGCATGAAGCACCAACCAATACTCAAGATCAAGCTTGAGAAGACTTATAGATAGGAATCTTGTAACTAGTAGCTGATAGGCTTAGTTAGTCTTTCTCATGTTTTGATTTTTGATGTAATAGCAGGACCACGGACCGGAACTTCGATGGAACGGAACCTCGACGGAACGGCACCTCGACTGGCTCTCCACCTCGGTATACTCCTTCCTCACTCACTTTCGAACTACACGTGGCCTGATTCCTTTATAGCCAAGGATATGTAGGCAGCTCATATACAAGGGCTCGGTCACATTCCTCTTCTTTTAGTTTAGTCCCTCCGAATAAGGGTCGGGTCAAAAACACTTGTCTAGTCGTTCTTTGTCTGAAAACTCTTTGTGTTTCGATGCCTATGTAAACGCGTGATTTTTGACCCTCCCCGAGATTTTTTATATTTTTAGCGTAAAATATTTAGTTTAGTTTTAATATAGCTATTTTAGCTAAATTTGACTCTTTTACTTTATTTTTACCTCAAAATGAAAAATAACAAAAATATGGTTTTATTAATGTTTCGTAGTCATTTTTAAACTTGAAAAATACAAAAATAGTACTTTATATTTTTATCTTTATTAAAAAAACGAAAATTCCAAAAAATAGTTTTATTAATGTTTTATAGTCATTTTAAACTTGAAAAATACAAAAATAGCACTTTATATTTTTATCTTTATTAAAAAAACGAAAATTACAAAAATAGTTTCATTAACATTTTGTAGTTATTTTAATCTTGGAAAAAATATAAAAAAAAATGGTTTTGTTTTAATTGTGAGTTTTCTAGTTATTTTTGCTTATATAGGATGAATCAAATAAAATCGTGTTCTCATTCTCGGTTCCGGGCAAAGAATAATATTCGGGTTCAAACTACCCGGTTTTATAATTTTCGGACCTAGCCCGTAATAGTCCGAGTCCGCACATGGGGAACACGGACAAAATACAACCATAACCCATGTGAGCCCCCATTTTGGTCTTGACATTTCACATGCACACACAATACATAATCACATGAACACACCTAAGAAGCTACACTTTACACCTAAGGGATGACACTACACGTGAGGGGAGTTGTGATTTTCTTCTTCTTAAGAAAAAAAGATGGGAAAAAACGAAACAAAAAGGATTCAAAAACAAAAGAAAGATTCGGAAAAGAAAGAAAAAAGACGAGAAACAAAGAAAAAGAAAGGAAAGAGGAATTCAAAAACAAAGAAAGAAACAAGAGATTCGAAAAAAAACAAAGAAGGAGAATGGAGAACAAATCTTCACTGGCTTAGCCGAATTTTCACTGGCTTTGTTTTTTAGTCTTCATTTTTCTTCATGCATTTCCCTTTAGTCTATTCCTTCTCATTTCAGGAAAAGAAACAGACAAAAATAGTTTAAGTTCTTTGTTCCATTAGAATTTTCTTTTACTGGCTTAGCCGAATTTTCACTGGCTTAGCCGAATTTTCTTTTACTTCTTTCGATCATCTCTTCATTTTGATTCGAGTTACAACTTCAGTCGAGGTCGTCGTTTGATTCGAGTTCTGTCCGGAGAGGTCGAGGTTTGAGATCGTCATAAAAGGTTCGTTTTCTCGTTGTGTACGTTGAAAAATATGCAAAAAATAAAGGTGCATGTTCTTTTCCGATATTGTTCTTCTCGTTAATATTCTGGATCGTTTCTCATTTGATTTAGTTTCGTATGATTCATATTATTTTTTTGTAAATATATGATTTTGTTGAACATGCAATTTCACAGTTAATGGTGGTCTTGTAGTGTCGAAATTAGCTAATGAAAATAACTAATCCTTCACATGCTCGCCAACTAGTTATGCTTCCGTTGTTTATGTAGTTGCTCGCCGTAGTCTTGAATTTGCTCACTTAGTTATCTACTCGTATGTTTACTCGAATTGGTTATAGTTGAGCATGATTTTGTCACATTATCGAAATTGGTTCCTTATTCCTCAACCGAACGGCGGAATTAGATTAAAGGAATCGGGGGTGTATTTCATGTGACCCGACTCCAATTTTGAACAAGGTTAAATAAAGCACGTCATGGACCACGGGTGCATTTCATGTAGCGTGGTTTGCAACATGTTCTAAATAATCTCGAATCAATTCTTAAATGAATATAGCGGAATGTAGTTCTCTTTTAAATTAGAATTAGAGGTGTGCCTCGCCTAACAAAATTATACAAATCGCGGGGCCCTCATAAATATATATATATATAAAAATATTTAGACTTCGGGATCGACCGTATAGCGAATTTTACGGTGTTCTCCAAGATAATAAATGCGTAGTTGCTTTAATCGCGTATTCTAATACTACCTTCTCAAATACGGGTGCACATTTATGTGACCCAAATCTAAATCTCAACGAAGTCGAAACATGTCAAAAGTCACGGGTGCACTGGTGCAACGTGGTTCGAGATACGTTTCCACCGCATTGTAATTCATTTAAAACAATAAACAATAAAAGGGTAATGAGCCCTTAAACAATAAGTGAGACGAGCCTCGCTAAAATAACACGCGAATTGCGGGGCCCTCAATAGATAATTTTTACAAAGATGCTTAGATTCCGGGATGTGCCGTTTAGCGAATTTCACGGCATTCCCAAAACAATAACGCGTTAGTATCTTTAGGCGCGTATTTAATAATGCTATCTCCTTAAACCCGGGTGCACATTTATGTGACCCAAATCCAAATCTCAACGGAGTCGAAATGTGTTGACAACCATGGGTGCACTGGTGCGACGTGGTTCGAGATACATTTTCACAATGTTGCAATTCTTTGTAAAAATAATAATAATAATAATAATAATAATAATAATAATAATAATAATTTTTATAATAATAATATCATAAGAGGTTAAAAATTAAAATTTATACATAAGTTAAGGCATATTATAAAATCGGATAAAGAAGCCAAATATGACAGTTGAGCGACCGTGCTAGAACCACGGAACTCGGGAATGCCTAACACCTTCTCCCGGGTTAACAGAATTCCTTATCCGGATTTCTAGTTTCGCAGACTGTATTACAGAGTCATAAATTTCCTCGGTTCGGATTAAACCGGTGACTTGGGACACCATTATTTTCCCAAGTGGCGACTCTGAATTAAATAAATTAATTCCGTCTCGATTGTCCTTTAATTGCAAATTCCCCCTCTGGCAATGCCTTCACAACAACATTCCATGCAGATACTATTTAAATCATATAGGGATCAATATCAACAAAGAATGTACAACTTGCAAAACAGCCGAGGAAACTGTGGAGCATATCTTCCTTAAGTGCACTTTAGTTCAAACTCTTTGGCTAGAACTAGGCATTTCAATTGACTGCCTTGATAGCAACAACCACTGGGCCAAAGCCATTTACAACATAACTCCTTCTAAAAACATTCCTCATCTGCAATGGCATCAATTTTATCCTTTCGTAATATGGGGAATCTGGATAAATAGTAATAATAATAACATTAATAACATCAAGATTCGTCCCTCCTCAAATCCATTTGCAACCATGCTATAGAATATCACCTTTATACCCACAATCCTCCAACTCATTACACCATTAAAGTCGTTATTCGTTGGCAGGCCCACCCAAAAGATTGGTTCAAACTCAACATAAATGGTTCTTGGAAAAACCCAGAAGGAGGAATAGGCGGAGTTTTTAGAAACACTCAAGGGAAATGGATTCTAGGCTTTCAAAAGAAAACCTATGCACTATTTCCACTGCATGCAGAGCTTCAAGCCCTCCTAGAAGGACTGCTTCTAGCCAGAAAATATGATCTATACCCACTCATAGTGGAAATAGATTCTACGGAGGTTATAAATGCTATTAATAATGGTCATTCAACTCTATCTAACTTAATACTCCTTTGCAGGTCGTTAATGCCCCTGAAGAAGGGCCTTCAACTTCAGCATAACTTTAGGTAAGGGAATGCAGTTGCGGACACATTAGCCAAGGAAGCAAGGTGCATCAAGGCAACCAAATTCAATAAGGGAAAAACAAGGATAATAGCAGAACCACCCTTTTGTGTCCAAAAACTCTTGGAGGAAGACAGTGGCAATGTTAGCCTATGTTCAAAAATAATTTCTACCTCTTTATCCAATATGCTTAGATCACTAGGTAATCATTGTGTAGGATATGGTGGTACCACCTCAAACCACCCAGTAAAGACTATGGATTGTAATATGTCGAATAACTTCTAGTTTATATAATATAATGTCTTTTTACGATTAAAAAAAATAAATTGTTTTCACGAATTTATGTAATTTTATGAAGTTTTTAGTAATTGGTCAGGGAAGAACCAAAGACGAGGTGTACTTGTAAAACTGTAATTCGATTTGGGTAAAATTTACTACACTAAACTAGACTAATAATTTGCTATGATTATATTTTGGTACGAAGGAAAATGTTTTCCATGGAAAATATTTTCCTATAAAATGTTTTCATGGAAAATGAGTGATTTTATCACTTATTTTCTCTTGTTTGGTTGGTAAGTGGAAAACATTTTCCGGAAAATATTTTCTATGTTTGGTTAGAGAGTAAAAAATACTCCCTCCGTTTCAATTTATGTGAACCCATTTGACTGGGCACGAAATTTAAGAAAAGAGAGAAGACTTTTGATCTTGTGGTGTAAAATGAGGCACCTTTATTTTGTGTGGTTATAAATCATTGCATAAAGGTAAATTGTTTCCAAATAAGGAAAAAGGTCATTCTTTTTGGCACGGACTAAAAAGAAAATAGGTTCACATAAATTGAAACGGAGGGAGTATATAACTATCCCCTAGGGATACTATAGGTCGGCACCCACCTCCCCCACCCCTCCCCTTCCCGAAGACTCTAAAAATTGACACAATCTAAAGGAACTAATGTGACGCTTTACTTTTTAACGCAAAAATCGCGTATTTTCGAATCGGTAAATTTATAATTTCTAAACCCGTAAACTTCGAACTCATAATTTTGGAACTTGTAAAATATTGAGCCTTTAAATGATAAATAATAAAATTAAAAACTGAAAAATATATTTTAAAATTTTTTTTGGGGGGGAGGGGCTGGGGCAAGGGGGGCACTGGGCGGAGGGGGGCAGTAAATCGAAAAAAAATAAAAATTTAAATTACAAAAAAAAGTAATTTTTTTTGTGCGGGGGTAGGTTTTTTTGTGCGGGGGTAGGAGTGGGGGTGGGTGGTGCAGAAAAAATAAGAAAACGGAAATTTAAAATTATAAAAAAAAAATTAAGGTAAAAGAAATTTTTTTTTGCGGGGTGGGGTGGAGGGGTAGTAGGGTGGATGGTAACTGAAAAACTGAAATTTTTCTAAAAAAAAACTGTTTTTTGGAAAGGGGGTGGGGTGGGTTGGTGAGGGTGAGAATGGTTGAGAAGGAGCTTTGGAAAATGTTTTCCCTTCTTTTGATAATGAAGTTTTTAGTAATTGGTCAGGGAAGAACCAAAGACGAGGTGTACTTGTAAAACTGTAATTCGATTTGGGTAAAATTTACTACACTAAACTAGACTAATAATTTGCTATGATTATATTACAAATTACGATAAGAATTTGAATTAATTAATAATAATTTAGTGATAAGAGTGATATTAGAAAATACATCCTCCGGTCCACAATAAGTGTCCAATTTACTTTTTGACGTTGGTCCAAAATAAATGTCTTGTTAGGTAATCAAGAAAAAAACTCAATTTATTTTTACTCTTTTACCCTTATGTATATATCCCTAAAAAACTTTCTCCCTCATCACATTAACTTATTAAATAAATATAGTTTAGTCATACTAGATAATTTTGTATAAGATTAAATATTTTTTTAATGGGCGTACTAAAAATAAATTAAACATTTATTGTGTACCGGAGGGAGTATATGTCATGTATTATTGACCGATGAGTCATTATCCCGAGAACATTCCTTGCTTAATTCAGAGGTACAATTATATTCGTGAAACGTTAAATCATTGGGCGCAAGAATTTTAATAGGGCCATTTGGAATTTAAGTTAGGTTTGTTGAATTAGTGATATGTTAAAATTATAAGTTAAAGGTCAAGAAAAATATTATTCATCCATTATATAGGCAGTGGAAACGTGATAAAACCATTTAAACTCAACACTTTTCTTCCATTTACCAAACTCTGAAGACTGAAGCAAAATAATTGTTTTGTTTGAGACTTTAGTTAATGCTTAATGATCGGTGGGTATATTCTTCTGATGGATCAATGAATTTTGATCATTTGATCAAATCAAAATGCAAATTATATCAAGAAGAATTAGTGACGTTATTCTATATGGGCTAGAGAAAAAACTCTCTTTCCCATAAAACTCAAGATAATGTTGAGTTAACCTATTTCTTAATCATTGCAAAACATACCAAAAGAAATACATTCTTTTACGCTATTTTAGCATAATTTATTGGTTGAATAAGATAATCATAAATTACGAACACTCTTATTAATAAGTCACAAGCAAAATCATTAAAAGGGAAATTGTTTTCCACCAAGATTTTTCCGTTGTCATAAAATTAAATTTGAAACCTCTGATTAAGGACGGAAATGTCCAATCTATCCACGTAGTTAACTAGATTATATTATTAAAGGCACTTCTCGATTTCTTTTTTCATGATTAGTACCGTTAGTGCTTGTTTGAGAGTGGATCAACATCACTAGAATTTTCAACTAATAACCTAACTATGAAATGCACCGAGAATTTGAAGAACAAACGTGTTAGTGTGCCAGCACCAAATGGAACTTAGTTTATGGAACAATCAATAGTGAGGTGATGAGTAGTTCGGTTCATTTTTCACCCAAAACTTCCACTTCAAATTGTTTGTTAGATGATGTCTTTTTCACTCCCACGTGGTAGAATCAGTTTATTTTACACCAGCTAGTAGAATATCATTTTTTTTCTGTGGACAAAAGCAGCAAGAAAGATAATAAGTAATGGTATTATACTAAAACTTATAGCTGCCAACATTAAGCTCATAACTTCCATTTGAAAACGACTAATACATAAGGAAAATATACCAATAATCACATGATGGATTAACGTGTCCTCTCGTGGGATTGAATGGCCTTCATGTTTGAGAAATAAAGGGTAATTTTTGGTGTCTCGTATGGATAAGAATGTCTCCACCCAAATCTCCCTCCGTAAGATATTGTAATGGGACCTAATCTCTACGACAATAGGTAAGCCTAACAAATTACGGAATAATAGAAATGAAAACAGAATTGAACAATAAGACTGCAATAGATAACTATAAAATGATAAAATGCTGCTCGGCTTGTACAAGTATCCCAGCAATCGAGTATACACAGTATTCCCAAAACCCGGAACATCATAAGTCACAAGCTATAGAAGAAAATCAATTATTTCAATACAACAGAGACTAAGAAAAGTACGTAAAGGTAAATGACACAGGAGGGAATAGAGGGGGACTCCGAAGTTTACAGACGAGGAAAATATATCTGGAAATCTCTACAATCGCACTGCTCATTGATGACAAGGCAGATAAGAAGTTTCTACATACGCACACAAAAGATGTGCAGAAGAATAGCATGAGTACACCACAACGGTACCCTGTAAGAGCCAAGCCTAACCTCGATCAAGTAGTGACGAGGTCAGGTCCGGGCCCTATTGATATATGTATATATGTGATAAATAAGGAAGAAGGATACAAAAATGTAATAAGAGACTGAGAAATTAAAAAAGAGAAAACCATAGAAAAATAGTAGCACATCGCACAGGGATAAAACAACAGGGGCTCTCCCAAGGTACCACATCGTAGTCCCAAAAGTAAATATGGAAGGAGATCTCTCGAGGTACTACCTCCTAGTCTTAAAAGTAAATGCGTGAGGAGATCTCACGAGGTACCGCCTCGTAATCTCAAAGGTAAATGTGCAAAGGGATTTCCCGAGGTACCGCCTCGCCGTCCTACAAGTAAACACACAGCTTTGAAATCGATGAATACGGCAATTAACAGCAAGAATTCTACAATTAAGATTGCTACATCTGAAGAAAAGGGAGAAAATCAACTAAACATATTGCACAAAGTTCAAATAAACATTTAAGACCCGTAGATATGCAATATCAGGCTAAATAGGATAACTACACATGCTGGTATAACTCAATTAAGATAGAACATGTTATTACTTAGTAAAAATCAGATTTTACAACAATCAGCACATGCATGCACTTGTCACCGCCCAAATCTAGCCAAAATTAATTACGTACCATAAATATAACTATAAGAAATTAAACTAATTAATGAAATCAAGGCTTTAGCAAAAAATAGAAAATCGCCCCAAAATATCGACCCGGGCCCACATCTCAGAATTGGGTGAAACTCATAATATACGAACTCACATTCATTCACGAGTTCACTCGTACCAAAATTAATCAAATCCGATATCAAAATCTCAATCAAAACTCAAAACTTTGGTTGAAGAACTTTCCTTTTCCCCCAAATGTCTCAACCTAAATCCTTAATTAAATGATGAAATAATATGATATATTAATCGAATATAACCATAAAAGAGTTAAGAATCATTATCCAAAAGATTCCTCTAAAAATACCCCAAATTATCATCTAAATACGAGCTCTCAAAGTCCCAAAATGAAAATGGGATAAACACCCTCAAACTTGGCCTTTTCTGCCTAGCGATCTCGTTTCTGCGGTTCCGCACATGCGAAAAAACCATCGCAGGTGCGTACTTAACTTAAGTCCAAAATTTTGCTTCTGCGAGCGATGGGCCGCACCTGCGCGCCCACTTATGCGGATAAATTTCCACTTCTACGGTTCTCAAGTTCCCAGGTCTTCCGCTTATACGATCACTCTTCCGCAGAAGCAACTCCGCTTACGCGGCCTTCATGTCGCATCTGCGACAACTGGCCATTTCCCCAGCCCCTCATATGCGCCCAATTTCTCTTTTTGCGGGCTCGCACCTATGGTCAATCTTGCGCATGTGCGATTACACAAGAACTAGCGCCTTCAGCCATTCTTCCAATGCCAAATTTGGTCTGCTAACCATCCGAATTCCACCCGAGGCCCCCGAGACCTCAACCAAATATACCAACAAGTCCTAAAAGACCATTCAAACATATTCGAGGCCTCAAATAATATCAAACAACAAAAAAATGAATTACACTCCAATTCAACCTCAATGAACTTTGAAACTTCAACTTCTACAACTGATGCCAAAATATAACAAATAACGTCAGATTGACATTAACTTTTGCACACAAATCATATATGATATTACGAACTTACTCCAACTTTCAGAATTAGAATCCAACCCCGATATCAAAAGGTCCTTTTCCAGTCAAACTTCCAAAAAATTTCAACTTTCGCCATTTCAAACCTAATTCAGCTACGGACCTCCAAATAACAATCCAGACACGCTCCTAAGTCAAACATTACCCAACGGAGCTAACCGAACTAACGAAACTCTATTCCACAGTTGTCTTCACACAGTTCCAACTACAGTAAAAAATTCTAAAACTTAAGCTTCCATTTTAGGGCCTAAGTTTCCCAAATCACTTCGAAACCACAAAAAGAACTTCCCGGCAAGTCACATAAGCACAAAAGGATACGGGAGAAGAAATAAATAGAGGATCGGGGCTAATACTCTCACAATGACCAACCAGGTTGTTACATCCTCCCCTTTTTGAAACAATCACAAGGCACCTCCTCGGCCGGCTGACCCCTAAACTGGACCTTCACTGAATTAATGTTCTTTGCCCTCAGCTTTCGAACCTGCCTGTCCAAAATAGCCAGTATACAAAGTAACTTATAGGAAACTATATTTTCTGTGAGCACATGATTTTTACCCTACACATGAGTTATTCCTATAAAATTCAAAATAAATGATTTTTCCTTGTTTTTTAAATTATGTGTGAATTTTGTGTTAGTTGTTTGCATGTTATTTGTGTGTGATAAATGAAAATACAAAAATTGCATCTTTAGGAAATTAATTCATTTTTTTTCTAACAATTAAAGAAAAAAAAATCAAAAATTAGTTAGCTTTTAAATTGAAAATTGTCAAAAAAGAGGTAATTAGTTTAATTTTTAATAAGTTTCAAATAACTACAAAGTAGGGAAAATATAAAAAAAAAAAATACAAAAAAAACAATAAAAAAAATAGTACAAAAGAAATACAATACAAGAGTTATAATAGAGAATAAAGGATTTGGGCCAATCTGCCCAAAAAATCCTAGCCCAAACGACCTCTGCCCAGCCGCCCAAACGGATACCAAAACCCACCCCAGACCCAGTTTAAAAGACCCGGTCCAGTGTGATTTAATCCCAGTCGTCCATGATTTTAATCTAACGGTTCTAATTTATCATTACAATTTAATATACCCAGGGAGACAACCTTATTCATTGTCTCTTTAACCTTAACTGAACAGACCAGCCGACCCTCTCTGCCTCTTCATCTCCACCGCCGTCGCCGCTAGGGTTCCGCCGCGGGCGGCGGCGGCCGGCCATATTTCACGGCAAAAACAACACCAAACGAACCCCCATCTCCTCCTCATCCCATTTCTTTAAACCATCTCCTTCAAAACTCACCATAACCCCTCCAAACCACGAACCCTAATGGCGCCGCCACCCCTTCCCTCTGCGCCGCCGGCCTCCTCACCACCCAAAACCACCCCAAATAAACACCCCCACCATTCTTTATACCGTGACACAAAGAAAACCGCCGAGAAAAATCAAGAAAAACATCGAGGAAAATTCCAGAAAAGGCTCGCGTGAACAATAATCAGGAAATAATGAAGAAATTCAGAAAGAAAAAAAAAAGAAACCAAAAAGGAAAAAAACAGAAGCGGCAGTGAGCTAAGTATTTCATCTTTGTGTCTTTATTTGTGTTTTCTTATTTGTTTGCATGATTAAGTTCTTGTTTCTCTTTTTCTTTTTCCAATTTCTGATTTCTTTCTTTAAAGTAATTAGGAAATTAGGAATTATGTTTGTTTGATTGGCTAATCTTAATTTCTATTTTCCATGCTTCATCTTGGTCCGATTATGATAATGTTGAATCTGTTAATTTCTGTTTTCGGTCATTTTTCTGATTTTCGGATTTCTCATGATTAGTTCCTCTATTTTTCTGTTAGTTTCTGATCTTATTAGTATAGTTTTAACAATTTGTAGATTTATTAGTATTGGATTTCTGTTAAAATTGTTGACTTCCGTTAATTTTTAGATCTTCTTTTAGTTTCTGTTAATTTTTGCTCTTTTTAGATTTCGGCCATTTTTCTGATTTTCGGATCTCTGATTGAATTGTTGATTCTGTAGGAATAATAGTATTATAAGTGTTTTAACTTGTTTCAAAGAATCAGTGAAAGTCGTTTAATTGATTGATTGAATTGTGTTGGTAATCTCTTAGGATGTATTGGTTATAGCTGTAGTTAGTGATTAAGCTCGATTAACGAATTCGACTTTAGACTAATTTAGATTCAATTAAGTCGATAATTGAAATCACACGATTCATAGCAACCTAAGGTATTTTACTTGATAGATTCAAAAGCGATTAGTTATTTGATTAATAAGACTCACCATCTATCAAATTGTTTCCCGAGTCTTGTTAATTGAGTAATAGATCAAAAGTGGCTATGTTTGTAAGATTGCTTAGGGTTGGCTATAGGAGAAATGTGATTTTAATTAATTGAATTAAGTTGGATTTAAATAGTTAAAGAGGCCAATTGGCTAGTTGAGCAATAGTCACTTAATTGTGGCTATTTGATAAATACAAGTCTGAAAATAGGTTAAAATAGGGGTAAAATACAGAAATTAGGAATGTAATAAGCCTTAAGAAGTAGGGGTGAATTGGGAAAAGGAAGTTGGTAAACTTGTAATAAGGTTAAAAGGAAAAGGGTGCAATTGGGATAAGAATTGGTATAATTGTGATAAATATAGAGCTCTTAGGGTAATTTGGGCATAACAAAAAGTATTTTAGTAGATAATAAAAGGAAATGAGGGCACAATAGGTAATACAAGGAAATAGAACATGGTAGACTATTCTAGAAGGGGTCTTAGTGTAGCTCTCACTAGAATAATTGCACTAACTTGTGCAACAAGTTAAAAATTGAAGGGGTTTTAATAAAAATTCAGATTTTCTTTTATGCCTATAAATAGGTGATTTTAGCTTGAATAAAGGGGGGTTCCTTCTGATTTTTAGAGTCTCTTTTAGAATTTGGAACCAAATAAACCTAGAAAAAATCCCAAAAAATACTAGCTAATTTTCAGATCTGAAATTAACATTTCAGATTCATTTTCTTCTATTTTTTCTTTCAATTCATATCAAAAATCAAAAAATATAGTAGATTCATCATTGATTGTAGGAGACTACTGTTTGAGTACGAGATTTGATTTTGAATCAATTTGAACCTCTGGAAATTGCTTCTGGGTTAAACGCTGGGTCCTATTCACTGCTGGTCTCATTGAATTACTGTTGTTGCTGGATTCAAACTGCTTATCTGTTGTTGCTGTTAACTGCTGCCACTGACTTCACTCATTTCTGCTGCTGTGTTTTATTAGATCTAATAGATCTGTCTCATCTATTTCCAGGTACATCCTCGCATCCTGATGTAATTGTGATATTGAAAAGTGAATTGAAGATGTGGCTTATTGCAACTTTCATTTTTTAGCCAAATGATTCTGCTGTAAATTTCTTCTTAGAAGTAGATTTTGTTTTGTTTGAGATGGATTATGAATTGTATAATTCGGACTAAGCCAAACTGTTTTTTTTTTAGATTTTGAAATTTTTAGATATAGATTGTGGGAAGAGTCAATAGTCCTAGCTAAAATCTGTAAGTTTGACAGTAATATCGGTATTACTAGATATGGATTAAAAATTTTGAATCAATTTGGACTCCTTAGTATACATCATATAGCTGGAAGACTTAAATTCAAATCTGTAAGTTTACATTGGATATTAGTATACGGTGATTAGAAAATAGGTCACACACTCATAAATCAAGATATTTGGAATATAGATCACATGATTTCACTAGTCATTAAAGTTGTCATTTTGGATTATTTCATAATAACAGTGCTCATTGAGCCTACTCCATCAGGCTGTTTGGTTTTGACCCCTTACATTTAGGTTATGGTATAGTCATGTGGGTTGTATGCAAGCCCAAAGTGAAAGGCACAAGTTCTATTGATCTCGTGGCCCAAAAGTAACAACTACCATGTAATTTTAAGTAATTAAAACTTTTCTTTATTGTTAGAGATAAAAAATTATAGAATTGCTTTAGGATTGACCTTTAATAAAATAATGAGACGAGCCTCGCCAAACAAAAAACATACAATTGCGGGGCCCTCAATTAATTGTTATAAAACTTAGACTCGGAAGGACCGTTTAGCGAATTTCACGGTCTCTCCAAAATTTAATCAAGACGATAGACTCTTTAGGGACGACTTTAATAAAAATACTTTCCTAATAACGAGTGTGCACTTGGTGCGACTCAAATCCAAATCTCGGTAAAGCTGAAATACACCAAAAGTCATAGGCGTACTGGTTGCGGTATGACTCGAGGCGTGTTTTCGCGATACCGCAAAATTTCGTAAAATAATACTTAACGTAAAAAGCACTACGTATGTTGTTAAAATCTGTAATTAAGTCAAACAAGAGTCGAGAACGACAGTGGAGCGACCGTGCTAAAACCACGGAATCCGGGAGTGCCTAACACCTTCTCCCGGGTTAACAAAGTTCCTTATTCGGACCTCTGCTTCGCAGACATTTATAAGAGTCAAAATTCCTCGGATTCGGGATTAACCGGTGACTTGGGACACCATTGTCATTCCCAAGTGGCGACTATGATTAATCTCTAATAAAATCCCGAACCGATTGTCCTTAAATTGGAAAAACTCCTTCCCTTACGTTATTTTATCCGTTTCGGGTAATTGAGCGTCGGGGTATACCCTACAAGTGTATTTATACACCTTATGCATGTTGGGGTAGTAAAAAAGGGAGGTGTGACAGCTCCGGCGACTCTGCTGGGGACCCAACCCTGAACTTCGGTTTCAGGGTTTAAGAACTCGAGCTCCTTAGAACTGCCGTTCGCGTTTTTATTTGACTTCATTATGTGATTTGAACAACATGCTATGTGCTTTATCGCTTTGATATTATGTGAACCGTATATAAAATTGTGCCGAAAACCCTTCTCTCTTCTCCCTCGGGGATGTGCTTACTGGTTGAGACTCCCCTTTCTGTTAAAGTCACCTTAAATTAAGAAAACAGAGGCCGGATAAGTTACAAAGCCGATTGACTCCGCGGGTCACCGGTACGTAGCCCCCTCCTCGATCCGAGTTGTCCGCTCGGGTACACGGTCTAGCAATCTATGAAACCGTAAGATTTTGAACATAGGTCTAGGACGATTATTTGCATCATATTTGACTTAGGGGACTCAACACAGGGGTTGGGTCCGTCTAGGACAGGTGACCCGGTATTGAAAAGACCGAGCATGCTATGTGTTGCATTTTATTGTCCTTGATCGTTATGCGGACCGGCGAAAATCCCGAGATTGGAAAAATTGTTGAAAAAAAAAAGAGAGAGAGGAAAATAATGATTTATAGAAAATAGGTACATGGAAAATTTGAAAATTTGGAAAAAATAGGTGGAACATTTTTTTGAAATAATTGGTCAAATAATCTGACCGAACTACGTAGGTTTGATTCTCGCCATTAGGTGGGATACGTAGGCAACCCTCATCGGGTCCAACCACCCCTATAAAAAAACAAAAAAAAATGTGTGTTTAATTTTGTCAATAAAATCGAAGTGACGCTGTTTTTTAAAATAGCCGAATGTTCCGAAAGGACGCCGGAAGGCTGTTTTTTGCAAAAATAGCCACTTTGAATCATTTTTTAATAATTTACGGGCACAACCTTGAAATATTCCTTGTGGAAATGTTGCAAGGCCCTAGCCGCAAAATCAAGTCCGGGTTCATACCCTTTTTGCAAAAATAACCAAAAAAAAATGTCAAATTTTTTTATTTTGTTATAAATAAGTCGGGTGATGCTATTCTTGCTCAAAATAAGCCGAATGTCCCTCAAAAGGACGTCGGAAGGCCGTTTTTGCAAGAATAGCCACTTTGAGTCATTTTAAATAATTTGCGGGCATAGCCTTGAAATATTCCCTCGCGAAAATGTCGAAAGGCCGTATCCGCAAAAATCAAGTTTTGAGTCATCACTCAACTTTACAAAAATAACCACTTTATCAAATAAGCCATTACATGGCCGGAGTTTTGCTGAAATAGCCACATGTTGTCCTGTGTCGGTGCTGAACGATGCCCCATAGGCCCCGGGATAAAAATTTTGAATTTGCATCTTCTCAAATAAAATTTTGCAAAAAGAGCCACTTTGTCTAAATAAGCCATTACATGGCCAATTTATGAAAAATAGTCTTGTGTTGGTTTATGGTGATGCCGAACGATGCCCCATGAGCCACATGATAAAAAAAATTTCAAGTTTATCTTTCTTAAATAAATTTTTTGCAAAAAATAGTCATTTTGTCAAATAAGCCATTTTGTGGCCAATTTTGTAAAATAGGCATAATTGACACCAAAAATATTCGTAGAAATCTCCTACACAAGTTTGTAGTTGGAGTCGGCTTCTTAATTTTCCTTCAAAGAAAAAAAATTATTAAAAAAAAATCAAATAAACATATATTTATTTCTTGCATAATCTGCAAGAACTACGCTCGGTCTGATTCATGCGGGGTCATGATACGTAGGCAATCCACATAGGATTCGACCATATCCATAACCAAAAAGAAAAAAAAAATGAAAAAACTACAGAAAGAAAAAAAAAAGAGGAAAAATGAAGAGAAAAACAAAAAGAAAAAAAATATATATAAAAAAAAAATAATAGTAGAAAAAAAAAGAAGGTGATCAATAAGCGGGGTACCATAATGCTGACATGCTGGCTTCGTTTTGTTGTGTACATTTCAGAAAGGTGGTTGGTTGTGGTTCCAAAATAACTCTTCCCTATAATGCAACGTCAGAGGACAATGGCAGAGAATCTCAAGGCTGAGTGGGTTGGTAGCGGCACCCGACAACAGCTGGTTGAACGGAATCACATGTTAGTTGAAGAAGTCAAAATGTTGAGACAACACGTGGATGAAATGTATCGGGCGTGGATGGATGGAAAATCACTACCCTCTCCACCACCTAGTTTCATGGACCCTGTCCTTACACTGAACCCGATGCCAAATATACCTGCCTATCGCAGCCTTTCCAGCCACCCCAATAGCTCCATCACTCGGTATCCATCTATTTTCCCCCAAGAATGCGCTCCAATCACATCCACTGTTCCCGACGATAAACACCCACCCGAAGCTCATGTTGCCCAACATTACCCCTCCGAGGTTGCTCATCGGGACCCCAAACAGAGCCCGCAGGTTGAACCTCCCCAACGACAAGGTCCAGTGGTCGTCTTTGCTAAAGGCCCTCTATATCGAACCCATGGATATCCTTGTAATTCTCCTGGCCCTTACTTCTCCCCACGAGCATACCAGAAACCCCACGGGTCAGGTTTTAGGCCAAATCAGGCCTTTAGAAATGAAAGGCTACCGAAACGAGAAAAGTCTCTTACCCCTTTGGGAGAATCGTATGCCAGTTTGTTCCACAAGTTAAAGCAACTGGGCATGTTGAAACCAATTCAGATAAAAATGCCAAATCATCGGTCAAAGAGGTGTGATTTTTCTCAAATGTGCGCATATTGCTCGGGCGCCCCGGGGCATGACACAGAAAAATGTTGGAAGCTAAAAAAGGCAATTCAGGAGCTTATCAATGCAGGCTACATTGCCGTACAAAATCCGGATATAGTCGACACCCGTATGGTTGATGCAGAAGGCAGTGGCTAAAGATATTGTGCTTGGTAATTGGAAATATGCTTCATTTGGGGTTTATCCAAAGTAGAATTTTTGGTGGCTTATTTTGTTGACATTTCTGTTACCCGGGTTATTTCAGGGTTGTAATCCGGACGTTGTCTTGAAAGTCAAAACCCTTCTATCTTACTACTTTGCTTTGTTTAGTGTTGTCTAGGTTTGTAATTTTAGTCTAGTCTGTTCGTTTTGTTGTTCGTCTTGTTGTTTCAACCCGTCAGTTTAATACAACTCGTTGTTTCCCGTCATTTCTAGTCATTCCATTTCTAATTGCTTTGCATTTCTTCTCATACTGACTCTAGCAACATGACATGCACATAATTCTAAGCCTGGTTTTTAAAAGTCAATGAAACAATGTTGAAGATGTAATGATACTCGGAAGAAATATTGAAATACTGTGAAGCCGAAATCAAGTGAATACTAGGGGAAAACAGAACATAAAGAAATGCCTTGGAAATGCATCATGCTTCATCGGTTTAAAGCCAAAGGCAAAAGTACCCCAAGACTAAAGGAACCATTCGTGGTATCGAGATTGTTGCCCAATGGCATTGAGAATCGTCAAAAACAGAAGGCAAATATGT
This sequence comes from Nicotiana noctiflora, assembly GCA_032618575.1. Lineage (NCBI taxonomy): Eukaryota > Viridiplantae > Streptophyta > Magnoliopsida > Solanales > Solanaceae > Nicotiana > Nicotiana noctiflora. The sequence goes on along the minus strand of JASVEL010014240.1, from coordinate 97,299 downwards.
GAATCGGTCGAAAGATAGTTTGTACTTGGTAGGTTTTGAAGATTGGAATGACGAAGGCATTTCGTTCGGCTATCTAAATACTTCGTCCATTGCTACCCCTTTGAGCCATACTATATTTTCTTTCACATCCCTCTTTCGGAATCAACAACAAAATTGAGGATTGAGCAGGGAAATCAAATGGAGAAAAGAAGATAATGAAAAAAAAAAGAGAAAAGAAAAAGCGAAAAGAAAAAAAAAGAAGAAGAAAGAAAAAAAAGAAAAAAAAAAGAAAAAATCGGGAGAAGTCAAGATGCAACAATGAATATAGACGTAGTCTGAACTACGTCTGACTTGATCCCGAAAGGGTATATAGGCAGCCTCACTGAGATTCAGTCACAATAAAGGAAAAATCCAAAAAATCCCCCAAGAAGGAAACTGGGCAGAAGTTATGGTTGTTGAATAAATAAGATTCCGAAAGTTGTAATCATTAACCCACATTGAAATAATTTTGAGCCTTTATATCCTTTTTTTCTAAACCCCATCCAAAAGCCTGCATTACGGTCCAAAGGAAGACCTTCCGATCAATCTTCAAGAAATGCCGAGTCAAGCGAACAAAGGTCAATCACATCAGGGGCAACACTCCAGGAGAGTGAAGAACTCAAACCACCACGAGACTCCAAGATGAGAGAAGTCAAAATGAGAGAGTCTTATCGGTGAAAACCCGCACGGGCACCGTAAGGCGACGGTGAGTTGAGAGAAAGAAAGATCAAATGAGAGAGGCTTGTTGGCGAAAACCCTACGGGCGCTGCAAGTCGACTAAGGATCAGATCAAAGAAATGAAGTATTGAAGACCGGTTTCACAGCAGAACTTTGCAACAAGAGTTGAACATCAACTTTGCTATACGGAGAAGGCCAAAAATGCGTGTCAAGGTCGCTAGAGTCGGTATTCAAAATCCGTTAGGTCATTCGTCTGTAGGTTTCTTGTTAGGAATTGTATTTTCCTTTCTCTTTATTCTTCACACTTTGTTTTACCCTCCTTCTTATCGAGTCAGTCAGGTCATAACAAGTATAGAAATGATTTCAAAATTTGCCACCAAGTTTTCCAATTGCACAAAATGGGATTAACACGACAATTGTCGTAGGACAGGGAATGACAAGGCCAGTGATTTAAGCCCACAAGAGCAACATGTGCAATGAGGATCATGCAAGACACAAGGGTCGGCAAGGTGCCAACTCAGGGAAAATATAGCAAATAGAAGTACGGGGTTCGAACAGAGAGGGGGTATATCTTCCGACAAGAGAAAGACCAAAGGTTGTCAAGTGGAGTCATCAAAGGAATCGAGATCGAAGTTTGTGGTATCCGTCAAGAAAGAGACAATATACATACCTGAAGAGAGTTGGATTTTGAACAAAGAAGAAGTGAAAATGGATAGTCGGTGAACAGGCAAGGCACTCGGGTGGAAAGCAGTCGCCATCAAAGTTCAAGGCCACAACCAACCACCGCATTTAAACTAACATCTTTTTCTTTGTTTTGAAACAGGGGCATAGAGGTTATTGATCCGATAGAGCCAGCAGCTTCCAATGGGCATAGGCTCATTTTTGGTTGCGATGCGTATCTTACTTGTATTGGGTTGAAGCAAAGGGCGAATTTGCGCCAAATTGGCAGGGACCGTTTGTGGTATCACGGGTGTTGTCCAATGGAGCATTATATTTGACAGATGTTGAAGGAAAATGCGTGGAGACTGCTATCAATTCAGATGCAGTCAAAAGATACTATGTATGATTCCTTTCAATTATGTGTTTTGTATTTTGTTGTGATTTTGGAATTGAAATGACGAAGGCGTTTTATTCTCTATCCAAACACTTTATCCATTGATAACCCCTTTGAGCCTCAATGAATATATTCTTTCATATCCCTCTCTCGGAAATCGCTTTAGCGCAATAAGATCGAAATTGCCAAAATGAAAAAAAAAATGAAAAAATAAAAATGATGAAAAATGAAAAAAATTGAATAAATGAATGAAAAAGAGAAAAAGACAAAGAAATCGGGAAAAAGTCAAAAAGAAATCCATCTAACTTATGAAGTTGGATGAACTACGTCCGACTTGATCCCGAAAGGGTACGTAGGCAGCCTCTCTGAGGTTCAGTCACAATAAAGAAAAAATCTAAAAATTCCCCACATATTGAAACTGGGGCAGAAGTTATGTTTAATAATTCCGAGAGTTGTAAATATTTTTGAACCCTCGTGAAATTTTGAGCCTTTATACCTTTCTTTCTTAACCCGTCCAAAAGCCACATTACAGTCCAAAGAAAGACCTTCTGATCAATTCCGAAATGATAACGAATGCAATGAAGGAGGAGCGAAACATCGGACAACACCTGTGGTAAGAAAACAAAATACAAAAGGGAAAAATGAGAAACAATGAAAAAAAAATGAGAGAGTCTCATCGGTGAAAACCTTAATCGGCACTGTAAGACGAATGCAATGAAGGAGGAGCGAAACATCGGACAACACCTGTGGTAAGAAAACAAAATACAAAAGGGAAAAATGAGAAACAATAAAAAAAAAATGAGAGAGTCTCATCGGTGAAAACCTTTCGAGGCACCGTAGGGCGATCGTGAGGACTACCAGAAAAGAGAAAAGCAACAAAAAATAGTATCGGTTTGGGTTGAAAACAATTTGGAGACAGAATAATGATTGGAACGAACTGGGTCAGAGTTTAAATACATGGCATGGTCGGCGGAATCAGCCGGCAAATACCCAGATAAGTTCTATCATCTCTCCAAAACGCCCTTACCTTTCTTTTATTTTTCTGCATTTCATTGTTTACCTTTTGAGAGCTAATTACCATGGCCAAAGGAAAAGAAAACAAACAAAAATGGAAAAAGTGAGAAAATACAAAAAAAAAAGAGTTCGCAAGAGATAGGCAGACTGAAAATCCACACAGCAGGAGAAAAAGCAAAAAAGAGGAAAGCAATAAGAGGCAGGGACGGCAGATGCCAGTTGCCAGCAGTTTATATCTAATAAATTTTGTTTCATGATGCATGCAGGAACAAAGTGTCATTATTCACTTTAAAGCGAATGTGACCAATGTGGAAAAATAGAAAACACCCAAAAAAGAGGAAAGTTTGACGATAAGTGGAGAAATTCACAGATGAGAGACAATTGGTAAAAGAAAATACCAAAAAGAGGAAGTTTTGAATCATCGTTGAAATCGGGGTGCCCGCCTGAAGAATGGAATGGCGATTTATTTTCGAAATTGTTGTTGAAATCGGGGTGCCCGCCCGAAGAATGGTATGGCAATTTATTTTCAAAGTTTGTTGTTGAAGTCGGGGTGCCCGCCCGAAGAATGGAATGGCATTTTACTTTAAGTTTTAGTTGAAGTTTTAAATTGTTGTTGAAGTCGGGGTGCCCGCCCGAAGAATGGAATGGCATTTTACTTTAAGTTTTAGTTGAAGTTTTAAATTGTTGTTGAAGTCGGGGTGCCCGCCCGAAGAATGGTATGGCGATTTATTTTCGAAATTGTTGTTGAAGTCGGGGTGCCCGCCCGAAGAATGGAATGGCGATTTATTTTCGAAATTGTTGTTGAAATCGGGGTGCCCGCCCGAAGAATGGTATGGCAATTTATTTTCAAAGTTTGTTGTTGAAGTCGGGGTGCCCGCCCGAAGAATGGAATGGCATTTTACTTTAAGTTCTAATTGATGTTTTAAATCATAGTTGAAGTTTTAAATTGTTTTTGAAATCGGGGTGCCCGCCCGAAGAATGGTATGGCAATTTATTTTCAAAGTTTGTTGTTGAAGTCGGGGTGCCCGCCTGGAAAATGGAATGGCATTTTACTTTAAGTTTTAGTTGAAGTTTTAAATTGTTGTTGAAGTCGGGGTGCCCGCCCGAAGAATGGTATGGCAATTTATTTTTTAAGTTTTTGTTGAAGTCAGGGTGCCCGCCTGGAGAATGGAATGGCGATTTATTTTCGAAATTGTTGTTGAAGTCGGGGTGCCCGCCCGAAGAATGGTATGGCGATTTATTTTCGAAGTTTGTTGTTGGAGTCAGGTGCCCGCCTGAAGAATGGAATGGCAATTTAATTTCTGTTAGGCGCCCACCTTCTAATACGGGAATACTTTTCTGCATTTGCATTGCACGTTTAATTTCAGTTAGGTGCCCACCTTCTAATACGGGAATACTTTTCTGCATTTGCATTGCACGTTTAATTTCAGTTAGGTGCCCACCTTCTAATACGGGAATATTTTCTGCATTCGCATTGCACGTTTAATTTCTGTTAGGTGCCCACCTTCTAATACGGGAATACTTTTCTGCATTTGCATTGCACGTTTAATTTATGTTAGGTGCCCACCTTCTAATACGGGAATACTTTTCTGCATTCGCATTGCACGTTTAATTTCTGTTAGGTGGCCCTTGTTGAAGTCGGGGTGCCCGCCCGAAGAATGGAATGGCAATTTAATTTCTGTTAGGTGCCCACCATCTAATACGGGAATACTTTTCTGCATTTTGCATTGCACGTTTAATTTACGTTAGGTGCCCACCTTCAAATACGGGAATACTTTTCTGCATTCGCATTGCACGTTTAATTTCTGTTAGGTGCCCACCTTCTAATACGGGAATACTTTTCTGCATTAAAAAAATGAAAATGAAAAATCCGGACATTCAATAACATGATGTGCCCAGTCACCATACTGGGGCAGAAAAATCTTTCTTTGGTTATTTATTTAGTCACAAGCAGGGGTCCACCTGGAGAATGGACGAAATATTTCATATTGAAGAGGTTGAACAAGTCAAGGCAATAACAGGAATGCCGGTGAAAAGTTGAACATGTTCAAGGCGATAACAAGAATGCCATTGGAGCAAAGATACAAGTTGAAGGCAATAACAAGAATGCCGTTGCAAGGAATACAAGACACAAGATCAAGAAAATACAAAAAGACAAGTTGGAAGACATAGATAGGATTTTTGTAATTCATAGGTTGTAGCTTAGGCTAGCTCCTTTTATCTTTACCCTGGTGTAATAAGGAGTCAGTCAGCAATGACAGCAGTAACAACAGCAACAGCAGTGAGATCACAGTCCTTGGTAGTCTCAAGCTACCAGACCTTCCCGAACTACACTGACCTGATTCCTGTTTAGCCCAGGATATGTAGGCAACCTCTGAAGCAGGGTGCGGTCAAAGATTTTCAAAATGCTTCGCAATGGAATACTCGAGCGGGTAAAAATCGTTCATAGTTGCTCACTTATCTTTGCACGGAAACTCTTCGTGTCCCCGAGCAAAGAGGGGCAGCTGTGAGCACGTGATTTTTACCCTACACATGAGTTATTCCTATAAAATTCAAAATAAATGATTTTTCCTTGTTTTTTAAATTATGTGTGAATTTTGTGTTAGTTGTTTGCATGTTATTTGTGTGTGATAAATGAAAATACAAAAATTGCATCTTTAGGAAATTAATTCATTTTTATTAATTAAAGAAAAAATCAAAAAATTAGTTAGCTTTTTAAATTGAAAATTGTCAAAAAAGAGGTAATTAGTTTAATTTTTAATAAGTTTCAAATAATTACAAAGTAGGAAGAATATAAAAAATACAAAAAACAATAAAAAATAGTACAAAAGAAATACAATACAAGAGTTATAATAGAGAAAACAAAGGAAAATACAAGAATAAAGGATTTGGGCCAATCTGCCCAAAAAATCCTAGCCCAAACACCTCAATCAGTGGCCCAAATGAATAGACCCAGCCGGTTCCAGGCCCAAGCCAAAGAGACCCACCCGGTCCCAAGTGAATAATCAGAAACGGCAGCATCGTGACCGTTGATTGATCCTTGATCCAACGGTTCTAATTTGTCATTACAATTTAATATACCCAAAGAGACAACCTTATTCACCTTGTCTCTTTAATCTCACACATCACAGACGCCCCTGTCTCTCTCTTCTTTCACCATGGATGCCGCCTAGGGTTCCGCCGCGGGCGGCGGCGGCCGGCCATATTTCACGGCAAAAACAACACCAAACGAACCCCCATCTCCTCCTCATCCCATTTCTTTAAACCATCTCCTTCAAAACTCACCATAACCCCTCCAAACCACGAACCCTAATGGCGCCGCCACCCCTTCCCTCTGCGCCGCCGGCCTCCTCACCACCCAAAACCACCCCAAATAAACACCACCATTCTTTCTAACACCCCTCAACCGTGACAAGATTTTTAAGTCCTAAAACCGCCGGAAATTCAATAACAACTCAAATAGCCGCCGGATTCAAGAAAGATTTCAAGAACTTCTCAAGAAGCAAGTAAATAATCAAGAAATAAAAGAAATTCAGAAAGAAAAAAAAGAAACCAAAAAGGAAAAAACAGAAGCGGCAGTGAGCTAAGTATTTCATCTTTGTGTCTTTATTTGTGTTTTCTTATTTGTTTGCATGATTAAGTTCTTGTTTCTCTTTTTCTTTTTCCAATTTCTGATTTCTTTCTTTAAAGTAATTAGGAAATTAGGAATTATGTTTGTTTGATTGGCTAATCTTAATTTCTATTTTCCATGCTTCATCTTGGTCCGATTATGATAATGTTGAATCTGTTAATTTCTGTTTTCGGTCATTTTTCTGATTTTCGGATTTCTCATGATTAGTTCCTCTATTTTTCTGTTAGTTTCTGATCTTATTAGTATAGTTTTAACAATTTGTAGATTTATTAGTATTGGATTTCTGTTAAAATTGTTGACTTCCGTTAATTTTTAGATCTTCTTTTAGTTTCTGTTAATTTTTGCTCTTTTTAGATTTCGGCCATTTTTCTGATTTTCGGATCTCTGATTGAATTGTTGATTCTGTAGGAATAATAGTATTATAAGTGTTTTAACTTGTTTCAAAGAATCAGTGAAAGTCGTTTAATTGATTGATTGAATTGTGTTGGTAATCTCTTAGGATGTATTGGTTATAGCTGTATGGTTATAGTTGTTAGTTCGATTAGGAAAGTTGTCCCTTAGACTAAGTTTAGATTCAATTAAGTCGATAGTTGAAATCACACGATTCATAGCAACCTAAGGTGTTTTACTTGATAGATTCAAAAGCGATTAGTTATTTGATTAATAAGACTCACCATCTATCAAATTGTTTCCCGAGTCTTGTTAATTGAGTAATAGATCAAAAGTGGCTATGTTTGTAAGATTGCTTAGGGTTGGCTATAGGAGAAATGTGATTTTAATTAATTGAATTAAGTTGGATTTAAATAGTTAAAGAGGCCAATTGGCTAGTTGAGCAATAGTCACTTAATTGTGGCTATTTGATAAATACAAGTCTGAAAATAGGTTAAAATAGGGGTAAAATACAGAAATTAGGAATGTAATAAGCCTTAAGAAGTAGGGGTGAATTGGGAAAAGGAAGTTGGTAAACTTGTAATAAGGTTAAAAGGAAAAGGGTGCAATTGGGATAAGAATTGGTATAATTGTGATAAATATAGAGCTCTTAGGGTAATTTGGGCATAACAAAAAGTATTTTAGTAGATAATAAAAGGAAATGAGGGCACAATAGGTAATACAAGGAAATAGAACATGGTAGACTATTCTAGAAGGGGTCTTAGTGTAGCTTTCACTAGAATAATTGCACTAACTTGTACAACAAGTTAAAAATTGAAGGGGTTTTAGTGAAATATTAAAATTCAGATTTTCTTTGATTTTGGCCTATAAATAGGCATTTTCAGCATTAATAATGGGGGTTCCTTCTGATTTTTAGAGTCTCTTTTAGAATTTGGAACCAAATAAACCTAGAAAAAATCCCAAAAAATACTAGCTAATTTTCAGATCTGAAATTAACATTTCAGATTCATTTTCTTCTATTTTTTCTTTCAATTCATATCAAAAATCAAAAAATATAGTAGATTCATCATTGATTGTAGGAGACTACTGTTTGAGTACGAGATTTGATTTTGAATCAATTTGAACCTCTGGAAATTGCTTCTGGGTTAAACGCTGGGTCCTATTCACTGCTGGTCTCATTGAATTACTGTTGTTGCTGGATTCAAACTGCTTATCTGTTGTTGCTGTTAACTGCTGCCACTGACTTCACTCATTTCTGCTGCTGTGTTTTATTAGATCTAATAGATCTGTCTCATCTATTTCCAGGTACATCCTCGCATCCTGATGTAATTGTGATATTGAAAAGTGAATTGAAGATGTGGCTTATTGCAACTTTCATTTTTTAGCCAAATGATTCTGCTGTAAATTTCTTCTTAGAAGTAGATTTTGTTTTGTTTGAGATGGATTATGAATTGTATAATTCGGACTAAGCCAAACTATTTTTTTTTTTAGATTTTGAAATTTTTAGATATAGATTGTGGGAAGAGTCAATAGTCCTAGCTAAAATCTGTAAGTTTGACAGTAATATCGGTATTACTAGATATGGATTAAAAATTTTGAATCAATTTGGACTCCTTAGTATACATCATATAGCTGGAAGACTTAAATTCAAATCTGTAAGTTTACATTGGATATTAGTATACGGTGATTAGAAAATAGGTCACACACTCATAAATCAAGATATTTGGAATATAGATATGGGTGTTTGAAGCATTTTGGATTATTTCATAATAACAGTGCTCATTGAGCCTACTCCATCAGGCTGTTTGGTTTTGACCCCTTACATTTAGGTTATGGTATAGTCATGTGGGTTGTATGCAAGCCCAAAGTGAAAGGCACAAGTTCTATTGATCTCGTGGCCCAAAAGTAACAACTACCATGTAATTTTAAGTAATTAAAACTTTTCTTTATTGTTAGAGATAAAAAATTATAGAATTGCTTTAGGATTGACCTTTAATAAAATAATGAGACGAGCCTCGCCAAACAAAAAACATACAATTGCGGGGCCCTCAATTAATTGTTATAAAACTTAGACTCGGAAGGACCGTTTAGAGAATTTCACGGTCTTTCCAAAATTTAATCAAGACGATAGACTCTTTAGGGACGACTTTAATAAAAATACTTTCCTAATAACGAGTGTGCACTTGGTGCGACTCAAATCCAAATCTCGGTAAAGCTGAAATACACCAAAAGTCATAGGCGTACTGGTTGCGGTATGACTCGAGGCGTGTTTTCGCGATACCGCAAAATTTCGTAAAATAATACTTAACGTAAAAAGCACTACGTATGTTGTTAAAATCTGTAATTAAGTCAAACAAGAGTCGAGAACGACAGTGGAGCGACCGTGCTAAAACCACGGAATCCGGGAATGCCTAACACCTTCTCCCGGGTTAACAGAGTTCCTTATCCGGATCTTTGCTTCGCAGACATTTATAAGAGTCAAAATTCCTCGGATTCGGGATTAACCGGTGACTTGGGACACCATTGTCATTCCCAAGTGGCGACTCCGATTAATCTCTAATAAAATCCCGAACCGATTGTCCTTTAATTGGAAAAACTCCTTCCCTTACGTTATTGTATCCGTTTCGGGTATTTGAGCGTCGGGGTATACCCTATGAGCGTATTTATATGCTTTAAGCAGTTGGGGTAGTAAAAAGGGAGGTGTGACAGAAGGCATTCTGAAATAGAGAAGGACTCTTCAACATAAGATAAATCCTTATCCAATTGGACCGAGCTGAAATCCAACACATGAGATGGATCGTATTGATACTTCTGAAGCATAAAAACATGGAATACTGGATGAACTCCTGCTAGACTTAGAGGCAAATCAAGCTCATAAGTAACCTTGTCAACTCACCACAACACCTTGAATGGGCCAATAGACCTTGGGCTCAGCTTTCCCTTCTTCATGAACCTCATGACACCCTTCATGGGCGAAACCCAAAGTAAGACCCGCTCTCCAACCATGAATGCAACATCAAGAACCTTTCGATTTCAATAACTCTTCTGTCTGGACTGGGCTGTGCGAAGTCGATCCTGAATCACCTTAACTTTCTCCAAAGCATCCTAAACCAAGTCTTTACCCAATATTCTAGCCTTACTTATCTTAAGACAACCTACTGGATACCGACACCACCTACCATACAGAGCCTCACATGATTCTATCTGAATGCTCGACTGATAAATGTTGTTGTACGCAAACTCTGCAAGTGGAAAGAACTGGTCCCAAGAACCTCCAAACTCCATCACACACGCACGAAGGATATCATCTAGTATCTGAATAGTGCACTTGGACTGTCCGTCTGTTTGAGGGTGAAATATTGTGGTCAACTCAACTCGAGTACCTAACTTATGTTTACGGCCCTTAAGAATCATGATATAAACTGCTTTCCCCGGTGAGAGATGATAGATACCGGTATGCCATGAAACCTGACAATCTCGCGAATATAAACTCAAGCCAGCAGCTTGAAAGAATATGTAATCGTCATAGGAATAAAATGAGCTGACTTGGTCAGCCTATGCACAATCACTCAAACTGCATCAAACTTCCGCTGAGTCCGTGGAAACCCAACAACAAAATCTATAGTGATCCGCTCCCATTTCAACTCTGGAATCTCTAACTTTTAAAGCAACCCACCTGGTCGTTGATGCTCATACTTCACCTGCTATCAATTTAGACGCCGAGCTGCATATTCCACTAGGTCATTCTTAATTCTCCTTCACCAATAGTGCTTATCAAGTCCTGATACATCTTCGCCGCACCCGGATGGATGGAGTACCATGAATTATGGGCCTCCTGGAGAATCAACTCATGCAATCCATTTACATTGGGCACACATATATTGCCATGCATCATCAATGCACCATCATCTCCAATAGTAAGCTCATTAGCATCACCGTGTTGAACCGTGTCTTTAAGGATAAGCAAATGGGGATCATCATACTGGCACTCCTTGATATGATTATAAAGAAAAGACTGGGAGACCACACAAGCCAAAACTCGACTCGGATAAGAATTATCTAATCAAACAAACTTATTGGCCAAGGCCTGAACATCCAAGGCCAATGGCCTCTCTACTGGCGGTAGATATGCTAAGCTCCCCGAACTCCTTACCCTGTGACTCAAGGCGTTGGGCACTACGCTGGCCTTCCTGGGATGGTATAGAATAGTGATGTTATAATCCTTAAGTAGCTCAAACCACCACCGCTGATGCAAGTTAAGATCCTTCTGCTTGAACAAATGCTGCATACTCTGGTGATCAGTGTAGATCTTACAAGGGACACCGTATAAATAGTCCCGCCAAATCTTCAAGGCATGAACAATAGCTGCTAACTCAAGTTCGTCTAAACGATAGTTATTTTCATGTACCTTCAACTATTTGAACGCGTAGGCAATCACACTACGGTCCTGCATCAAAGCGGCATCGAGACCATCCTACAACGCATCACAATATACAGTATAAGACCCCGAACTTGTAGGAAATACCAATACTGGGACTGTAGTCAAAGTTGTCTTGAGCTTTTGAAAGCTCTCCTCACACTCCTCTATCCACCTAAATAGAGCACCCTTCTGGGTCAGCCTGGTCATTGGTGCTATAATAAACGAGAAATCTTTTACAAATCGACGGTAATACCTTGCCAAACCAAGAAAAAGCCGGATCTCTGTAGCTGAGGAGATCTAAGCCAACTCTACACTACTTCAACCTTCTTCAGATCCACCTTGATCCGCTCAGTCAACACTATGTGACCCAAAAATGCTATTGAATCTAACCAGAACTCACAGTTTGAGAATTTCGCATATATCTTCTTTTCTCCCAAGGTCCGAAGCACAGTCCATAGGTTTTTCTCATGATCCTCCCAACTCCGGGAGTACACTAGAATGTTGTCAATAAACACTATGACGAATGAGTCAAGATAGGGTCAGAATACATTATGCATCAAATGCATCATATTATTGGGGCGTTGGTCAACCCAAATGATATCACAAGGAACTCGCAGTGACCATATCGAGTCCTGAAAGTAGTCTTTTGGATATCTGGCTCCCGAATCCTCAACTGATGATAACCCAAACGCAAGACAATCTTGGAAAATACTTTAGCACCCTATAACTGATCAAATAGGTCATCAATACAAGGCAACATATTCTTGTTCGTCACTGTGACTTGGTTCAATTGGAGATAACCAATGCACGTACCCTAGAACCATCCTTCTTCTTCAAAAACAAGACTGGGGCACCCCAAGATGACAAACTAGGTCGAATTAAGCCTTTATCAAGAAATTCCTATAATTTTTTCCTTCAACTCAGAAGGAGCCGTACGATATGGAGGAATAGAAATGGGTTGAGTGCACAATAACATATCAATACCAAAGTCAAAATCTCTCTAGGGAGGCATGCCCGAAAGATCAGCTGGAAATACCTCTTGGCAATCCCTTAATATTGGGACTGACTCGACTCTAGGGCGATCAAAACTGACATTTCTCACATAAGCTAGATACGCGTCGAACTACTTCTCAACCATTTTTTGCTTTAAGAAATGAAATAACTCTGTTGGAATTATAATCTAAGGTACCTCTCCACTCTAACCACGATAATAATTGCATAGCTAGTGTCATGGTCTTGGCCTGACAATCAAGAATAGCATAATGGGGAAACAACCAATCCATACCCAAAATAATATCAAAACCTAAAATACAGAGTAATAATAAATTGGCTCTGATCAAACATAATAGATACACATGGTCAATAATAATATAATCTCCCACATGTGTAGACACATAAACATGAGAACTCAAAAAATTACAAGATATGCCCAAATATGGGGCAAAATAAGATGACATATAGGAATAAGTGTAGCCTGGATCAAATAAAACTAAGCATCTCTATGACAAACCAGAACAATCCATGTAATAACAGAGTCGGAAGCAGCCATCTCTGTACGAGTTGGAAGAGCATAATATCTGGACTGGCCTCCCCTTCTAGGGCGACCTCTACTTGCTCGACTTCCACCTCAAGCTATCTGAGCAGGTGGAGTGGTAGTTGGTGCTGTAATCATAACTTTAGGATCCGTTGGAGCACGTAGTGCTTGAGAAGTCTGTAGAGGTGCACCCCCTAAGTCTTGGGCAATACCTTACCATATGGCGAATGTTGCCACACTCAAAACAAACTATCGGAGGGCGTGGATGCTTTGGCTGGCCTAGGTCAGGTCGACTGGACTGACCACTGAAAGCACTCTGTGCAGGAGCTACACTAGACACTAGCAGTGCATAATAATGCTCCAGACTAGGAATATCTGAAATAGCACTAGTGGCTAAAAGTGCTGAATGAACAGAGTGACTCACATAGCCCATACCATGATGAACTACAGCTAGAGCACATGTGCCATTATAAGTGCTAGACTCTCGAGACCTCATGGGCTCCTTGTCATCTTTCTCCCGAGAAAGCATACCCTCCACCTTCCTAGTAGTACTCACAACATGCTGGTACGAAATAACCATCTCCAACTTTTAGGCCATGCTAATCCTAATACAGGGGTGGAGCCCTTTGATAAACCGACAGACCCTCTCTTGAACTGTAGCAACCAAGGCTCGTGCATGCCTAGCCAAATCACTAAAGCGAACCGCATACTCTAACATATATCATAGCAACCCGATGCAACAACTCAAACTCTGTGCGCCATGTATTTATGAGACTTTGGGAACCTACTCCCTCAAGAAACCAAGATCGAGTCCAAGTAAGTGAAGGTGCCTCAGTCGGACTACCCAGCTCCACTGATAGGCCGCTACTCTAAGCTAGAATACTGTAAAAAAAATCCTCTCGACTTCGTTACACCCATAGTATGGAGGATACGGTGGCACTCCTCAAGAAAACCATGGAAATCCTTTGATGCCAAGCAACTGAAAGTTGAAGGGTGGTACTTCTTGTACCTCTCGAGCCTAAGTTGCTCCTCCATAGAAGCTGATGCCCTTCCCTCGGGCCAAAATGGGGCTACTGGCTATATTTTTATGACATCTAGAACCTGAACCTGCTGCTTTGGGGTGCGGGCGGTGGGAGTATGTGCTCCTCCTCGACCCGAGATATGGAAAGAGCAAGTGGAATCAACCTTGCCTGAACTATAGTACCGGACATGCTCAGGAACTGTGCAAGGGTCTCCTTGAGGAGTTGGTTGAGTAATAGGCATCTCAGGTGTCTGCGCTCTGACTGGAGCTACTGGTTTCTCCTCTATAGCATCTCGTGCAAGTGCTCTAGCTACACTACATGGATGTCCTCGGCCTCTACCCCGGCTACGGCCCCAACCTCTCGCGACTCTAGCAGGGGGGCGCGGGGTGCCTAGTTATCTAATCCGTCTGTACATGTCCTCACCATCTGTGAGAGAATAGAAGATAGAAGTTTAGAAATTTGAACGACTCTACTAAACCTTCTTGTGACTCATGATACCTATAAACCAAGAGCTTTGATTCCAACTTTACACGACCTAAATATCCTTCCATAATATTATGTTGGTACCTAGTCTCCACTAGGGTTGCGGATAATTTGGTAAACATAAAATTACCGTACCGAAACCAAAATTTTGATATTTGGTTTAAGTTTTAAAAAAGACTGGTATTAGGTATGATATTTGTTATTTTAAGATAGAATAAAGAAATACAGATACCGTATCAAAATATATATTATCAATTATAATATAAATATAAAATATCAAAAATTTTACTTTGTTGTATTCTCAAAGTTTATCAATTAATACTATACAAGTAACAAGATACTTCTAATGATCAAATATTCGTTTATGTACAATTTTCTCTATTTGGGTCGATATTTGCTAGTTTTGTACAGAATTTGTATCACAAACTTTCAATATCGTATTATTGACTACTTTATTAAGAATATTAGAGTGTATAGCTCTATGCACCAGTTAGTCTTCAAACTAAATAAATAGAAGTTACCAAACAAAATAAAACAAAACCGAAAGGAGAAAAATCGAACCATACCGAATTTAAATAGGTACAGTATTGGTATAGGATTTTAAGAAACCGAATACCAAAAATACCTAACCATAATGTCTAAATACTGTATTGTACCGACCGATGAACACCCCTAATCTCTACGACTAGGTAAGAGTAACAAATTGCGGAATAACAGAAATGACAACAGAATTGAACAACAAGATTACAACAGATAATATAAACTGATACAATGTCGCTCGACATGTACAAATAACCCCACACTCGAGTATACACAGTATTCCCAAAACCCGAAACATCATAAGTCACAAGCTATAGAAGAAAACCAAGTATCTCTATGAGAGTCTAAGAAAAGTACGGAAAGGTAAATAACATAGGAGGGAATAGAGGGGGACTCCGAGGTTTGCGGATACGGCAGATATACCTTGAAGTCTCTACAATCTCACTACTCAGTGATGATGAGGCTGATAAAAAGTACCTGGATCTACACACAAAATATATGTTGAATAGTAGCATGAGTACACCACAACGGTACCCCTAGTAAGGGCCAAGTCTAACCTCGGTCGATTAGTGACGAGGTCATGTCAGGGCCCTACAAGTACATATAATAAATAAAGCAGAACGATATAAACTAAGAGACTAGAAACTTAACAAAAAGAAAACCATAAGAAAAATAATAGCACAGCACACGGGGATAAAACAGCAGGGGGAACTCTCGAGATACCCTCTCGTAGTCCCAAAAGTAAATATGCAATGAGAGATCTCAAGGTACCGTCTCGTAGTCTCAAAAGTAAATGAGTAGGGAGATCTCGCGAGGTACCGCCTCGTAGTCTCAAAAATAAATGTGCAGGGAGATCTCTTAAAGTACAACCTCGTAGTCTCAAAAGTAAATGTGCAGGGGGATCTCCCGAGGCACTACCTCATAGACCCAAATGTAAATACGAGGTTGTACTACCGATGAATATAGCAATTAACAGCAAGAATTCTATAGTTGACTGATATAGATAAAAGAAAGACATGAAATCAACTAAGCATGTTGCACGGAGTTCAAATAAGCATTTAACACACGTATACATGCAATATTAGGCTAAACAGGAAAACTACACATGTTGGTATAACTGAATTAATATAGAACAAGTTATTACTCAGTAAAAATTGTGTTTCACAATAATCATCCCGTGTATGCACTCGTCAGCTCAGGTACACGACGCTCACATATCATAGAAGTATCACAACAGTACCGAATACTAAGGGGATTTCCTTTACACAAGGTAAGGCAAGCCACTTACCTCGCTCGATCAATCATTTAACTGTTCCCCTAAGTTCATTTCTGCTATTGTGGTTTGCCGGGAGAGTCGGTTCTGAAATTTGGAGCATTTTAGGACACTTAGTCCCTAAATGAGAGCTTTAAAGCTAGAAAATGGTCCGTAGCTGGAACAGTGTTAAGACGATCTCGGAACGGAAATCCGATGGTTCCATTAGCTCCGTTAGGTGATTTCGGGGTTGGGAGCGCGTTCGGAATGTATTTTGGAGGTCCGTAGCTCAATTAGGCTTGAAATGCCGAAGGTTGAAATTTTGGCGAATCCGATCGATAGGTGAGATTTTGATCCGGGGGTCGGAATGGAATTCCGACAATTTCTGTAGCTTCATTATGTGATTTTGGATATGTCCGCAAATTTTCAGGTCATTCGGACGTCGTTTGGTTGGGTTTTAGATCGGATGTGCAATTCGGAAAGTTTTAAGGAATTTAGGCTTGAATTCAATGTGATTTATGGGTTTTGATGTTGTTAGACGTGTTTTTATGATTGGAATAAGTTCGTATCGTGTTTTGGAGTATGTTGGTGGCTTTCGTTGGGGTCCCGGGAGCCTCGGGATGAATTCGGACCATCAAGCGGGCATTTGGAACTTGGAAATTCTGCAGAAAATGCAGCAGCAGTGCAGCAGACGTTAAGCCTACGCGTTCGCGTGGCAATGGCCGCGTTCGCGTAGGCATGGTAGGGCAAAGCATCGCGTTCGCGTCCCTTGAGTCGCGATCGCGTAGAAGGGAAAGAGGAAGCACCGCATTCGCGTCCCAGGTGTCGCGTACGCGTAGAAGAAAAACGGTTGATCGGAAGGTTGTTCTTCGCGAACGCGTGGGAGTCGTCGCGTTCGCGTTGAGGAAGGGAAATTGTGCTTCGCGGACGCGTGGGGATCGTCGCGTTCGCGATAGGTAATGTTCGCAGGTCATCGCGAACGCGTGGGTTACTTCGCGTTCGCGTAGAAGAAGTTGGGCTGTTCATCGCGAACGCGTGAACAGTAACGCGAACGCGATGAGCAATGGGGTCTGGCAGTGAGCTTAAGTTCAGAACATAACACCCGCGACCCCCATACACAAAAACGCCATTTTTGAGCTCCAAGAGAGGATTTTGAAGGGGAAACGTTGGGATATCATCGGGAAATCATCGAGGGTAAGTTTCTTGACCTTAATTCGTTGGTTTATCATGAAATCCGTGATTATTTCACTGAAATTGGAAGATTAAAGGTGGGTTTGAGCCCTAGGCCTAAATGTTAGAAAATCTTTGATTTGAATGGGCAAATGGAGTCCGATTTTGGTAAATTTTATATGCCTAGACTCGTATTGAGATAAGGAATCCGAATATATAACTTTTGTGATTTTTCGATAAGCGTACCGAAAGTCGGGTTTTGGCAACTTGTGGGTTTTGGTATATTTTGAGTTATTTTGATTGGGTAATGCCCAATTGGCCTATTTTGATGTGATTCTATTGATTTTTATCGGATACTACACTTGTGGAGGCCGACATTCGTGGCAAGAGGGTTATTGCTTAGCGGTTTTGTACCGGAATTGAGGTAAGTGGCTTGTCTAACTTCGTGTGGGGGACTTTCACCCCTAGGATATTATTGTGATACTTTAAATGCCTTGTATGCGAGGTGACGGGCGTGTACATGCGCTGGTTGTTGAACACATACTTTACTCAAAATGTTCAATGAGTGATATTCCTGTTTTTAGTTGTTAAATTCGATATTCCTACCCGGTAGTAGTTAGAAAAGCATGATTTGATAGAATCTAACTGTCTAGTTGCTTAATTGACTTACTTGAGTTTTCTTGGTAATCGCTGGCGCTGTTCATCGGCGAAGTTATCATTAAGCATATTATACTTCTCTCTGTGTATTCCTTTACTTGCTGTGGTTATGGACTACGGGTTCGATTCCCGAGATCCTGAGCTTATTGAAATATAGACTACGGGTTCGATTCCCGAGATCCTGAGATTATTGAAATGTGGACTACGGGTTCGATTCCCGAGATCCCGAGATTATTGAAATGTGGACTACGGGTTCGATTCCCGAGATCCCGAGATTATTGAAATGTGGACTACGGGTTCGATTCCCGGAGATCCTGAGTTATTGAGATATTATTGAGACATGGGCTGCGGGTTCGATTCCCGGAGACCCAGAGGTACTGAGAATGGGACTGTGGGTTCAATTCCCACAGATCCTGGATTTGTTTATTTGAGTTGGTTATTTGTTGTTAGCTTAATTGTAGACAGTTGCAATAATCATCATAATGTTGTTATTTCGGAAATTATTATCATTTAAACTGTTTATTTTGTTATCATCATTATATTATTGTTTTCTCAGTAGGGCCCTGACCTACCTCGTCACTACTCCATCGAGGTTAGGCTTGGCACTTACTGAGTACCGCCGTGGTGTACTCATGCTACTCTTCTGCATACTTAAGCTTTCCCTTCTATTCTAATAGTACTAGTTGACATTTTTCTTCATTTCGTTGTTAGATACTCTTTACACATAGAGCCACAGTTGTATTTCTCTTTTAGTCTGTGTTACCGTGGGGTTCCGGATCTTGGTAGTGTTTTATTTATTGTGTGACGGATGTATGTGCCAAGCGGCACGAATTACATATCTTTTATGCTATTTTTCCGTTGTTTCTTATTTAAGTGTTTATAACTTGTATATTCCGCAACGTGTTAGGCTTACCTAGTCGTGGGGACTTGGGTGCCATCACGACATGTTCACAATTGGTGAACTAGGGTCGTGACAAGTTGGTATCAGAGCTCTAGGTTCATAGGAGTCACGGGACACGGACCGGTTACTTAGAGTCTCGCTGATCGATACGGAGACGTCTGTATTTATCTACGAGGGGCTATGTAACTGTTTAGGAAACTCTTCATTTCTTTTGGATTCCTTGTCGTGCGATATTTTTGACATCAAAAATCTAAACTACTGCTTTCTATTCTCTCACGGATGGTGAGGACACGATCTACTCGCGACGATCAGGTACCCGCGCCCCCTGTTGCTGCCGTTAGAAGCCGGGGCCGAGGTAGAGGACGAGGACGCGCCCGAGGTGCAGCCACAGCACCTTCGCGCGCTGCCGCTGAGGTGCCACAGGTAGACCAGGTTGGAGAGCAGGCACCTGGTACACCGACTACAGCTGCTACTACTCCAGCACTACAGGAGACCCTGGCCCAGTTCATGAGTATGTATACCACTTTAGCTCAGGCAGGATTGCTTCCTCTTGTCGCAGCTACATCCAGGCCGGGGGAGGGGCCCAGACTCCCGCAGCCGTTACACCGGAGCAGCGTGTGCCGGTGGGACAGGTTCCAGATGTTTTGGTTATGCCTCCTGCCGCCCCAGCACAGCCCGGAGGTGGACCAGCTGCCTCTGAGGACGAGCAGCGTAGATTGGAGAGGTTCAAGAAATATGACCCTCCGGTGTTTAGTGGTTTGGCTTCAGATGATGCATTGGGTTTTCTAGAGGAGTGTCATCGTATTCTTCGTACTATGGGGATTGTGGAGACCAGCGGGGTTTCCTTTACTGCTTTTCAGTTTCGTGGGGCCGCTTATGATTGGTGGCGCACGTATGAGTTGGATAGTCCAGAGGAGTCTGCTTCATTGACTTGGACGCAGTTTTTAGATCTGTTTTTGAGGGAGTTTGTTCCACAGAGCCTTAGGGATTCTTGGCGCTCGGAGTTTGAGCGGTTGCGACAGGGCTCCATGTCAGTATCGGAGTATGCTATCAGTTTCACCCGTCTAGCCAGGCATGCATCGGCTTTGGTAGCCACGGTTCGGGAGAGAGTGCGGAGATTTATTGAGGGCCTTGTTCCGCCTATCCGATCCAGCATGGCCAGAGAGCTTGAGACAGATATATCTTATCAGCAGGCAGTTAGCATTGCCAAGAGGATCGAGAGTATGCTCCCTAGAGAGCGGAGAGAGAGAGAGAGGCCAAAAGGTCTCGTGAGTCGGGCCATTTCTCCGGTGCCCGCACTTCATCAGCCGGTCGTTTTGGCAGGGGTTATTCCGGCCGACCAGTTCACTCAGCATTGCCCGCAGCCGGTAGTACTCTAGCTCTTCCAGCACCTCAGGAGCCTTATTATGCTCCCCCAGTTTCCAGTGCACCTCCTGCGCGGGGTCCTTCCAGGGGTTAGACTAGTGGGGGTGAGGCCGGTCAGTCACAGCCACCGCGTCCTCCCAGAGCTTGTTTTGAGTGCGGGGATACTCGCCACCTGGTTAGGGAGTGCCCCAGGCGCAGGACGAGCCCCTCATCAGTCATCACAGCATCCGCGTGGTTCTCAGGGCCAGGAGGCTATCATTCCAGCCCCAGCTGCCACTCCACCTGCCCAGCCATCCAGGGGCGGGGGTCAGGGTTCCAGAGGCTGCCCTCGAGAGGGGGGACATGCTAGATTCTATGCTATTCCTGATCGCGCTGCGGCTGTTGCATCTGATTCTGTTATCACAGGTATTATTTCGGTTAGTCACAGGGAGGCATCGGTTCTATTCGACCCCGGTTCCACTTTTTCGTATGTGTCTTCTTACTTTGCTCCTCATCTGGGTGTGCCTCGGGATTCTTTGAGTGCCCCCATTTATGTTTCCACTCCGGTGGGTGATTCTTTGGTTGTGGACCGCGTATATCGGCCGTGTTTGATTACCATTTGTGATTTTGAGACCAGAGCGGATCTATTGCTGCTTGGGATGGTCGATTTTGATATTATTCTGGGCATGGACTGGTTGTCGCCCTATTATGCTATTCTTGATTGTCACGCCAAGACCATGACGCTGGCTATGCCAGGCATTCCACGTATTGAGTGGAGTGGTACTCTAGATCACACCCCTAGCCGTGTTATTTCTTTTCTCAGAGCTCAGCGTATGGTTGAGAAGGGGTGTGCTGCTTATCTAGCCTATGTGCGGGACGTCAGCATTGACACTCCCTCTATTGATTCTGTTCATGTGGTACGTGACTTTGCTGATGTATTTCCAGCTGATCTTCCGGGCATGCCGCCCGACAGAGATATTGACTTTGCTATTGACTTGTTGCCGGGTACTCAGCCCATTTCTATTCCACCGTACCGTATGGCTCCTCCCGAGTTAAAGGAGTTGAAGGATCAATTACAGGAGTTATTGGGCAAGGGTTTTATTCGACCCAGTGTTTCGCCTTGGGGTGCTCCTGTATTGTTTGTGAAGAAAAAGGATGGTTCTATGCGTATGTGTATTGACTATCGTCGGCTGAACAAGGTTACAGTGAAGAACCGGTATCCTTTGCCACGTATTGATGATTTATTTGACCAGCTACAGGGCGCACAGGTGTTTTTTAAGATTGATTTGCGCTCTGGGTATCACCAACTGAAGATTCGGGAGCCAGATATCCCGAAGACTGCCTTCAGGACCCGGTATGGTCACTATGAGTTCCTCGTGATGTCTTTTGGGCTAACAAATGCCCCATCAGCCTTTATGCATTTGATGCACAGTGTGTTCAGGCCTTATCTGAACTCGTTCGTGATTGTCTTCATTGATGATATTCTAGTATATTCTCGGAGCCGGGAAGAGCACGAGCGGCATTTGAGGATAGTGCTTCAGATTCTGAGGGAGAAGCAGCTTTATGCCAAGTTCTCTAAATGTGAATTCTGGTTGAGTTCAGTGGCATTTTTGGGCCACGTGGTGTCGAGTGATGGTATTCGAGTAGATCCGAGGAAGGTGGAGGCCGTGTAGAGTTGGCCCAGACCCTCCTCCGCTACTGAGATTCGCAGTTTCCTTGGTTTGGCGGGCTATTACCGTCGTTTCGTAGAGGGATTCTCTTCAATTGCAGCACCTATGACCAGATTGACCCAAAAGGGTGCCCCTTTCCAATGGACGAACGAGTGTGAGGCGAGCTTTCAGAAGCTCAAGACAGATTTAACTTCGGCCCCTATATTGATGTTGCCTACAGGTTCGGGGTCCTATACTGTATATTGTGATGCCTCATGAGTTGGACTCGGCGCGGTATTGATGCAGGACGGTAGGGTGATTGCCTACGCGTCGAGATAGCTGAAGGTGCATGAGAAGAATTACCTTGTTCATGATTTGGAGCTAGCTGCCATTGTTTACGCCTTGAAGATTTGGCGTCATTATTTATATGGGGTTCCTTCTGAGATCTACACTGATCACCGGAGCTTGCAACACTTGCTTAGGCAGAAGGACCTGAATATGCGTCAGAGGAGATGGTTGGAACTACTGAAGGACTATGATATTACTATTCTCTATCATCCGGGCAAGGCTAATGTGGTTGTCGATGCCTTGAGTCATCGGGCAGAGAGTTTGGGGAGTTTGGCGTATCTACGAGCTTCGGAGAGGCCTATGGCGATGGATGTTCAGGCTTTAGCCAGACAGTTTGTTAGACTGGATCTTTCGGAGCCCAGCCGGGTTCTGGCTTGTGTGATTTCTCGGTCTTCTCTATCTGACCGCATCAGGGAGCGTCAGTTCGACGACCCTCATTTGCTTGTCCTCCAAGATAGAGTTCGGCGTGGTGATGCTCGAGATGTTACCATCGGAGATGATGGAGTTATGAGGATGCAGGGGCGCATCTGTGTGCCCAATGTAGATGATCTTCGAGAGCTGATTCTAGCAGAGGCCCATAGCTCGCGGTATTCCATCCATCCGGGAGCCGCGAAGATGTATCAGGACTTGAAACAGCATTACTGGTGGAGGCGGATGAAGAGGGATATAGTTGATTATGTTTCTAGATGCCTCAACTGCCAGCAGGTGAAGTATGAGCATCAGCGTCCGGGTGGATTGATGCAGCAGATTGAGATTCCCGAGTGGAAATGGGAGCGCATTACCATGGACTTTGTATCCGGACTTCCACGGACGGTTAGGAAGTTTGATTCCATTTGGGTCATTGTGGATCGGCTGACCAAGTCCGCCCATTTTATACCGGTGAGCACTACATATTCATCGGAGCGACTGGCGGAGATCTATAAGAGAGATATAGTTGACTATGTTTCTAGATGCCTCAACTGTCAACAAGTGAAGTACGAGCATCAGCGTCCGGGTGGAGAGCCGTACAGCAGGAGTTAGGTACTCGGGTAGAGCTGAGCACAATGTTTCACCCCCAGACTGATGGTCAGTCCGAGCACACTATTCAGTTTTTTGGAGGATATGCTCCGTGCGTGCGTGATTGAGTTTGGAGGTTCATGGGATCACTTCTGCCACTGGCGGAGTTTGCTTATAACAATAGCTACCAGTCCAGTATTCAGATGGCACCGTACGAGGCCCTATATGGTAGGAGGTGCGTGTCTCCCGTGGGTTGGTTTGAGCCGGGCGAGGCCAGGTTGCTAGGTACTGATATGGTTCAGGAGGCTATGGACAAGGTCAAGGTGATTCAGGACAGACTTCGTGCAGCCCAGTCTAGACAGAAGAGTTATGCGGACGAGAAGGTTCGCGATGTGGCTTTTATGGTTGGTGAGCGGGTTCTGCTCCGAGTCTCGCCCATGAAGGGCGTTATGAGGTTTGGGAAGAAAGGGAAGCTGAGTCCTAGGTTTATTGGCCCTTTTGAGATTTTGAGGCGTGTTGGGGAGGTTGCTTATGAGTTGGCCTTACCTCCCAGCCTAGCCGGAGTTCACTCCGTATTTCATGTCTCCATGCTCCGGAGATACCATGGCGACCCGTCGCATGTGTTGGATTTCACATCTGTTCAGCTAGACAAGGATCTGTCTTATGTTGAGGAGCCAGGTAGCCATTCTAGACAGGCAAGTCAGAAAGCTAAGGTCAAAGAACATCGCTTCGGTAAAGGTTCGGTGGCGGGGCCAGCCGGTCGAGGAGGCGACTTGGGAGACCGAGCAGGATATGCGCAGCCAGTACCCTCATCTTTTCACTACTCCAGGTATGTTTTCTATGCTCGTTCGAGGACGAACGAATCTTTAAGTGTAGGAAGATGTAACGACCCGACCGGTCGTTTTAGAAAATTACGCCCCAATCCCTAATTTAACTGTTCCCCTAAGTTTATTTCTGCTATTGTGGTTTGCCGGGAGAGTCGGTTCTGAAAAATTTGAGCATTTTAGGACACTTAGTCCCTAAATGAGAGCTTTAAAGCTAGAAAATGGTCCGTAGCCGGAACAGTGTTAAGACGATCTTGGAACGGAAATCCGATGGTTCCATTAGCTCCGTTAGGTGATTTCGGGGTTGGGAGCGCGTTCGGAATGTATTTTGGAGGTCTTTAGCTCAATTAGGCTTGAATTGCCGAAGGTTGAAATTTTGGCGAAATCCGATCGATAGGTGAGATTTTGATCCGGGGGTCGGAATGAAATTCCGACAATTTCTGTAGCTTCGTTATGTGATTTTGGATATGTCCGCAAATTTTCAGGTCATTCGGACGTCGTTTGGTTGGGTTTTAGATCGGATGTGCAATTCGGAAAGTTTTAAGGAATTTAGGCTTGAATTCAATGTGATTTATGGGTTTTGATGTTGTTAGACGTGTTTTTATGATTGGAATAAGTTCGTATCGTGTTTTGGAGTATGTTGGTGGTTTTCGTTGGGGTCCCGGAAGCCTCGGGATGAATTCGGACCATCAAGCGGGCATTTGGAACTTGGAAATTTCTGCAGAAAATGCAGCAGCAGTGCAGCAGACGTTAAGCCTACGCGTTCGCGTGGCAATGGCCGCGTTCGCGTAGGCATGGTAGGGCAAAGCATCGCGTTCGCGTCCCTTGAGTCGCGATCGCGTAGAAGGTAATAGACGCGTGATAATAGGTGAATTTGACTATATTAATGCCCTAAATAATCACGCTTTATTGTTGTTTTGATATTGTTTATGATGACAAAATGCTTTTATTAGTGTTCTTAGTGTGTTATAGGTACACTTGAGCTAATGAAGACTAAAAGAGCAAGTTTTGGAGTCAAAAGATGGTGAAAAAGGCCAAAAAGTGGTACAAGTCAAGAACTTATGTTGAAAGTAGCCGGAAAGGTGTGATTCCGAGTTATATGGATGTTATGTAATGAATTTAAGTGATTTGGAGCTTTGAAGTCTGAGTAAAAGCTCAAGGAATTAAGCCGGGATCGAGTTCGGGGGTCAAATTTGATAAGTGTTGAACAAGCGAAGAATGGATGAGGCATATTGTGCACTGTTTAGTAAATTGGACATAACGTTTCGTTCAGATCTCCAATTTGGCTCCATAATATATGGTTGGAAAGACAATTCGAAGGGCTACAACTTTCATGTTTTGCGATTTTCCAAATTCGCAACGGAACAGGGTGAAAAACTGCGGTTTCTCCGCGACCGCGGATGAACCGCGGAAAAACTGGCTCTCTGAAGTTTTACTGTTCGCGGTCCGTCCGCGGCCGCGAACGAACCGCGGAAGTCACCGCTGCAGCAAATCCCAATTGGACTCAAACTTAGTTTTTAAGCCCTAAAACCTCTATATAAACTCCTAGTTTTCCCCATAGAGGCATGTACTTTATTTCTTCAATACTTTTGCAAGGTTTTAGTAGGAGAGATTCCTCTCAAACTCTTTCTTTATTTTTATATCAAGTAATTCTTTATGATTTCAATTATTATCTTTGTTTCTTCAAGCATGAGTAGCTAAATTCTTTTCTAAGGTTTTGATGGAACTTATTGATAGATGAACTTATCGTTTATGTGATTACAAATTGTGACTTAGATTTCTATTTGTTCAACTTCATTCTTATTGTAGTTAATTGGTAGACGTCCCAATTAGCGGTGCCTATTTAGTGTGCATAACTTGGAAAAGAGTGCATATTTAGGTTTATTGTTGAACAACACCACACCTAGGTTATTAGAGGAATCTATAATTTTAGGTGTAAAGACGGGGTTAGGAATAACGAAGTCTTGGGTGCAATCTAAAGTGAACTATTCAAATTAAAGCTAGCTAGGGTAGCTCGGGAGAGTGCACTAGTAAATTATTGTAATTGCTCGGGAGAGGGTTACGATACACATAGCGTTCATGATTGATAGAATATATTAACAATTTGTATGAGCATAACGATAAGGGATTCCATCAATAGAGGAAATCAATACCTTAGTCTTTCTCTATATTATTTTATTCAACATTCAATTCTTTCTTTTAAAGCATTCTTTAATTCTTGCAAAGTAGTTGTTCGAAACCACACATATATATATTCAAAGTTTGGGAACTTGATTCGGAAGTACTTTTGGGGTTGTGAAAGTTGCAATTGGTAGGTTAATTCTCTGTGGGATCGATCTTGGACTTATTAAACCAAGTTATATTGACTACGACCGTTGCTTGGACGTGAATCAATTTTGGCGCCGTTGCCGGGGAATTAACGGAATTATCAATTGCCATTGCCATAACTTCAAGATTCTTGTGTATTCAGGTTCTTTCTACACTCTACATTGAATATTTTGACGTTTGTTGATTTGGGTATTCAGGTGCATGCCTAGAAAATCTGCAAGGACTGGAGAACTAATTGAAGGACTCTCAGACCCCGAGCAAACTTTCCGGGCGCGCAACAAAGCCATCAAACAAATTCAACAATCTCAACAACCAATCAAACTAGACTTCGACATGGGTGACGCAAACGAACAAAACCAGCAAGCCGGGCTAAATATGCAAGAAGCACAGGAGGCACAGGAAGGTGCACTGTTTAATTGAGCACAACCCACAGCGGATAATTTGGCAACTGCCATCGTTGTGCCAGCAATTCAAGCTGAGTCTTTCCAGATTACCAACAACATGCTTCATTTGTTGCAAAACAAGGGATTATTCTCTGGGTCTCAGGTTGAAGATCCACAGCAGCACCTCAAAAACTTTCTATCAATATGCAAAACACAAAGGCAACCGAATGTAACTCCGAAAGCTATCAGATTACTACTTTTTCCATTCTCAGTTACAGGAGCAGCACAGATATGGCTAAACTCACTCCCAATAAACTCCATTGCAACTTGGGATGAGTTAGTAAAACAATTCCACAACAAGTTCCATCCACCCAACAAAACAGCTCAACAAATTGATGAGATTGTGAGCTTCAAACAGAAACCATTGGAAACACTACATGAAACTTGGGGGAGATTCAAAGGCATGCTTGTTATGTGTCCTCACCATGGGATTCCTGAACAGATGTTGGGTCAAAGGTTCTACATGGGACTTTCAGACAGTATGAAGAATATTGTAGATGCTTCAGCAGGTGGGGCTTTTCTGAGCAAGACTTGGAGAGAGGGCCAAAATTTGCTAGACAAAATGGCTCAAAATTCCGGGTGGACGTCCAGGAATGCTCCTATCACACCAGTAGTACACTCTGTACCTCTGGATCCATCCAACACTCTAGAGGAGAACGTGGCAACTATATTGACACAGATGAGCATCCTGACAAAGAAGATGGAAGAATCGGGGGTTAAGCAGCAAGTTCACATTGTGGATACTACCAATGGTGGTTTATGCACATCTTGCATTAGCCAACCCATAGGTAATCCATGGGCTGCAGACCAAGAACATCATCATCAGCATGAAGATATGAACTATGTGGCTAACTATGGAGGACAGCGACAAGGTAATCAAAACTGGGGCCAACAGGCTCCAATGCAATACAGACCTCCCCAGCCACAATTCAATGCAGCAGGTATGAGGCCACCACACAACATGGCTCCATATCCTAGACCTCAGAATTTCAGCAATCAGCAGCAGGGATATTATCCACCTCCACCACAGCATGGGGGTAGACATGACGATGGGTTTGCAGAATTGAAAGCTATGATGCAACAGGTAATCGGGTCAAATGCCAAAACCAATGAGAGAATAGATGCACATGATGCAACAATCAAAAATATGGAAGTGCAGATGGGGCAGATTGCTATGTCACTAAATAATCGGCCTCAAGGGACATTACCTGCAGACACTCAAACGAACCCAAAGGACCAAATCCCAAAGCAAATAATGGCAGTGACTCTGAGAAGCGGTAGAGATCTTGATGCTGAGAATGAAAGTGAAAATATTGACAGACAGGCTGAGACACCTGCGCCATTGCACATTGAACTGGATGAATCCACAGGATTGACAAAAGCCACAGTCCAGCCAATTGCCGATAATAAAGAAGCACAACAGGGAGCGGAAAAAGTAGCCGAACAGGTAGAGCAGCAGGTTGAAGAAAAAGTGATAGAAAAAGAAAAATCCCAAGTCACTGGGAAGAAGAGGCCTCCACCACCATTCCCCCAAAGGTTGGCCAAACACCAGAAAGAGGAGCAATACAAAAAGTTCTTCGAGATGCTCAAGCAAATCCAAGTAAACATTCCATTAATTGAAGCTTTAGAAAAAATGCCTGGTTATGCTAAGATGACGAAGGATTTGATGTCGCGGAAATTTGATTTCCAAGACTTGGCCACAGTTACACTTACACAGACTTGTAGTGCAGTAGTCTCCAGACCCATTGCTGAGAAGCTATCCGATCCAGGTAGCTTCACCATCCCATGCACTATAGGGAATTATGCCTTTACTAAGGCTTTATGTGATTTGGGAGCAAGCATTAATCTCATGCCCTTAGTTATCTATAAGAGGTTAGGTATTGGGAGAGCCAGACCCACCTCTATGCTTTTACAGCTTGCTGACAGGACGGTTAAGCGTCCATTTGGCATTATAGATGATGTGCTAATCCAGGTTGGGAAGTTCGTGTTTCCCGCCGATTTTGTTATTCTTGATTGCAGGGTCGACGAAGAAATTCCCCTAATCCTGGGAAGACCATTCCTAGCCACTGGGAGAGCCATAATTGATTGTGAAACCGGGGAACTCAAGATGAGGTTGAATGATGAGGAGATCATCTTCAATGTGCAAAAATCCATGAGGCGCCCTAGTGAGTTCGCAAATTGCTCTTTAGTTGATGCAGTTGATGTGATAGTGGAAACCGACGATGTAGAATTAACTATCGAAGATCCACTGCAAGCATGCCTGATGAACATGGAAGAGGTAAATGGTGAAAGTTTGGCCGAATGGGTATTATCTTTGGAAGGCAAGGGATTTTGGAAGCGAGAGATCGAATTCGAACCCCTACACCTAGAAAAAAGAGAAAACCTACCAGCAAAGCCATCCATAGAAGAGCCACCGAAGCTTGAACTTAAACCACTACCATCACACCTCAGGTATGAGTATTTAGGCCCTAACTCCACTTTACCTGTTATTATCTCATCTAGTTTGTTAGATGTGCAGTCTCAAAAGCTTATACAGGTACTAAAAGAATGCAAGACTGCCATTGGGTGGACCATGGCAGACATAAAGGGGATCAGCCTTGCATACCGCATGCACAAGATTCTCCGAGAAGAGGGGCACAAACCTTCCAGGAAACGCAAAAGAAGGCTAAACCCGAATATGAAGGATAGGGTGAAAAAGAAAGTGATAAAGTGGCTAGACACGGGGTAGATCCCAGGTAAGTTGTCTCACCCTTCTGTGCTATACGTGTATTATTATGCCATGAGGACATGGCATATTTTTAAGTGTGGGGTGGGAAACTTATCTTGTACATGATGTATATATTAGTGTAGTAAGTAATATAAAATAATAAAAATACAAAAAAAATCAGAAAATTTTAAAAATCCAAAAATATGAGTAGAGGACTCTTCCTGATGACGGACTATTTAGGACAAGTACTCTTGAGGGAAGTAGTCCACGTAGGAATTTTTCTTTCTTTTATTTTCTTTTTCTAGGTAGTGTATCATCTCACCCTTGGTTTTTCTTTTGACCACGGTTCTTTTCCAAGGGTTTTTATTTGAACCGGGTTAGGTAGATTTTTTCTCTTTTCTTCCTTTCTTTTCTTAGGATTAGAGGTAAAAGGGCAACATGTAACCCCAAATATGCACATTAGCAAAAGCGTAAATTGAACTTGAGAATGTATCTTCTAAGCTTGATTGTAGAATCTCAATATGCCTTAAATTGCACAGTAATGCTTGCTTGAACATTGATAGGAATTTGTAGATAAACCGGATTCCAAATGAGTTGCATGCCATGTGTGTGTGAGGTTTTTACTTACATTGTATGTTGTACATGATGCCTAGAACTTGCCCTGTGTGTTTGCAAAGCGAAATAGAAGTTGTTTGGTTGTAGAAAGGATAGAGGCATTTCTTTGTGTAACCCCATATATCAATAGACATGAATTCACCCGTACATTATATCTTAGTTAACCCCTTTGAGCTTAAAGCCTATTTCTTTGATAACCCTTGAATGTTCTTCAAATTATTATATTTATTCTACTTTACCTCCTAGAAGCACTTGTATTGTAATGAATATGCAAAAGTTTAAGTGTGGGGTGAAGGGAAATTGAAAAGGGAAAATCAAGAATGAATGGTAGAAAATAGTAAGCTGGCCAAAATAATATAAATGTGTTGCAAAGCAATGAGAAAAAGAGCTATATCAATGTATATATGAAAATTACAAAGGCCAGTTACACCAACAAAAGAAAAATGGGGATTAAAAGTAAATAAAGGTGAATAAATGTTTACGGGAGACATAAGGAAGAAAACTAAAAGGGAAAGTGGTGAAAGAGAAAAGAAAAGTGCTTAGGGAGGCTAGTCACTATACCCAAAAGTATCCTACCCGTCCCATAGCCTACATTACAACCCTTAAAGACCTCTTGATCTATGATTGGATAACTCGATTAGTGGAGTATTACACTAGGGGCAAGCCTATGGTGTGTCTGTATTCATATAAATGTTCTTTGTTGAGAGTGAGTGAATTTTTCCGATATTTATAAGTTCTATGTTCTTCATTGTTTATGTGTGGGAACTTCTCTCAATAAATTTGGTCAGAGCATGTAACTCAAGAGGAAGAAGGTAAATTTGCAAGTTTTTGGTAATAATTAGAGTAAGCAATAATGTGTTGGCATGAGAGTTTACGGTTAGGTAAGGATTGTGCATATCTTAGGTTAATCATGAAAAATAGCTTTTTGTGACATAATTGGGGGAGACATAAATAAAATTGGCCTAAAGTGTGATTAAGGTTGCTCGAGGACGAGCAAAGGTTTAAGTGTGGGGTATTGATAATAGGTGAATTTGACTATATTAATGCCCTAAATAATCACGCTTTATTGTTGTTTTGATATTGTTTATGATGACAAAATGCTTTTATTAGTGTTCTTAGTGTGTTATAGGTACACTTGAGCTAATGAAGACTAAAAGAGCAAGTTTTGGAGTCAAAAGATGGTGAAAAAGGCCAAAAAGTGGTACAAGTCAAGAACTTATGTTGAAAGTAGCCGGAAAGGTGTGATTCCGAGTTATATGGATGTTATGTAATGAATTTAAGTGATTTGGAGCTTTGAAGTCTGAGTAAAAGCTCAAGGAATTAAGCCGGGATCGAGTTCGGGGGTCAAATTTGATAAGTGTTGAACAAGCGAAGAATGGATGAGGCATATTGTGCACTGTTTAGTAAATTGGACATAACGTTTCGCTCAGATCTCCATTGTGGCTCCATAATATATGGTTGGAAAGATAATTCAAAGGGCTACAACTTTCATGTTTTGAGTTTTTCCAAATTCGCAACGGAACAGGGTGAAAAACCGCGGTTTCTCCGCGACCGCGGATGAACCGCGGAAAAACTGGCTCTCTAAAGTTTTACTGTTCGCGGTCCGTCCGCGGCCGCGAACGAACCGCGGAAGTCACCGCTGCAGCAAATCCCAATTGGACTCAAACTTAGTTTTTAAGCCCTAAAACCTCTATATAAACTCCTAGTTTGCCCCATAGAGGCATGTACTTTATTTCTTCAATACTTTTGCAAGGTTTAGTAGGAGAGATTCCTCTCAAAACTCTTTCTATTATTTTTATATCAAGTAATTCTTTATGATTTCAATTATTATCTTTGTTTCTTCAAGCATGAGTAGCTAAATTCTTTTCTAAGGTTTTGATGGAACTTATTGATAGATGAACTTATCGTTTATGTGATTACAAATTGTGACTTAGATTTCTATTTGTTCAACTTCATTCTTATTGTAGTTAATTGGTAGACGTCCCAATTAGCGGTGCCTATTTAGTGTGCATAACTTGGAAAAGAGTGCATATTTAGGTTTATTGTTGAACAACACCACACCTAGGTTATTAGAGGAATCTATAATTTTAGGTGTAAAGACGGGGTTAGGAATAACGAAGTCTTGGGTGCAATCTAAAGTGAACTATTCAAATTAAAGCTAGCTAGGGTAGCTCTGGAGAGTGCACTAGTAAATTATTGTAATTGCTCTGGAGAGGGTTACGATACACATAGCGTTCATGATTGATAGAATATATTAACAATTTGTATGAGCATAACGATAAGGGATTCCATCAATAGGGGAAATCAATACCTTAGTCTTTCTCTATATTATTTTATTCAACATTCAATTCTTTCTTTTAAAGCATTCTTTAATTCTTGCAAAGTAGTTGTTCGAAACCACACATATATATATTCAAAGTTTGGGAACTTGATTCGGAAGTACTTTTGGGGTTGTGAAAGTTGCAATTGGTAGGTTAATTCTCTGTGGGATCGATCTTGGACTTATTAAACCAAGTTATATTGACTACGACCGTTGCTTGGACGTGAATCAAGTACGCGTAGAAGAAAAATGGTCGACTGGAAGGTTGTTCTTCGCGAACGCGTGGGAGTCGTCGCGTTCGCGTTGAGGAAGGGAAATTGTGCTTCGCGGACGCGTGGGGATCGTCGCGTTCGCGATAGGTAATGTTCGCAGGTCATCGCGAACGCGTGGGTTACTTCGCGTTCGCGAAGAGGAAGTTGGGCTGTTCATCGCGAACGCGTGAACAGTAATGCGAACGCGATGAGCTATGGGGTCTGGCGGTGAGCTTAAGTTCAGAACATAACACCCGCGACCCCCATACACAAAAACGCCATTTTTGAGCTCCAAGAGAGGATTTTGAAGGGGAAACGTTGGGATATCATCGGGAAATCATCGGGGTAAGTTTCTTGACCTTAATTCGTTGGTTTATCATGAAATCCGTGATTATTTCACTGAAATTGGAAGATTAAAGATGGGTTTGAGCCCTAGGCCTAAATGTTAGAAAATCTTTGATTTGAGTGGGAAAATGGAGTCCGATTTTGGTAAATTTTATATGCCTAGACTCGTATTGAGATAAGGAATCCGAATATGTAACTTTCGTGATTTTTCGATAAGCGTACCAAAAGTCGGGTTTTGGCAACTTGTGGGTTTTGGTGTATTTTGAGTTGTTTTGATTGGGTAATGCCCAATTGGCCTATTTTGATGTGATTCTATTGATTTTTATCAGATACTACACTTGTGGAGGCCAACATTCGCGGCAAGAGGGTTATTTCTTAGCGGTTTCGTACCGGAATTGAGGTAAGTGGCTTGTCTAACTTCGTGCGGGGGACTTTCACCCCTAGGATATTATTGTGATACTTTAAATGCCTTGTACGCGAGGTGACGGGCGTGTACATGCGCTGGTTGTTGAACACATACTTTACTCAAAATGTTCAATGAGTGATATTCCTGTTTTTAGCTGTTAAATTCGATATTCCTACCCGGTAGTAGTTAGAAAAGCATGATTAGATAGTATCTAACCGTCTAGTTGCTTAATTGACTTACTTGAGTTTTCTTGGTAATCGCTGGCACTGTTCATCGGCGAAGTTATCGTTAAGCATATTATACTTCTCTCTGTGTATTCCTTTACTTGCTGTGGTTGTGGACTACGGGTTCGATTCCCGAGATCCTGAGATTATTGTAATATGGACTACGGGTTCAATTCCCGAGATCCTGAGATTTATTGAAATATGGACTACAGGTTCGATTCCCGAGATCCTGACTTATTGGTAGGGACTGCGGGTTCGATTCCCGGAGATCCTGAGTTATTGAGATATTATTGAGACATGGGCTGCGGGTTCGATTCCCGGAGACCCAGAGGTACCGAGAATGGGACTGTGGGTTCAATTCCCACAGATCCTGGATTTGTTTATTTGAGTTGGTTATTTGTTGTTAGCTTAATTGTAGACAGTTGCAGTAATCATCATAATGTTGTTATTTCGAAAATTATTATCATTTAAACTGTTTATTTTGTTATCATCATTATATTATTGTTTTCTCAGTAGGGCCCTGACCTACCTCGTCACTACTCCATCGAGGTTAGGCTTGGCACTTACTGATTAACGCCGTGGTGTACTCATGCTACTCTTCTGCACACTTTTGTTGTGCAGATCCAGGTACATCAGAGCAGACTCGTGCTAGGTGATTCCGCAGCTTTCTAGGAGACTTCGAGGTATGATCTGCTACGTCCGCGGATCCGGAGGCTTCCCTTATATTCTAGTAGTACTAGTTGACATTTTTCTTCATTTCGTTGTTAGATACTCTTTACACATAGAGCCACAGTTGTATTTCTCTTTTAGTCTGTGTTACCGTGGGGTTCTGGATCTTGGTAGTGTTTTATTTATTGTGTGACGGATGTATGTGCCAAGCGGCACGGATTACATATCTTTTTATGCTATTTTTCTGCTGTTTCTTATTTAAGTGTTTATAATTTGTATATTCCGCAACGTGACGCTCACATATCATAGAAGTATCACAACAGTACCGAATACTAAGGGGATTTCCTTTACACAAGGTAAGGCAAGCCACTTACCTCGCTCGATCAATCAGTAAGAATGCCTTTTCCATAATTTTTCGACTCCGAATGGTCCAAATCAAGATAAAATCAATTACATAACATAAATATAACTATAAGAAACTAATCTAGTTAATGAAAACAAGGCTTAATCAAGAAATTAGAAAATAGCCCAAAAGAGTCGACCATGGTCCATGTCTCGAAATTGGGTGAAAGTCACATAATACAAACACTCATTCACTTACGAGTTCACTTGTACCAAAATTACTCAAATCCGACATCAAAGTCCCAATCAAAACTCAAAACTTTGGTTGAAGAACTTTCAAACTTTCCCCCCAAATTTCTCAACCTAAATCCTTAATAACTACAGATTAATAGAATATAACCATAAATTAGTTAAGAATCATTACCCAAAAGCTTCCTCTAAAAATCTCCCGAATTATCACCTAAATCCGAGCCCTCAAAGTCCCAAAATGGAAAACGGGATAAAAACCCTAGAACTTGGCCTTTTCCCCAAATTTCTCAACCTAATCCTTAATAACTATAGATTAATTGAATATAACAATAAATTAGTTAAGAATCATTGCCCAAAAGCTTCCTCTGAAAATCTCCCAAATTATCGCCTAAATCCGAGCCCTCAAAGTCCCAAAATGGAAAATGGGATAAAAACCCTAGAACTTGGCCTTTTCTGCCCAGTGATCAAGCTTCTGCGAGGGGGTTCACCGCTTTTGCGGTTCAACACATGCGAGAAAACCATCGCAGGTGCGGACCCAACTTAAGTCCAAAATCCCGCTTCTGCGAGCGATGGGCCACACCTGTGTGCCCGCTTCTACGGATAAATTTTCGCTTATGCGATCCTCAAGTTCCTAGGTCTACCGCTTCTGCAATTACTCTTCGGCTCAAGCGACTCTACTTCTGCGGCCTTCGTGTCGCATATGCAACCACTGGCCATTTCCCCAGCCTCGCATCTACGCACTATTGCTCGCTTTTGCTAGTTCGCACCTGTGATCAATCTTGCGCATGTGTGACTCCACCAGAACTGGTGTCTTCAGCCATTCACCCAAATCCAGATTTGGTTCGCTAACCATCGGATTCCATCCGAGGCCCCCAGGACCTCAACCAAATATACCAATAAGTCCTAAATACCAGACGAACTCAGTCGAGCCTTCAAATCACATCAAACAACAACAAAAACACGAATTACACTCTAGTTCAGCCTTAATGAACTTTGAAACTTCAAGTTCTACAACATATGTCGAAACATATCAAATCACGTCCGATTGACCTTAAATTTTGCACACAAGTCATATTTAATATTATGGACCTAATCCAACTTTCAGAATCGAAATCCAACTCCGCTATCAAAAAGTCCACTTCCGGTCAAACTTCCCAAAAAAATTCAACTTCAACATTTCAAGCCTAACTTAGCTACGGACCTACAAATCACAATTCGGTCATGCTCCTAAGTCCAAAGAACGGAGCTAACTGAACAGACGAATCTCCATTCCGGTGTCGTCTTCACACAGTTCTAACTACGGTTAAATATCCTAGAATTTAAGCTTCCATTTTAGGGACTAAGTGTCCCCAGTCACGCCGTAACCACAAACAAAACCTCCCGAAAAGTCACATAAGCAGAAAAATTACGAGGAAACAATAAATAGGCGGGGCTAACGCTCCCAAAACCAGGGGCGGATGCACCCTAGTCCAAGCGGTGTCATCCGACACTGCTTTGCCGAAAAACTTTAGTTATTACGTATATAAACATTGTGCAAAAGGTATAGCTGACACAGTTGAACAAAAGATAGTGTCATGTGTGATGGTTAAGCGCCTCTTTGCAACGTCGAGGTTTGGAGTTCGAATACTTACGCATGTGTTTCTTTCGCATTTATTCCTTTTAAGCCTCTTAGTTTAAAAATGAGAACTGTGTCCTCTTCCGTGACATCATAACTGATAAAGAAATACTATTTAACTTCTAAAAGTAATTATTTATAAGAAGATAAAAGTAATTTCTAAGTGACAGGGTTTGATGGTTTTGTTTTTCTCTATTTCTTATTTCCCATATTTATTGTAATAATTTGTTCATCACTTTAAATTCTGATGCCGCTTACAAAAATTCCTGCGTACGCCCCTGCTCAAAATGACCGTCGGGTCATTACAAAAGGAGCAATTTCTTTTTTATAGGTATGTATCCTTTAGTGGCTTGTAAAGAGATAGAAAAAATGAGTAGTCTCACGCATATGATAAATGAGGCGGAAGGCAAAAGTGGTGGATTTGTGTATTAACACTGCGGGAATATACTTACACCAGTGAAATATTCTAAAAGAAAGTGTTATTGACATGCCTCAAGTTAGTAGAGAATTTTCGGGATTATCTTACAACACTTCATAGACCATTTATTGCTCTAATTTGCTCTAGCCATTTTTCAAGTTCAACGAAATGGCATCAGGCCCGTACTTGCATAAACCACTGTGTGCAGTTGCCCGTCCCTGGTGCACTTGATGCTTACCAATGAACTTGGCTATATAAATGTTGGTATTTTAGAAAAGGAAAAAGTACAAAAGATCAGAACAGCAAGAAAAGCAATTGAAATGGTCCCAAAGATATATGGAGTAACATGTACTGCCAAATCTATACATTTTTCAAGGTTCAGATATTGTATAAAAGAAGAAGATTATTGTGGGCCCAAAAATATTAAAAATCTGGCCACTTTTCTCTTTTTTTCATGATTTTTACCTTTTTTCAACGTTCAAATTTTTCCTTCTTGGTCCTTTCCCACTTTAATACCTTTCTCACAAAACACAAATATTACATTGTTATCATTTTTTTCCCTTCAACTTCAAGACAACCCTCTTCACCTCTTGGCTCTTGCAATATTCTAAGGATAGAAAAAGTTGAAAGATTATTGTTTGTTCTATGAGATACCAAGCATTGCATAGCAACAACTATTTATTTCCAGAGTTATCTCCCCATTTTCTCCATTTAATACTTCAATATGCTAACTTATATGTGTTTGGAAAGTTAGAAGCAAATCGGAGGGAATTTAGATAGAAATAAGGTCATAAATCCCTTTTTGAGAAGAATAGGTTGGAAAAGTCAACCGAATGTTGACCGATGACTTTGGCAGCTCGGAATTGAATTCTGATGATTCGACTAGTTTTGGAGGATCATTTATGGCTTAGGAGAGCAATCGAAATCGAATTCGGAGGTCCGGTGAAGTTTTAGGCTTGAATTGGCTAAGGTCGAATTTTGATGAAATCCGAACGGTAAGTGAGATTTTGATCCGGGAGTCGGAATGGAATTCTGATAGTTGCAGTAGCTCCGTTAGGTGATTTGGGATATGCGTGTAAAATTTTAGATCATTCGGAGGTGTTTAGGTCGAGTTTTAGATCAAATGCAAGTTTCGGAAGTTTTGGAAGAACTTAGGCTTGAATCCGATGTAAATTTGGTGTTTTGATATTAGTTTTGGTGTTTTGAGAGTGAAACTAAGTTTACATGATCATATGTGGCATGTTAGTATGTTCTTATACAGTCCCGAGGAGCTCGGGTGAGTTTCAGATAGGTTTGGGTTGCGTTATGCTCGTTTTTCTTATGCTTCGAAATCATTTCTTCAAGCATAAATGATATCATATTGAACAAATGAGCTTGGATTATTGTTTTGAATGAAGAATTAGATCCGTATCGTAATTACGGACCCGTAGCAAAAAGAATCATCGAATTTGGACATCGTATGAGGATTTTATGGCCATTTTACTAAGGCTGGCCAGATTTTCAGGTTAATGACGAAACTGCCCCTGACGGCGTATTAAAAACCTGCACTATTTGCAAATCTTAAAACCTACATATCTCCTTCATTATAATGTCAAATTGAGTGATTCAAAAGCCTAAATTCATTAGAATTTCACAAGGAATCCATTGGGAGCAGTAAAACGAGTGAACAGAATACCTATAATGAGCAGGTCGAGTTTTCTTCCAATTTTGGAACGGGAAGAAGCTTCTGAGGCGATTATTAAGAGAGAAATCAATGGGTAATCGCTGGAGGTAAGTTTCTTGACTCAAAAACATGATTTTATGCTAGAATAAACACCAAAATTCCTGAAATTGGTAGAATTTGTGAAGAACTAGGGCCTAAATCATGAAAACGAATTTTTGGGTTTTGAAAGGCCATTCGAACTCCGATTTCGATAAATTTTATATGCACGGACTCGTGGAGAGACGAGGAATCTGTTGGTATGAATTTCGGAATTTTTCAAGA
This sequence comes from Nicotiana noctiflora, assembly GCA_032618575.1. Taxonomy (NCBI): domain Eukaryota; kingdom Viridiplantae; phylum Streptophyta; class Magnoliopsida; order Solanales; family Solanaceae; genus Nicotiana; species Nicotiana noctiflora. The sequence goes on along the minus strand of JASVEL010014240.1, from coordinate 58,458 downwards.
AGCGGGCCCGGGGTCCGGGTTTTACCAACTTGGTGTATTATTGTGTATTTCGTATAAATTGAATTGGGTTATGTTTCTTTGACCCGTATTTGATATAATTGTTGTGGTTTGACTAGATTCTATGCACGAGGTGGCAAAATTCAAAGGGAAAAGGCATCGCGGGCGAGTCTACGACCGGCTAGAAGTGAGTAGTTTGTGTATATGGTAGCCTGAGGGTTCAAAACCCCAGCTTAGCACATTGTGACGCTAGTAGGGCGTGGCTCGCACACCGTGGCAGGTGTGGGATCGATTGTAACCGGGGATTGAGACTTGGTCCATCCCGGATGTGAATAATATGCTATTAGTGTTGGAAATACACTGTATTTGATATGTTTGTGGGCGGTAAGCCTTGTTTGGGGCCTTGTGCCGACCTGTAGCGTCCTAGGGGATAGTATTTATGTGATAGCTATACTTGCTTAATCATTAATCTCAGTCCTGGAATTTGAAATCACACTATTGAAATGTTAAGTCACCGGTTTTTGCAAATTAAATAAAAGTTAAAGTATTTTTCATAAATTATGAACTGGGAACTGGAATTAAGAAAAATGAACTATTTTTGTGACTTATCTGATTTATGTGGACTGAGGATGGATCGGGCTGCACGCCGTTGTGGACTGAGGATAGATCGGGCTGCACGCCGCAGCAGATGATATAAGGATCGGGCTGCACGCCACAGCAGATGATATTATATTGCGCTTGGGCTGAAGGAGCCCCTCCGGAGTCTATACATACCCCCAGTGAGCGTCGTCGACGTTAAACGGATCGGGCTACACTCCATAGTGGTCATGTGCATTGCATTACATTTTATCTGTAGATTATCTGTACTAGTTGTGATTTGTTGTTGTTGTTAGTTCTTGGTAGGTACCGGACTGTAGTTTAACTTTGCTTTGTGGTATTTTGTGGATTTTCTGCTTTCAACTATTATTATATATTTTTTACTCACTGAGTACTTAGTACTCACCCCTACTCCCCGCACTTTTGTGTGCACATTCAGATATACATGAGGGTTAGACAAGCACTCCAGCTTATATCAGAGTTATTTCGAGTTGCTGAGGTAGCTGCTGGCGTTCGCAAAACCTAGATTCTCTTTCCATTCAGTTATTACTGTATGATTCAGACTTGAGTATTTCATTCAGTATTTTGTTATCCGATCTTGTTTAGAGGCTCTAGACTCGTGACCCTAGATCTTTGGGGTGACTATCCAGTTTAGCTTTATTTTTGAAAATAATATTCAGGTAATTGATTTGAGCTTCATGCTCGGGACGAGAGTGTAAATGGTCGGGCTTGCCTAGCAGTTGTGTTGGGCGCCATCACGACCGGGATTGGGGTCTTGACAAGTTGGTATCAGAGCCTAGGTTACTAGGCCTCACGAGTCTTGAGTCGGTTGGTAGAGTCTTGTGGATCGGTACGGGGACGTCTGTGCTTATACTCGGGAGGCTGCGAACCTTTAGGAAACACTTCACATTTCTTGAACTCTGTCGTGCGATCTGAAAGTTGAACTTCTGTATTCTATTCTCTCACAGATGGCGAGAACTCGAGCTTCAAGATAATTGCCTTGATGGCTTGTGATTCCCTGGTCGAGGGGCGAGATATAATCTTTGCGAGTTCATGTTGGGGCAGTCGGGAGGACTTGAGGCCAGATCTTTGTCTATGACATGAGCACCAAAGTGTTGATTTTACAAACTGGTATTATTAAATTTCATGTGATCCGTATTGTTCCTAACTGTGAAAATGGCAGCTTAATAATGTACGAGCTATCATGTGTTAGATCCTTATTGTAATCTGTTCTGTAGCCTCGAGCTATGGGCGTGGTGAATATTTATCATATCTCTTAGTTGGAAGGTAAAGTGCCTTACGTGTAGTAGAACGAGTTTAGACGCAGGAAGACTAAAGTGATTATGCTATGTGTATCCCGGTGGAAGGTGTTGTACTGAAATACTAGATTGAGGCAAGGTAGGTGGGTCGATTCTGATGTGTAATTGAAGGGTATTTGATATATGTTATGATTCGAGCGGGTGCAACGCATGTTCAAGTATTAATTGTGATAATATGATTCGTATAGTACTGAGATTTAATGTTGTTGAAATGCATTGTGATGTCTTGTTGAGTTGTGGATGTATTGTTAGAATGGTTTGGTGATTCTCTAGCAGGTGGATAGGCCAATTTACAAAGGGAACTCTGCCGAAATTTTTGAAAAATTTGGGACTTCGAAAAGATTTCTGTCACCTAAATTGGCGGTGCGTGTATATCTGCAAGAATTGCAGAAGAGCTAAGGTCTCTGATGATTCGAGTCTCTCTCAAGGCTTGTAAATGACTTGAGTTTAATCTCACTATAATATTGTGGCATCAATTGAGTAATAATGCTAGGAGTGGCTAAAGGGGCTTTGATGTATGGCTCCGAGCCAAGTTGGGGAGGTTGTTGTTGATTAACTGATTGCATTGTTGTGTGCTATGTTGGTTCTGTCTCTAAGTATGTTGGGAAAATTCTGATAAAGGTTATGATGTTTCGTAGATGTGAAGAAATCCTAGGATGATTTGAACTCTTGTTGGTCAAGAATGTTCGGTGTATAGAAAAGAAAGATAGCTAAGTGCATATGTATGTAATCATGTTCTGCAGTATCGGAGTTCTAGCAAGGCACGAGTGGTTCTGTTCAACAAGACAGTTGAATGATAATTGAATAAGGGTGAATGACGCCCGAGAATGGCCTTGCGGTGTTCAAGACTTTGCTTGTAACGGTAATGTGTCTTAAGATTGTGTATATGGCTAAAGACGGTGGTTTCGTTAGAAGAAATCAAGACTTGTGTATGTTATGTGAATGAGGGGATTCTATGTATCTATGTTGGGGAGTAATGATAACGAATTCAAAATCGCAGGAAGTCCTTCAAAATAAAGTATTGTAGAATGTGGTACTTCTGGGAAACATTGAGAGAGTATTCAGCGGCCTGTGAGCCTTAGACCGTGTAGTCTTGTGTATGAGTCTCGTGTGGTAACATGAGTTGATATAATGTAGTGCTACAGTAAAGGCTAGTACTAAGTTAAAGATGATTCAGAAAGGAAATCGAGTAAATGGAACAACTTGTTAATAAACTGAAATGGTATGATAAGGGTACGATTAATTCCTGGTATGTGTTCGAAGTAATGAGACTCGCAGATATTGTGAAACAAAGCTCTTGAGTGCTGGCAGTTGTGTAGCTCGATGTGGGTAAAAGGACTCAGTCCTGGCAGTTAAACTTACGGAATGAATTGGGAGAAAGAGTTTGTGATGTGTTCTACCGTGGTTTGAAAATGAGTGTATTTCCTGTTGGTATGCGAAGCTGGGAATGTGTAATGAGTTTTCTTCTATATGGGATTATGAAAGTACTTGACTAGTTGAGTGCGTCGATGTTTGCAGCGTAGGAAAAGGATAGAAGTTTCCATGTTATCTTAGTGTGGTATGGTATATGCGATGTGTTATGGAAAGTTGATAGTGGCATGTCCAAGGTTTTGAGATCAGTTCATAATATATGGGAAGTCATTAAAAATTATTGAGTAGCGCGGGCAACTGCAGGTGATCTAAGAATCGATCTTTCTGGTGATTAAGGAAAAATAGTACTGCTATTCTAATAATTCTTCGGTAGGTGCAACCCCTTTGATAATAGGTGAATTTGACTATAATTATGCCCTAAATAATCACACTTTATTATGAGAACAATGTTGTTAAAAGGACAAAATGCTTTGATTAGTGTTTGATTGTGTTTTACAGGTACATGTGATGCATTGGATACTTTAAAAAGCCATTTTGAAGCCATAAGTTGATGAAAAGGCCAAGAGAAGAGCTAAAGTGAAGAGGGCTGGACGAAGCAGTGAAGAAACAGAAGCACTGTTCATCCGCGGTCCACTCGCGGTCGCGGATGAACCGCGAGAAACGAAGCCCTCTGAATCTTGACTGTTCGCGGTCCGCTCGCGGCCGCGAACAAACCGCGAAGGTCCCAGCGGCAGTTATCCTAATTGGACTCTAATTTGTTTTCTTAGCTCTAAAACCTCTATATAAACTCCTAGTTTGCCCCATAGAGGCATGTACTTTATTTCTTCAATATTTTTGCAAGGTTTTAGTAGGAGAGATTCCTCTCAAACTCTTTCTTTATTTTTATATCAAGTAATTCTTTATGATTTCAATTATTATTCTTTTTGTTTCTTCAAGCATGAGTAGCTAAATTCTTTTCTAAGGTTTTGATGGAACCTATTGATAGATGAACTTATCGTTTATGTGAGTACAAATTGTGATTTAGATTTCTATTTGTTCAACTTCATTCTTATTGTAGTTAATTGGTAGAGCTCCCAATTAGCGGTGCCTATTTAGTGTGCATAACTTGGAAAAGAGTGCATATTTAGGTTTATTGTTGAACAACACCACACCTAGGTTATTAGAGGAATCTATAATTTTAGGCGTAAAGACGGGATTAGGAATAACGAAGTCTTGGGTGCAATCCAAAGTGAACTATTCAAATTAAAGCTAGCTAGGGTAGCTCGGGAGAGTGCACTAGTAAATTATTGTAATTGCTCGGGAGAGGTTACGATACACATAGCGTTCATGATTGATAGAATATATTAACAATTTGTATGAGCATAACGATAAGGGATTCCGTCAATAGGGGAAATCAATACCTTAGTCTTTCTCTATATTATTTTATTCAACATTCAATTCTTTCTTTTAAAGCATTTTTTAATTCTTGCAAACTAGCTATTCGAAAATCATACACAAAGATATTCTAAATTTTGGGAACTTGATTCGTAAGTACTCTTGGGTTGTGAAAGTTGTGATTGATAGGTTAATTCTCTGTGGGATCGATCTTGGACTTATTAGACCAAGTTATATTGACTACGACCGTTGCTTGGACGTGAATCAATTTTGGCGCCGTTGCTGGGGAATTAACGGAATTATCAATTGCCATTGCCAGAACTTCAAGATTCTTGTGTATTCAGGTTCTTTCTACACTCTACATTGAATATTTTGACGTTTGTTGATTTGGGTATTCGGGTGCATGCCTAGAAAATCTGCAAGGACTGGAGAACTAATTGAAGGACTCTCAGACCCCGAGCAAACCTTCCGGGCACGTAACAAAGCCATCAAACAAATTCAACAATCTCAACAACGAATCAAACTAGACTTCGACATGGGTGACGTAAACGAACAAAACCAGCAAGCCGGGCTAAATATGCAAGAGGCACAGGAGGCACAAGAAGGTGCACTGCATGATTGGGCACAACCCACAACGGATAATTTGGCAACTGCCATTATTGTGCCAGCGATTCAAGCTGAGTCTTTCCAGATTACCAACAACATGCTTCACTTGTTGCAAAACAAGGGATTATTCTCTGGGTCTCAGGTTGAAGATCCACAGCAGCACCTCAAAAACTTTCTATCAATATGCAAAACACAAAGGCAACCGAATGTAACTCCGGAAGCTATCGGATTACTACTTTTTCCATTCTCAGTTACAGGAGCAGCACAGATATGGCTAAACTCACTCCCAATAAACTCCATTGCAACTTGGGATGAGTTAGTCAAACAATTCCACAACAAGTTCCATCCACCCAACAAAACAGCTCAACAAATTGATGAGATTGTGAGCTTCAAACAGAAACCATTGGAAACATTACATGAAACTTGGGGGAGATTCAAAGGCATGCTTGTTATGTGTCCTCACCATGGAATCCCTGAACAGATGTTGGGTCAAAGGTTCTACATGGGACTTTCAGACAGTATGAAGAATATTGTAGATGCTTCAGCAGGTGGGGCTTTTCTGAGCAAGACTTGGAGAGAGGGCCAAAATTTGCTAGACAAGATGGCTCAAAATTCCGGGTGGACGTCCAGGAATGCTCCTATCACACCAGTAGTACACTCGGTACCTCTGGATCCATCCAACACTCTGTAGGAGAACGTGGCAACTTTATTGACACAAATGAGCATCCTGACAAAGAAAGTGGAAGAATCAGGGGTTAAGCAGCAAGTTCACATTGTAGACACTACCAATGGTGGTTTATGCACATCTTGCATTAGCCAACCCATAGGTAATCCATGGGTTGCAGACCAAGAACATCATCATCAGCATGAAGATATGAACTATGTGGCTAACTATGGAGGACAGCGACAAGGTAATCAAAGTTGAGGACAGTTGGCTCCACAGCAGTACAGGCCTCCTCAGCCACAATATAATGCAGTAGGTATGAGGCCACCAAACAACATGGCTCCATATCCTAGACCTCGAATTTCAACAACCAGCAGCAGGGGTATCATCCACCTCCACAATAGCATGGGGGTAGACATGACGATGGGTTCGCAAGGTCGGAAGCTATGATGCAGCAGGTAATCGGGTCAAATGTCAAAACCAATGAGAGAATAAATGCACATGACGCAGCAATCAAAAATATGGAAGTACAGATGAGGCAGATTGCTATGTCACTAAACAATCGGCCTCAAGGGAAATTACCTGCAGATACTCAAACGAACCCAAAGGACCAAATCCCAAAGCAAATAATGGCAGTGACTCTGAGAAGCGGTAGAGATCTTGATGCTGAGAATGAAAGTGAAAATATTGACAGACAGGCTGAGACACCCGCGCCATTGCACATTGAACTGGATGAATCCACAGGATTGACAAAAGCCACAGTCCAGCCAATTGCTGATAATAAAGAAGCACAACAGGGAGCGGAAAAAGTAGCTGAACAGGTAGAGCAGCAGGTTGAAGAAAAAGTGATAGAAAAAGAAAAATCCCAAGTCACTGGGAAGAAGAGGCCTCCACCACCATTCCCCCAAAGGTTGGCCAAACACCAAAAAGAGGAACAATACAAAAAGTTCTTCGAGATGCTCAAGCAAATACAGGTAAACATTCCATTAATTGAAGCTTTAAAAGAAATGCCTGGTTATGCTAAGATGATGAAGGATTTGATGTCGCGGAAATTTGATTTCCAAGACTTGGCCACAGTTACACTTACACAGACTTGTAGTGCAGTAGTCTCCAGACCCATTGCTGAGAAGCTATCCGATCCAGGTAGCTTCACCATCCCATGCACTATAGGGAATTATGCCTTTACTAAGGCTTTATGTGATTTGGGAGCAAGCATTAATCTCATGCCCTTAGTTATCTATAAGAGGTTAGGTATTGGGAGAGCCAGACCCACCTCTATGCTTTTACAGCTTGCTGACAGGACGGTTAAGCGTCCATTTGGCATTATAGAAGATGTGCTAATCCAGGTTGGGAAGTTCGTGTTTCCCGCCGATTTTGTTATTCTTGATTGCAGGGTCGACGAAGAAATTCCCATAATCCTGGGAAGACCATTCCTAGCCACCGGGAGAGCCATAATTGATTGTGAAACTGGGGAACTCAAGATGAGGTTGAATGATGAGGAGATCATCTTCAATGTGCAAAAATCCATGAGGCGCCCTAGTGAGTTCGCAAATTGCTCTTTAGTTGATGCAGTCGATGTAATAGTGGAAACCGACAATGCAGAATTGACTATCGAAGACCCACTGCAAGCATGCCTGATGAACATGGAAGAAGTAAATGGTGAAAGTCTGGCCGAATGGGTATTATCCTGGGAAGGCAAGGGATTTTGGAAGCGAGAGATCGAATTCGAACCCCTACACCTAGAAAAGAGAGAAAACCCACCAGCAAAGCCATCCATAGAAGAGCCACCGAAGCTTGAACTTAAATCACTACCATCACATCTCAGGTATGAGTATTTAGGACCTAACTCCACTTTACCTGTTATTATCTCATCTAGTTTGTTAGATGTGCAGGCTCAAAAGCTTATACAGGTACTAAAAGAATGCAAGACTGCCATTGGGTGGACCATGGCATACATAAAGGGGATCAGCCTTGCATACTGCATGCACAAGATTCTCCGAGAAGAAGGGCACAAACCTTCCAGGAAACGCAAAAGAAGGCTGAACCCGAATATGAAGGATAGGGTGAAAAAGAAAGTGATAAAGTGGCTAGACACGGGGTAGATCCTAGGTAAGTTGTCTCACCCTTCTGTGCTATACATGTATTATTATGCCATGAGGACATGGCATATTTTTAAGTGTGGGGTGGGAAACTTATCTTGTACATGATGTATATATTAGTGTAGTAAGTAATATAAAATAATAAAAATACAAAAAAAATCAGAAAATTTTAAAAATCCAAAAATATGAGTAGAGGACTCTTCCTGATGACGGACTATTTAGGACAAGTACTCTTGAGGGAAGTAGTCCACGTAGGAATTTTTCTTTCTTTTTATTTTCTTTTTATAGGTAATGTATCATTCCCCCTTGGTTTTTCTTTTGACCACGGTTCTTTTCCAAGGGTTTTTATTTGAACCGGGTTAGGTAGATTTTTTTTAGGAGTAGAGGTAAAAGGGCAACATGTAACTCCAAATATGCACATTAGCAAAAGCGTAAATTGAACTTGAGAATGTATCATCTAAACTTGATTGTAGAATCTCAATATGCCTTAAATTGCACAATAATGCTTGCTTGAACATTGATAGGATTTTGTAGATAAACCGGATTCCAAATGAGTTGCATGCCATGTGTGTGTGAGGTTGCTACTTACATTGTATGTTGTACATGATTCCTAGAACTTGCCCTGTGTGTTTGCAAAGCGAAATAGAAGTTGTTTGGTTGTAGAGAGGATAGAGGCATTTCTTTGTGTAACCCCATATATCAATAGACATGAATTCACCCGTACATTATATCTTAGTTAACCCCTTTGAGCTTCAAGCCTATTTCTTTGATAACCCTTGAATGTTCTTCAAATTATTATATTTGTTCTACTTTACCTCCTAGAAGCACTTGTATTGTAATGAATATGCAAAAGTTTAAGTGTGGGGTGAAGGGAAATTGAAAAGGGAAAATCAAGAATAAATGATAGAAAATAGTAAGCTGGCCAAAATAATATAAATGTGTTGCAAAGCAATGAGAAAAAGAGCGATATCAATGTATATATGAAAATTACAAAGGCCAGTTACACCAACAAAAGAAAAATGGGGATTAAAAGCCAATAAAGGTGAATAAATGTTTTCGGGAGACATAAGGGAGAAAACTAAAAGGGAAAGTGGTGAAAGAGAAAAGAAAAGTGCTTAGGGAGGTTAGTCACTACACCCAAAAGTATCCTACCCGTCCCATAGCCTACATTACAACCCTTAAAGACCTCTTGATCTATGATTGGATAACTCGATTAGTGGAGTATTACACTAGGGGCAAGCTTATGGTGTGTCTGTATTCATATAAATGTTCTTTGTTGAGAGTGAGTGAATTTTTCCGATATCTATAAGTTCCATGTATTTGAATTGTTAATGTGTGGGAACTTCTCTCAATAACTTTTGTGAGGGCATGTAATTCAAGAGGAAGAAGGTAAATTTGCAAGATTTTGGTAATAAGTAAAGTAAGTAATAACGTGCGGGCATGAGAATTTACAGTTAAGTAAAGAGTATACATATCTTAGGTTGTTCATGTATAATAAGCTTTTGTGACATATTTTGGGGGAGACAAAAATTTTTAATTGGCCTAAGGTGTGATTAAAGGTTGCTCGAGGACGAGCAAAGGTTTAAGTGTGGGGTATTGATAATAGGTGAATTTGACTATAATTATACCCTAAATCATCACACTTTATTATGAGAACAATGTTGTTAAAAGGACAAAATGCTTTGATTAGTGTTTGATTGTGTTTTACAGGTACATGTGATGCATTGGATACTTTAAAAAGCCATTTTGAAGCCATAAGTTGATGAAAAGGCCAAGAGAAGAGCTAAAGTGAAGAGGGTTGGACGAAGCAGTGAAGAAACAGAAGCACTGTTCATCCGCGGTCCACTCGCGGTCGCGGATGAACCGCGAGAAACGAAGCCCTCTGAATCTTGACTGTTCGCGGTCCGCTCGCGGCCGCGAACAAACCGCGAAGGTCCCAGCGGCAGTTATCCTAATTGGACTCTAATTTGTTTTCTTAGCTCTAAAACCTCTATATAAACTCCTAGTTTGCCCCATAGAGGCATGTACTTTATTTCTTCAATATTTTTGCAAGGTTTTAGTAGGAGAGATTCCTCTCAAACTCTTTCTTTATTTTTATATCAAGTAATTCTTTATGATTTCAATTATTATTCTTTTTGTTTCTTCAAGCATGAGTAGCTAAATTCTTTTCTAAGGTTTTGATGGAACCTATTGATAGATGAACTTATCGTTTATGTGAGTACAAATTGTGATTTAGATTTCTATTTGTTCAACTTCATTCTTATTGTAGTTAATTGGTAGAGCTCCCAATTAGCGGTGCCTATTTAGTGTGCATAACTTGGAAAAGAGTGCATATTTAGGTTTATTGTTGAACAACACCACACCTAGGTTATTAGAGGAATCTATAATTTTAGGCGTAAAGACGGGATTAGGAATAACGAAGTCTTGGGTGCAATCCAAAGTGAACTATTCAAATTAAAGCTAGCTAGGGTAGCTCGGGAGAGTGCACTAGTAAATTATTGTAATTGCTCGGGAGAGGGTTACGATACACATAGCGTTCATGATTGATAGAATATATTAACAATTTGTATGAGCATAACGATAAGGGATTCCGTCAATAGGGAAATCAATACCTTAGTCTTTCTCTATATTATTTTATTCAACATTCAATTCTTTCTTTTAAAGCATTCTTTAATTCTTGCAAACTAGCTATTCGAAAATCATACACAAAGATATTCTAAATTTTGGGAACTTGATTCGTAAGTACTCTTGGGTTGTGAAAGTTGTGATTGATAGGTTAATTCTCTGTGGGATCGATCTTGGACTTATTAGACCAAGTTATATTGACTACGACCGTTGCTTGGACGTGAATCAATTTTGGCGCCGTTGTCGGGGATGATTGAGTTGTTGATGGCATAGGGAAATTTTTGAATGACTTTCGTGGTATGAATGGATGATTGATGTGTGTTAAGTATTCGTACAGTGGAATGTGGAGCATAGTGAATCATGTGTTATATAGGTAATGGAGACTAGAAGTTCTCGTAATCCGCCTATGCACTGGTTGTATATCGGGGTATCGGCATCGTTTAGCGATTATTGGAAATTGGAAGCCCTAGTGGCTCTCTCTTAGTTTGATATGATGAATTTGGGGTTATGATACTCTATTTCAGACTGGTTGTCATAAGTCAGGTCGTATAGACTAATGTGATATGGACTATGTCGGAAATGGCACAAATTGCTTAACAGAGTGCATCAGAGTATGCTCCAACAGGGTAGTTGTACCCAGGACCAGCGGACGGCGGGTAGGTATTGCTTTGTCAGTGGGGCCTTCGTGGCGGATATCAGTGCAAAGGTTTCTACTATTGATCCAGTTTCGGTATTGGGGAGACTTTGTCGGATGCATATCTTGCGGCCGAGCTTGAGGCTATATATGTTTGTTGTAATGAGAAATCCGACTCGGTGTGCATTTTTTTTTGCGAGAGTTTTGCGTGGATCGGGTGGCACGCCGCCACGGGTTATTTGGATCGGGTGGCACGCCGCCACAGGTATGGTATCTGGATCGGGTGGCACGCCACCACGGGTATGTCATTTTGAGCAAGTTGCACGCCGCAACCGTGTAATATGGAGCATAGTTTTTTTTCTATAGGTTACCTTGCGTACTATACTTCCTAGTCTCTGAGGAAAGTCAGTGTTGGGTGTCGCTCGGCGACTGGCGCATCGGTTATGTCCTTACAAGATTTGATGGCGTATATTAATTGTTTCACCGTGGGTGAGATTGATTGCTTGAGTTCAGACCTAAATCTGTGCGTGGCTGACTGTTTTGAGCATGGTAACTTGAGGTGCTTCAGGAGTAATAGTGTTTGGATGGAATCATGAGCCGTGGCAAGGCCACGTGAAGTTATGACCTTTCGAGGAGGATTCAAGTACTCTAATTCTATGATGTGAGACAAGATCTCAGTTATGTGTTGTGACGGTATTGAGGAATTTGAATTACAACTCCTTGTTTGAGGTAGTTGTCATGATTTGAGTATGTTCAAGCGTTTCTTATTGGAGCCTGTGTTGTGCTCATTATGGCTTAGGCCGGTGTTGAGGTGTCATATCACCACTGCGGTGTGTCATAATCGGAATGATCGTTGGAGCCATTAATGAGTGCGGGCATATATGATTTCAGCTGGTTAGAAAGGAATACATCGAGGTTTGGCTCCGAAATATATTGTAATGTCGGTCAAAAAGGGAAATGGATTCATGAATGGATGACCTGAGAGATGGATTCGATATATCGTGTGTTCGGTTGCCTTGGGCAACATACATGAAGGTGTTGGAATAAGACTTTAGCTAACGAGAAAGGTTTTTCGGTAATATTTGGTTATCGTGGGAAATTGTTGTGATTAGAGGGCATCATCTCGAGTGATTGAGTTGTTTGGTACACCATAAGATCTCACCCGAAGTGGCGAGTATGGGCTATTACAGTTGGTTCGAGTGTATTCTGAATATAGACGTGGGATTCAGATTTGGTATATGATTTCGGAGGTGCAATGTGGTCTATGTTTTAGATGGACTATGGAAGTTCAGCCATATTGTGTTATCAGACTTATGATGGATAGGGTGACGTGGTACCACCCCGCATATATGCTTGGTAAGGTCAGTCAGCTATTGGGTTGCTTCTAGTACAACTCTAGGTACGCTCGAGGACGAGCGTTTGTTTAAGTTGGGGAGAATGTAACGACCCAGCCCGTCGTTACGGGAGTTATCACCCCATTTTCTCCATTTAATACTTCAATATGCTAACTTATATGTGTTTGGAAAGTTAGAAGCAAATCGGAGGGAATTTAGATAGAAATAAGGCCATAAATCCCTTTTTGAGAAGAATAGGTTGGAAAAGTCAACCGAATGTTGACCGATGACTTTGGCAGTTCGAAATTGAATTTTGATGATTCGACTAGTTTCGGAGGATCATTTATGGCTTAGGAGAGCAATCGGAATCGAATTCGGAGGTCCGATGAAGTTTTAGGCTTGAATTGGCTAAGGTCGAATTTTGATGAAATCCGAACGGTAAGTGAGATTTTGATCCGGGAGTCGGAATGGAATTCTGATAGTTGCAGTAGCTCCGTTAGGTGATTTGGGATATGCGTGTAAAATTTTAGATCATTCGGAGGTGTTTAGGTCGAGTTTTAGATCAAATGCAAGTTTCGGAAGTTTTGGAAGAACTTAGGCTTGAATCCGATGTAAATTTGGTGTTTTGATATTAGTTTTGGTGTTTTGAGAGTGAAACTAAGTTTACATGATCATATGTGGAATGTTAGTATGTTCTTATACAGTCCCGAGGAGCTCGGATGAGTTTCAGATAGGTTTGGGTTGCGTTATGCTCGTTTTTCTTATGCTTCGACATTGTTTTTTTTCAAGCATAAATGATATTATATTGAACAAATGAGCTCCGATTACTGTTTTGAATGAAGAATTAGATCCGCATCGTAATTACGGACCCGTAGCAAAAAGAATCATCGAATTTGGACATCGTATGAGGATTTTATGGCTATTTTACTAAGGTTGCCCAGATTTTCAGGTTAATGACGAAACTGCCCCTGACGGCGTATTAAAAACCTGCACTATTTGCAAATCTTAAAACCTACATATCTCCTTCATTATAAGGTCAAATTGAGTGATTCAAAAGCCTAAATTCATTAGAATTTCACAAGGAATCCATTGGGAGCAGTTAAATGCGTGAACAGTATACCTAGAACGAGCAGGTCGAGTTTTCTTCCAATTTTGGAACGGGAAGAAGCTTCTGAGGTGATTTTTAAGAGAGAAATCAATGGGTAATCACTGGAGGTAAGTTTCTTGACTCAAAAACATGATTTTATGCTAGAATAAACACCAAAATTCCTGAAATTGGTAGAATTTATGAAGAACTAGGGCCTAAATCATGAAAACGAATTTTTGGGTTTTGAAAGGCCATTCGAACTCCGATTTCGATAAATTTAATATGCACGGACTCGTGGAGAGACGAGAAATCCACTGGTATAATTTTCGAATTTTTTTGAGAAGTGGACCAAAAGTCGGGTTTTACCAACTTGGTGTATTATCGTGTATTTCTTATAAATTGAATTGGGTTATGTTTCTTTGACCCGTAATTGATATAATTGTTGTGGTTTGACTAGATTCTATGCACGAGGTGGCAAATTCAAAGGGAAAAGGCATCGCGGGCGAGTCTTCGACCGGCTAGAGGTGAGTAGTTAGTGTATATGGTAGCCCGAGGGTTCGAAACCCCGGCTTAGCACATTGTGACGCTAGTAGGGCGTGGCTCGCACCCCGTGGCAGGTGCAGGATTGATTGTGACTGGGGATTCAGACTTAGTCCATCCCCGATGTGAATAATATGCTATATACGGTTGAAACGCTGTGTTTGACATATTTGTGGGCTGTAAGCCTTGTTTGGGGCCTTGTGTCGACTTGTAGTATCCCTAGGGGATAGTATTTATGTGATAGCTATACTTGCTTAATCATTGATCTCAGTCCTGGAATTTGAAATCACACTATTGAAAATGTTAAGTCACCGGCTTTTGCAAATTAAATAAAAGTTAAAGTACTTTTCATAAATTATGAATTGGAACTGGAATTAAGAAAAATGAACTGTTTCTGTGACTTATCTGATTTTTGTGGACTGAGGATGGATCGGGTTGCATGCGCGCAGCGGTTTATATGAGGATCGGGCTGCACGCCGCAGCGGTTGATATGAGGATCGGGCTGCACGCCGCAGCGGTATTGCGCTTGGGCTGTAGGAGCCCCTCCGGAGTCTGTACACACCCCCAGTGAGCGCCGTCGACGTTAAATGGATCGGGCTACACGCCGTAGCGGTTATGTGCATTGCATTGCATCTTTATTTGTTAAATTATTTTGTGGTAGCTGTATTGTACTGTTGATGCTAGTTCGTAGGAGATTCGGACTGTAGTTAGCTTCATACTGTGGTATTCTGTGGATTTCCTTCTTTCAGTTGCTTTTATATATTTATTACTCACTGAGTACTTAGTACTCACCCCTACTCCATGCACCTTTGTGTGCAGATTCAGGTACACATGAGGGATAGACGAGCACTCCAGCTTTTATCAGTATCTATCCGAGTTGCTGAGGTAGCTGCTGGAGTTCGCAGAACCTGGCTTCTCTTCTTATTCTATTTTTCTTTTGTATATAAATTATTCGGACTTTAGTATTTGGTCTAGATGTTGTTATCCGATCTTGTTTAGAGGCTCCAGACTCGTGACCCTAGATCTCTGGGGTGGTTATACAGTTATACTTTATTGTTGCCTTCAACTTCAAGACAACCCTCTTCACCTCTTGGCTCTTGCAATATTCTAAGGATAGAAAAAGTTGAAAGATTATTGTTTGTTCTATGAGATACCAAGCATTGCATAGCAACAACTATTTATTTCCAGATCAAGTTATTGAATCAGGTTTTTCTATTCTAATTTTTAGTATTCTTTTTCTTCTAAATTAATTTTCTTGATATCTTTATTATATAGGTATATATTGTCCTTTTAATATTTATTAAAACTCAAATATGTCAAATAGAAAGTATGATTCCGGTTATTCAAAACTTAAAAAAAAAGAAGAGTTGAATCTTTAATACAATCCCAAAGAGGAGCCATTGATAAATTTTTAACAAACAATAAAAATACTAAATCAAATATTATAGGAGAATGCTCTCAAGATGAACAAATCACTAACCTAGTTGAGTTAGATGATAACACTATCCAAGAAGAAGAGGAGGAAACTAATGAGAAATTTGATATTAATCCTCAAGAAAACCAAGAATTTATAAATGAACCAAATAATTGTATTCCTAAAAATATTTATGATCCTAGTCAATGGAGTAAAATTGATACAAAGTTGAGGGATTTATTAGTTGAAAAGGGACCAATTAGATTTAGTGACATAGATTTTCCAAATGATAATTTGTTAAGACATTTTTCTAATACCCATTATTTTAAAAAATTGGCAAATGGTGAAAGACATGAAAGACGATGGTTAGTTTATTCTAAAGACTTGGATAAAGTATTTTGTTTTTGTTGTAAGTTGTTTAATACAACTTCTAGTATTAGTAACAGTAAACTAGCGAATGAAGGTTGTAGAGACTGGAGAAACCTTAGTGCCAAGCTTAAAGCTCATGAAACATCAAATGAGCATATTATTAATATGGGTGCTTGGCTTGATTTAGAATTGAGATTGCAGGAAAATAAAACAATTGATAAAGATGTTCAAGATCAAATCAATAGAGATAGAGAGCATTGGAAAAGTGTATTGTCAAGAATTATTGCCGTGATAAAAACTCTTGGGAAAAATAATTTGGCATTTAGAGGAAAAAATGAGAAGATTTATCAAGAAAGCAACGGAAACTTTTTAAGTCTAATTGAAATGATTGCAGAATTTGATCCGATCATGCAAGAGCATATTCGACGAATTAAACATGATGAAGTTCATAATCATTATCTTGGACATAATATTCAAAATGAATTGATAAATTTGTTGGCAAGTGAAATTAAGAATAAAATTATTACAAAAATTATAGAAACAAAGTATTTCTCAATCATACTTGATTGCACTCCAGATACTAGTCATCAAGAACAAATGTCTTTTATATTGCGAAGTGTGGACATTTCAGCAACTCCAATAAAAATTACTGAATATTTTTTAGAATTCTTAAAAGTTTATGATACAAGTGGAAAAGGTCTTTTTGAAGTTATTATAGATGAAATAAAAAATATTGGACTTGATATTGATAATCTAAGAGGACAGGGATATGATAATGGATCCAATATGAAAGGGAAACACCAAGGATTGCAAAAAAGACTTCTAGATATAAATCCTAGATCATTTTATACACCATGTGGTTGTCATAATTTAAATTTAGTACTTTGTGACATGGCTAATTCTTGCACAAAGGCTATATCATTCTTTGGAGTGGTTCAACGAATATATTCACTATTTTCTTCTTCTACTAAAAGATGGAAAATTTTAAAAGATAGTGTACCTAGTCTAACTCTTAAATCATTGTCACAAACACGATGGGAAAGTCGTATTGAAAGTATTAAAGCAATAAGATTTCAAACTCCACAAATAAGAGATGCATTATTGAAATTAGTAGAAGTTAGTGAAGATCCAAAAACCAAAAGTGAAGCTAGTTGTTTAGCAACATACGAGCTTGAAAATTTTGAGTTTTTATTAGGTATGACTATTTGGTATGATATATTATTTGCGGTTAATTCAGTTAGCAAAACTTTACAATCAAAAGATATGCATATTGATGTTGCCATAGATCAATTAAGAGGTTTGATTTCCTTTTTTCAAAACTATAGAGAAGAAGGATTTGTAACTGCTATGGTTTCTGCTAAGGAAATTGCATCTGAGATGAATATAGAA
Source organism: Nicotiana noctiflora (assembly GCA_032618575.1). NCBI lineage: Eukaryota > Viridiplantae > Streptophyta > Magnoliopsida > Solanales > Solanaceae > Nicotiana > Nicotiana noctiflora. Next base: position 41,039 of record JASVEL010014240.1, on the reverse strand, counting down.
CCTAAGTTTCGTAGTAAACGGGTAATATATAGAAAAAACAATTTGATGAGAATATTGACAACGAAATCACTATGTCTCTTGAAGAATGTTTTAGAGTAGATTACTTTTTATACATAATAGACCAAGCTATTTTTTCTCTCCAAAATAGATTTGAACAATTCGAAACCTATGAAAATATTTTTGGTTTCCTTTTTAGTGGTAAAAAATTACGATCACTAGATGATGAGAATTTAAAAAAATATTGTCTCAACCTTGAATGTTCTTTAAAACATAATAATCAATCTGATATTGATGGTTTAGACTTATTTTCTGAATTGAAAGTATTACGAGAAATTGTACAAGTAGATAATAATATTCTAGTCAATATCCTCAATCAGATAAAAAGACTTGATTCCTTTCCAAATGCATATATTGCTTATAGAATAATGTTAACAGTTCCGATAACAGTTGCCTTAGCGGAGAGAAGTTTTTCAAAATTAAAATTGATAAAATCTTATTTAAGATCAACAATGTCTCAAGAGAGGTTGAATGGATTAGCTATATTGTCAGTTGAAAAGGAATTGTTAGAAGAAATTGATTATAAAACAGTTATTCATACCTTTGCATCTCAAAAGACAAGGAAAATAAACTTCAAATAAAAAATATATATAATTTTTTTTTAAGAAAAAAATTAAGGCCTCCATTTGAAGTTTAACTTTAGGCCCCCAATGAACTTGGCTATATAAATGTTGGTATTTTAGAAAAGGAAAAAGTACAAAAGATCAGAACAGCAAGAAAAGCAATTGAAATGGTCCCAAAGATATATGGAGTAACATGTACTGCCAAATCTATTTGCTTCAAATTTTTGCAGGTAAGTTCATTAATCATCGTACTGTCAGCTCATGGTTGGCTTTGCAGTCTTAAAAACTGCTCAGTGTGCATACTTGATGCATTACTTTAAACCTACCCTTAAAACATAAGGGATTTTTGTCATTTTCTCTACAACCTGGAATTAAGTTTTTGCCCAATGGGCTTCTGGACGCATGTCTTTATCTCCCAAACTAAAAGGAAACAAAAGTGGGATTTCCTGTTAGAGGCCTCAAGAGAGTTATTTTCTGGGCTCCCCTTCTTCAAAACAAAACGTTATACGAACTCGGCCCAAAAGATTGGAAATACTCATGCTATAATGAGGTTGCTCATTGAGTATTTGTGTAAAGGATATAGGTGTAGTTAGTAGTTAACCATTAGTTAGTTAAATTAATACTTATGGTTAGTTGTAATTACTAATTAGATGTATAGCTGATAGTTATATAGCTGAGGACCACTCCTTGGTTAGAGTTCAATTTATGTGAACCCATTTGACTGGGCAAGAAGTTTAAAAAAAAAGAGAGAAGACTTTTGAACTAGTGATATAAAATGAAGCACGTATATTTTGTGTGACTATAAATCATTGCATAAAGGTAGATTATTTCCAAATAAGGAAAGATCTCATTCTTTTTGGCACCGACTAAAAAGGAAATAGGTTCACATATATTGAAACGGAGGGAGTAGTATTTTCCTTTTCTACTGTTCAGTCTTCTTCTTCTCTATATTGTATCGAAGAGCAGAGTTCCCTTTATTCTAAAAATTTCTCTCTTTCTGATCTTTGAATTCGAGTTGCATACCATTGATAAGTTCATCAATTGGAAAGTAGACTTATAATAACAAAATTTTGTAACTGTTTCAGAAGAAATGAAATGAAAAATGCAATAGAGTTAGGACAATCATTATCTAAATATTACAGGTTGATAATTAAACATTTTGTAACTTTGCGATATTTCCGAAATCTTGAGGCTATTTCATGCATTATTGCAGAGGCCTTGCCAATTCCAGGGAACTTTCATTAGAATTTAGAAGTATTCCTCGGTACTAACGTATACTTTTTAACGTATATAGACATTAATAATATAAAAGTTCTATACTATAAGTATGAATTTTATCAATTATAACAAGATAAATGTTATAGATCGGACGAAATAAAAATAAAAATAAAATCTGGATGGTCTGTGTTCAAGATTGAAGTTAGATAAGTTGCAAATATTTCAAGTCTTGTCCTACTACAATGGGATGGTTGAAGATGAAAGATTCTGATAGATGACCAACACAAGGGCCATGCCAATAGAGAACCTCATAAGTCAAAGATTATTTTAATAAGGCTCCCTTGTGAAACCAACAGAACAAATATAGGTTTGAATGCGAAATGGAAGAGATTAATTTTTTTTTGAGAAATTAAAGCAAAAGGAGGTGGCCGACCAATTAAGCTGCTCTACCTCGTTAATGGCACCGGTAGGCAATGCTAATTCCCTTTTCTGTGGAAACAAGTAAACTGAAAGAAAAAGAACTACTGTAGAATGATGATAACACGCCGACAACAGGGCGACAACATCGTTTATTAATATTTGAGGAAACCTTGATATAAAGGTAAATTGAGGTCACAAGTTCGAACCGTAAAAATAAATTTCTTTCAAAATTATAAAATAAGACTGCATACAATAGATTATATGGTCCGATCCTTTTGCTGCCCCAACATATAACATGAGTTTAATTAGTGCATTGGAATACCCTTTATTTTCGCTATTTTTCATGTGTTATGAGCTAAATTTTATCATGTTAATATTTACAAACATCTCCACTCAAATCAGCTTCTAATAGGTCGTCGGGACATAATTTTTTTTCTCCTTTAGTTCTCGCATTATTTTCTTGAAAATATATTATATCACCGTGGGAAAGTTTAAAATGAATAATGTTAATCATTTCATTATCCATACACAATTCCCAAACTTAAGAAGCTGGGAGCATGCTCGCCGGCCCCTGACCTGCCTCCGATTGGCCTTGAGCGGAATGCGAGCTTGCTTCCGGATTAGCATGAGATTGTCAAGGTGAGTAACCGGGGTTCACGAGCAGAATCGTAGCTTGAGCATACCTTCGCACACCTCCATTACTCTTTAGGTGGCATCCGCCCCCAGAAACACTACCCACCTAGCAGAGAGAGAGAAGTATAACCTCTTTGAAAAGGACAGAGCCGCTAGGCCGCTACTTAAACGTCTAGAGTTCCAAATTGAACTAGGGAACGAAATTCAAGGGCAACGAAGGCCAACAAATTCAGGTTTTTTCTCTAAAATAAGTGGGCTTATTGAATATCATATTGGTTTGGCTTTGTTCACTTTCATTTTATTAGCCGTAATATTTTTGGCTCACTTGTAGCTCTTTGTGAGCAGGTCTGAAAAGGCTTAGCCTCCCTCAAAGCCTTGAGGTCCCAGAGCTCGTATTCCAAGAACGGGTGATATTCCCTTAATTGCACATTCAGTAGCATTATGCCTCCTCTTTTAGAACAGTGACAGCCTAGTCTGATTCCTCCTTCCGAAAGTGCCATAGCTTCTTCTATCACAACCCGACATTCTTTTTTCAAAATATTTTTTATTTTTTTCGGTATTAACGTTTGTTCATAAAATTTTTAATTTTCACTTGAAAATACATTTTAAAAATTTTCGAAAATTTGAAAAACTCGAAAAAGTTATTTTTCAATATTCACTCAAATCATTCACAAAACTTTAAAAATAACCCAAATTAAAATTTATGTTCAAACACATACCATTTTTCACTTAAAAATATTTTCACCTTTTTTTGGATTTTTACCATTCTTATGTCGAGACGCCTACTAAACTTTGTTTACATATATCTAACAAATAATTAATTTTCTATAACGATACACTTTTTATGAAAAACATTTTACGTCATGCCATTGCACCACGCAAAAAAATGTTGAAAAAGAATAGACGTGGTTTATAGAATGACAGTGTAAATTAAATGGTAAACAACTTCATTTGCTGCGTAATCACTGATCGACATCATCATCATCTTCTTCCTTTTCCTGTTCAGGCGTGCAGCAGTATTCAAACTTTGATATATCTACAAGAAGTTACTAAGAACTTACCATAATAATATACGTCAAGAAAAAATTTGTCTAAGATGGCATACAAAAGTAACATGAAATTGGTAAAGATAATTAATCATTTTGCTATTAAAATAACAATAAATATCGACCAAACCCATAAGGCCTATTTAATATACTTGTTATTTGTAATTTAGAAATTAGATGGAAGTTTCTTTGGGAGCTTTTGGCCACATGACTTCACCAGCATGACAACAGCGGTGTACGGTGAATATTGTCTCATTATTATTCCCATCCGTACAAAACTAAATGCTACTAGTAGTTGAACTGCATAACAACAAAGCTGGCATGAGATATCTAAAGTGATCTGCCTAGTAGTTTATACAAAAATATATTTGGTGTATGAACATGATCTATCCTTTTTTCTTTCTTTTTTTTTAATTTTTTTTTTTTTGGTAAAAGAAAAACATATTATACATAACTAAACTAAATGAGTTTTATATGGATATACAGAAAGAATAGCTACCCCGTTATGCTTTCTGTATTCTCGTCGTGCTCTCTATAGGTACGTAATCGATCAAACACCCCATTTTACTACATGTAATTATATTTGATCTTCGGAATACCAATCAACTTCATCAAATACCTGCATTCACTTAAAATAGAAAAGTAAATAGCAATATCATTATTTATAAAAATAATTATCTCCGTGTTCTAAATCCCTTATACAATGTATTTATAGGTAAATGAGTGACCAATGAATCAAGATAACAAGACGTTTTCTCTCATGTTCTTTTTCCTGGATTATCCCTTTCTTTTTTTACTTCTTTGTGGATTGTCTGTCGCTCATTTCATAGATACTCTTTTTATTTTTCATGTCCCATGAATTATCTGATTATACATAAGATCATTAGTATTATTTCTGAAAAAAAATTTAATGCTTTTTTTAATTCTAGAGTCTTGGGAATTAGTGTTTAATAGCAGATAGATTGATCATTATTTGAAAGCTATCCCTATTAGAAACTTTATTTTATGGTTGGTTCTCGTGACATCTGAATCAACATATATAACATTCAATAAGTAGAACGTATACATCAGGTCTTCTCATTTAATTAGTTCCACAAATCTAGCAAAAGTTTAACTTATTAAAAAGTGAAATACCAAAAAAAAAAAAAAAAAGAATAAGCATAAAAATGGGTAATAACAGGCTTTAATAACAAAAAATTGATCAAAGTAAGTTGTAACGACGTTGCAACTAATTTGCATATTATGATATATATCATACTTTTCGTATTATTCATAATTAAATCATAATTCCTAAGTATTTTAAATAATTAGTTGTTATAAGTTTGTGATTTTAATGTAATTTTTATAAATACTAGTATTTATTTTATATTATCTTAAAATTCTTGAAATTAGTAAAATTTAAAGATTTGTTACTATTGTAATATATTTACTTGACTTTGTATTCTTTCTATGCATGACCTTCCCCATTATGTACTCGGATATATATCCCTCTCTTTCTATGTATACATCTACGTTTTCACATTTTACCTAGCTACGCCCATCAAAAATAACCTAAATTAAATAACAATACAACAGATCTCATAAAAAAAAAAGTAAAAATCTGAGAGAAAAAAAAGGATTGTATTATATGATCGTTTAATAAAATGAAGACAAGAGATTCTAAGTGATATCATATGCTGCATTAAATCTGATGAATCATATTGTGAATGTAGTGTACAAGATACGAGTTCCTTCGAAACCAGCATACTTTGGATCAGATCAGGTATAAATGTTTAAATATTCACTAAATAAGTACAAATAATAGATTTCCTTTCCAATAAATCAAATTGACTATCATAGTTTAAACTCGAACTCATAAAATTTTAATTCTGAATCTGACTCTGATTATATTTTCAGCCTTTCTCTAGTAGATTCTGAATGTACCAAACCCTCATCTTTCTTGTTTTTCCTTGGATGCAACAATTTAGACAGAAACCCTCTTTTCTTCTTCTTCTTCCCGTTATCTTCCATTTCTCTTTCTTCCCTCCTCGTAACAAAAACCAGTGATCTACTCTTTGTAAGCACATTATTACTCTTATTACCACTTCTCAAGATAGCTATAGTTTTCATCCTGCGATACGACGGAGAAGAACACGACGAAACATCAGAAGAGGAAGATAAAGAAGACAAAGATGACGATGAAGAACAAGACGAAGTAATTGTTGTAGTATTATTGGTACGTGAAGTTTTTGAAAGCTTAGATAGCTTTTCACTTAGACAAAGGGAGCAAACCCCTGGTGATTGCTGGTGTTTTGAATGTTTTTTGCATAACATAGTACAGGGCTTTGCTTTGTTGATTTGTTGCTGATTTTTGAAAATTCTCCATTTGTTTTCCATGTTGTGTGTGTGTGTGTGTTTTTGTTGGAAGTGTGGGTGTTTGAGGGTATAAATAGAATGAAAGGTTGCATGGGGCAGGTGGTTTCGGTGATAGTTCATGTGAGTTTCATAGTGTGCTTCTTGAAATATTATTAAACGACTATTTTTGACGAGTTGTCAATTGTTGAGTTTTGAAAAGTACTTCTGTTGTTGATGGCCCAAAATGCAGTGCTAGAAACTGAAATTAAAATTAAAAAGGGACGGTCAATTTTGGGTAGGCAAAGCAAGTTGTCTTCGGAAAAAGGTAGGTTTGTATGAAGAATTTATGTTTTAATTTATGCACAAATACTATAAAAGTGTTTATATAGTACAGTTACGTTACTTATAGGTGATTACATTTAAATATTATGATAATTGTTTCCTCCACACATTTGAATTATCAAGAGTCAAACCGTGTGAAGTTTGACCAATATTTAAAATATATTTCGTTATCATATTAATATGAGAAAAATTGTAACTTATATATACTTTTATGTGGTTTTGTATATCAAAATTTTAATTTTAAACTACTAAGTTAAAATAATTTAATTTAGCTTCAAAGTTTGGTCAAATCGACTCTCGATAAGCGAAAGTATTCGGTTTTAATATTATTAGGTTTCCTAAAAGACAACAACAAATAATCGTCGTGAATAAGTGGAATTAGTATATAGCGTAAAATATGGCAGATTGCGTGCTCTATATATAACACGGTATAATACATTAAAAGTGTATATACATGAACTATTCATGTTGTTAATGCATATTACAAGTTAAATTCTACTATGACTAAAACGGTAAGTAACTTGTTATAGTAGATAAAACTACATCAATTATACAAAAGTATTAGGTACTAGAAGTTTATATAAATCAACCTTTGTTGGAAAATGGCTAGAAGTGATGGTCTAAAGATGGAGAGAAAAAACTTACGCTAGGTGGTTACACAAAATTGCATTACTCTATCATGACTAAGTAATAAATTAATTAAGCTAAAAACATACAGTAATTAACTAAAACTGAGTAATAAAGTTTATGCAGAAGTTACATATCATGTTATTATTTTAGTGTCTATATGGAGTCTAAGGCAAAAAACAATTCCAAATGAGATCTGTGACTTGGAAGCCTAACCATGTTGCACTCCCATATGGAAGTTATATTATTATGCATTTTTTGTTTAATTATATGGTCACGTTTATTTCAAGTTAGCACATATTTAAACTTCAAATTCCTCACCGTTAAACTGTCAATTAAAAATATAAGGGAGAATATTAAAATCGCTGATTTTACTTCTTTCCTTTTGATATTTAATAAGTGTTCATTGATTTCACTTTTCTATAAGATGACAAAATCTATTGAACCAGAAAATAAGGTGGCGACCCCTCTTATCTCAACAACTGCAAATCATCCAAACCCCACTAAACTTTGTCACCCTTAAAAGTTGCAAAGCAGTCAATGAAGCTCATAAAGATTGAAAGAGCCAGGAAATTGCTCTACTGAGATGGAGAATATTTGAATTGAAATTGAAAAGAGTACTCGAATTCGAAGTAGAAAAAAAAAATTGTTTTGTGGAAGTTGAGTTAGAATTTGGACAATTAATGGTGCAATTTGCACACATAGACGACCTCAAGACTCCCATTTAAGACATAGCCGAAGTTCTTAACAAAAGGAGTAATTTTGTTTGAAATTTGCCCCCAATTAATTTTTGAGGAATTACTAGTTATATCCATTTATAAGTAACTCATTAAAAAAATTGACTAATTAATAAAATATTAATAATATTATCAAATTAATCAATTAGCTATTTGTACCAAAAAAAAAAAAAAATTGAGCTATGGCTGACTCTTCTTCTCTTTTAATAGATGTCACATCATTTCTATAAACCATTTTGCTCCTACTATTTTCGCATAAAAATTTACCCACAATCTGTATGCCCTGTCCCATCACCATATTCTTCCAAATTTTCTATGCTTCTTCCTCTGTATTTCTCTGTTTCCTCCTAAAACTTCTGTTGCATCTACTCTTTGAAATTTTCATCCCTTAATATTTATCAGTCCCTTTATTTTCTCTAGTTGTTTACTAGTTAGTATATATTTATGGATATTCACTTCATTAATAGCTTCCTTTAGTAGCCTCTTTGCGCATCTCCACGTCTATTGAGTTTGATAATTCAACTCGAAAATAACTACCAAATTCTGGTAAGCTAATTGCTTTGTTTTGAGTGGGTGCTATTAGAATAGATTGGGCACAACTTAAGGTGCTTGAATCTCAATTTTGGGATGATTTGGTAAAAATTTGAGGCGGTTTGAATTGAAAATTCGAAGTAAAAGCTGAACATTAAAAAAAGTGTGTATCATACTATGTATCACATATGTATCATTGTATCAATTGTGTATCACATGTATATCCATGTATACCTGTGTGTGAGATACATGCGTGATACATGTTTAATACATGTGTCCCAGAAGACTTTTTTGAACTCGATTTAATTACGAATTTTGATACAAAACCAGTCCAAATCACCTTTAATCTTCCTCAAATTTTGTATATTGACTTATGTATATATTTTCAATGAATTTCAACTATACCCATTGAAAAAATTCTTTTTTTCGTTTAAATTTTTGGAATATTGTATAGATTTTTGTATTTCATCACTTTAATTGCTATGTCGTCCATGAAATTTCCTTTCCGTCTTGTATCTAATGTTGCTAAACACGCTTAAAAATATGCAAGGTGATTTTTGCATGTGATTCTTTGAGAGAAAGAACCTTATTATTTGATTTTTTAATTTTTGTTGGCTAGTTTTGATAAGTCTATGACTAATGGCTAGAAATTGATAAGTTAAGATTTATTTGGAACATTTATGTAAGTTTTCCCTAATTTTTTGAAAAAGCTAGCTGTAGACAAGATAAAGCGCACAAATAAGCCCATGTACTATTTCTTGGGCTAACTCGTCAGAAAGCCCAAAAATTGATATGTCACATTGTTCTTGGTAGAAATAGCATGGGTTGGCCATTTTTGAAATGGTTGTTAAAAATAGCTAAATATTCAAATTTTATTAAAAAATAATTAGTTTTAATGCGAAAAACAAATATGGACGAAAATATTCATAAAATACGGAACAAATTCAGCAAAATATACTGGAGTTTTGAACTTTTACTAGTAAAACTCCATCATAATATGTTGGAGTTCGAAACTCCTTATACGTGAAGAAAATATTTGCGCGACACAGCAAACATATACATTGTATTATCATTCGCAGATACACTTTCAGAAAATTATCATTTTGTAGTTATATTTAAATTTTATATCAAATCCACATGTAGTATTGAATAAGAGATCAATTACTTTGAACTGAAATAAGAGAACAACAAGTTCTCGTAACTCGGTTAGTTAGACCACCCGCTTAGTAAGTGAAGATCTTGAGCTCGACTCTAAATAATTTTATTCTTTAGTAATTTTATAATTTGCCTTAGTTGTATTCGATGCATGAACACTTTTGACACGATATGGGCGTTGAGTTAGTAAGTGGACAGTAAATGATGCAATTTGCACACGTTGTCAATCTCAGGACTCTCATTTAACGCATAGCCGAAGTTCTTAACAAGAGAAGGAGTAGTTTTCCGTGAAATTTGCCACTAGTTAAATTTTTTGGAAAAGCTAGCTATAGATTAAAGGAGAGCATATTACGCGCCATAATATGATGGAGTTCAATCAAGTAGTACGTCTTTCTCCTTGCTTTTTTTTCTACTCGGGCGAGTGTGACATATTTAGCCAACCGGCCCCTTTTAAACAAACAGTCTTCTCCTTGTTCTTCATTGTCTTTATTTCTTTGTCATCTTCCATTAGTAAGTAAAAACCAACTAAAATCATAGCAAACATCTTACGAACTCCATGATATTATATAAAGATTTTGGATATAGGGAATGCTGAAGACCTTCCCAACCACCCAAACTAACTAGTGGAAAAACCGCAAAGCTGAAGTGATGCAGCAGATTTAAAAAGATACGACACTAACAATGAAGAAATGGGAACGAACAGAGAGTTCTTGTTCAAAAAAATATGAAGAAGAATATGAAAAACAATCTGAGTATTATGAGGATTATCCACGTTACAATGTTGAGCAACTAAAATATTCGGACATCGGCTTCCTATATAATTCATCTCCATCGTCACTCTCTTACTCTCTCTATATATTAACCAAGATTGGTATATGTTAAGACTTAGATACTGTTTGAGAGTATCTTAATATTAGATTGTGTCTGATGGTATGGTCAAAAGATTGTGGGCAAAAGTCATGATCTTAGGGATACACTTTTGAATTATGTCTCTAGCTTTGTGTATGTATTCTAGGTATAATCTATCCTTTGAAGTAAGAAGTGAAATACTTACATAATTCGCATGGTATCAGAGCCTCTACAATCTCACTAGAGACTCAAATACTTTTTTCGATTGCTTTATCCGGCAGTCACTACTCCGACGAATTTTTTCGACCACCATTTTCGGTTGCTTTTTTCGGCATCCACTTCTTCGGTAAATATTTTAGGCCATCTCTGATTTTTATTTCAGATAAGTGATGGTCGATCATTTATTTCCGTCTTACCCATCACATTCTCTAAAATCTCCAAAATAATTTCGGTCAGATCTTGTTACCCTTTGACTCGACTCCATTAGTAATATCCGTTCCTAGCTAGATCTTGTGATTTTGGTGAGAGGAAAAGAAAAGTATTTTATTGAGTCTTGATTTGGTGGATCATTTGAGAGGAAGTTTTTCGTTTGAAGCAGAAGAGTAAAATTTTGGTTTTGATAAGCTTTTTCCAAAGTAAAGCTTTATTTATATAAAGTCATACTTTATTACTTTGTCTTTACATATGAGGGTCTTACAAACTTTCTTATCCAATAAACTTTTCTATTTCATTACAGAGTTCTCTTACTTTTTTCCTCTATCACACATTATTTTGTACACTTGCCTTCTTGAAATTTAAATATGAAAATGACATGTGAGTCCTCCACGGTAGAGGAAGTCAAACCATTTTCTCTCCAATTTTGAATACTTCCATTGTTACTACTATTATTACAAGGTAGTACTAATTACTCTCCATGGTCTTCTTCAGTTGAGAAGTGGTTCATGGGACAGGGATATGAGGATCACTTTAGTAAAAAAAGGTAGTGAAATTAATACTAGTGAAAAGAATAATAGCCTGTTTGGCCAAGTTTCTTTTTGGCCGAAAATTGAGGTGTTTGACCAAGCTTTTGGAAGGAAAAAAAGTATTTCTAAGGAGAAGCAGAAGCAAACCAAGTAGAAAAAAGTAGCTTCTCTCCAAAAATACTTTTTTGAGAAGCACTTTTGAGAAAAATACACTTATAAGCAATTTTTTAAAAGCTTGGCCAAACACTAATTGCTTCTCATAAGTGCTTTTCAAACTAATTAGTCAAACACAACCTATTTCTCACCAAAAGACTTTTGAGAAAAGCATTTCTCAAAATAAGCTAATTTTTGCAGCTTGGCCAAACGAGCTATAAGTGGACTCGAATTGATGCACAATTGTGTAATTTTTTTACAGAATTCTTTGGATCCTAAATTAATCATTAAGTTTCAATCTTATAAAACTTGCTATAAAGTTTGGACTAAAGCTAAAGCTTTGAAAGATCAATTTGACTCGCTCATGCAACTTCCTGCAAGTGTCACCACCTAGGTGCAACAAAGAGATAAGTTCTTTTATGGTTTTGGCACTTAAAGGACTTTGATATGATCTCATCCCTATAAAGGATCAGATCTTGCCAAGATCTGTAATTCCTTCATTAGTTGAGGTTTCAGTTCGGCTATTGCGTATTGGAATAGAATACTTGATATTAATAAAGTGGAGATATTTGTATTTGTGCAAAATGAAAATCCACAGGAACAAAATGTCTATCTAAGAGGAAAAGGTAAAAGCAATAGACTCTACTACAACTACTGCAACAAGCAAGGACATACTCGATAAACTAGTTGGAAACTGCATGGCTGACTACCACGTACAAAAAATTGCAGTACAACCCACATACTTCAAAATGGTGGTGAAACAGATGATCAACATGCTGATTTTATTACTTTATTCGGGGTGGATTGTAGTGATTGCCTGCAGTATCTAGCGGCTAAACAACAGTCACTCTCATGGATACTGGACTCTGGTACATTCGACCATATCTATGGTAATCAGAATCTTTTCTCAAATCTTACTCTTTCTTCAATCCTCTCTGCGGTTATCGTTGCGAATGGCTCGCGAACTGTAGTAAAAGAAAAGGGTAAGTACAATTTCTTCCATCTATCTCTTTAATTTAGTTTTATTTGCTTTATAATGCCTATTGAATTTGATCTCCATTAGAAATTAACCAAAAACCTTAATTGTTCTGTAATATTTTTTGCTACCTCTGTTATTGTGCAGGACTGGAAAATGAGGAAGACGGTTGAAATAAGATATGAGTCATAGGGACTATATCATATGTCCAAATCACAACCACAAGTTGCCTTCACTTCCACTACATCAGCTAATCTATTCCACAGTAGTTTAGGCAACCCAAGTCTTGCAAAGCTTCAGAAATTAATTCCTATTCTTTCCACATTGTCTTTTTTTGAATGTGAGTCTAGTCAGCTTAACACATTCGTACCTTATTTCCCAAAAGAGTCAAGAATAGGGCTTCATTTATGCTTGACATTGTTCACTCAGATGTTTGGGGTCATAGTCCTATTGTTTCAAGTTTAGGATTTCAGTATTTTTTTTCCTTAATTGATGACTTCTCCCACTGGACATGGATATTTTTAGTGATAAATCACTCTAAATTGTAAATAATCAATTTGGTATTTCAGTAAAGATATAACGTAGTGACAATGCAAAGGTGTATTTATCATCTCCCTTCTCTAGTTTCATGTCATCCCAAGGAATCACTCATCAAACTTCATGTGCATATACTCATCAACAAAATGGAGTTGCTAAACGTAAAAATTGATATCTCATTGAAACTGCTCGTACCTTACTTATACACCATCACGTTATTCTTCATTTTTTGGGTGATGTTGTTCTCACTGCTTGCTATCTGATCATTAGGATGCCCTTTTGTGTTGTAACATCAAAGTCCTTACTCAATTCTCTTTCCAGGTCAAAATCCTTATCATTTACAATTGAAAGTCTTTGGATGTACTTGCTTTGTTCATGATCACAGACTTGGAAACAACAAAATCCAACCAAAGTCAATTGAGTGTATCTTTCTTGGATACTCTCATTACCACAAAGGTTATAAATGTGATGATCCAAAAGCACATATATATATATATGATCTTTGTAGATGTAACATTCATTGAGTCATCTCCCTATTTTTCATCCATCCAGGTGCCGCAAAGATGTATCAGGACCTAAGACAGTACTATTGGTAGAGGTGGATGAAGAAGGATATAGTTGGGTATGTGTCTAGATGCCTCAACTGCTAACAGCTAAAGTATGAGCACCAACGACTAGGTGGGTTGCTTCATCAGATAGAGATTCCAGAGTGGAAATGGGAGTGTATCACCATGGACATTGTATCTGGACTCCCACGGACCTTGAAGAAGTTTGATGCCATTTGGGTTATTGTGGATCGGCTGACCAAGTCCGCACATTTCATTCCTATATGTACCATATATTCATCGGAGCGATTGGCAGAGATTTACATTAGGGAGACTGTCCGTCTGCATGGTATTCTAGTTTCTATTATTTCAAATAGAGGTACTCAATTTACATCGCGGTTCTGGAGAGCCGTGCAGTAGAATCTAGGTACTCGAGTGGAGTTGAGCAAAAAATATCAACCTCAGATGGATGGACAGTCTGAGCGCATCATTCAGATTCTTGAGGATATGCTCTGTGCGTGTGTGATTGAGTTTGGAGGGTCTTAGGATCTGTTCTTTCGATTGGCAGAGTTTGCTTACAATAACAGTTATCAGTCTAACATTCAGATGGCACCGTATGAGGCTTTTTATAGTAGGAGGTGTAGATCTCCAGTGGGCTGGTTTGAGCTGGGTAAGGCCGGACTATTGGGCACAGAATTGGTTCAGGATGCAATGGAGAAGATTAAGATGATTCCGGATAGACTTCGTACAACCCAGTCTAAACAGAAGAGCTACACGGACAGGAAGGTTCGTGATGTTTCATATATGGTTGGTGAGCGGGTTCTGCTTCGGGTTTCACTTATGAAGGGCGTCATGAGGTTTGGGAAGAAAGGGAAATTGAGTCCGAGGTTTATTTGCCCTTTTGAGATTTTGATGCGAGTTAGGGAGGTTGCTTTTGAGCTTGCCTTACCTCTCAGTTTGGCCAATGTTCATCTGGTATTTCACGTTTCGATCTTCTAGAGGTATCATGGTGACTTGCCGCACGTGTTGGATTTCATTTCAGTCCAGTTGGACAAGGATCTATCCTATATTGAGGAGCCAATGGATATATTAGACATGTATATCAGAAAATTAAGGTCAAAGAACAATGCTTTAGTAAAGGTTCAGTGGTGGGGTCAGCCGGCCGAGGAGGCGACCTGGTAGATTGAGCAGGATATGCGCAACAGTTATCCTCATCTTTTCACTACTTCAGGTTTGTCTTTATGCTCATTCGAGGACGAACGAATGTTTGAGTGTAGGAGGATGTGACGACCCAGCTGGTCGTCTTAAAAATTTATGCCCCAATCCATTATTAACTACTTCACCTAAGTTCATTTCTGCTATTTTGAATTGCTGGGATGTTCAGTTTTGAGTTTCGGGGAGTTTTGGGACACTTAGTTCCTAAATAAGAGCTTAAGTGTTGGAAAGTTTCCCGTAGTCAGAACAGTGTGAAGACTGTCACACCTCCTTTTTTACACGCACATACATAACGTAAATGTGCCACTGTTTAATACTACACCCCGAGAAGAGATATAATAATAATTAGTGAAGGAGTTTTTCCACTTAAAGGACAGTCGGAACGGGATCAATTTATTTAATTTTTCAGAGTCGCCACTTGGGAAAATAATGGTGTCCCAAGTCACCGGTTTAATCCCGAACCGAGGAAATTTATGACTCCGTATTACAGTCTGCGAAACTAGAAACCTGGATAAGGAATTCTGTTAACCCGGGAGAAGGTGTTAGGCACTCCCGAATTCCGTGATTTTAGCACGGTCGCTCAACTGCAATTTTTGCTTTTATCTGATTTCTCTATATATTTTAATTATGTGCTTTTAATGTTCCGCTTATCAATTTTAGAAGAATTGCGACGTCACAGAAACATATTTTGAGTCACACCGCAACGGGTACGCCTGTGACTTTAATGCGTTTCAGTTTCGCCGAGAGTAAGATTTGGGTCACATAAATGCGCACCCATAATTAGGAAAGTATTTTAAAGTCGTGCCTAAAGTAGTTTTGCATTTGTACTTTGCGAGGGCCATGAAATTTAGCTAAATGGCACGCCTCGAATTCTAAGGAGAAAACAAGATTAATCAAATGAGGGCCATGCAATTGTCATTTTGTTTGGCATGACACACCTTAATTTAACTCAAAGCAACTAATAATTTCCAATCATAAATCTTAACATTGAGAGTTACGGAACGATTCACTATTACATTATTTATAATTATACTAGATCATACTGTTACCAAATTCTAATTATACTAATTCTAGTTAACAAATTCTAATTATACCAAATCTAGTTAAATAAGCTTGGAGTCTGAACATGAGACAAGTATACAATGAAAATAAACCACATTCAACAAATTAACAACTAAGAACTAGCATTCATCACAGAACGTTCTGTTCAAGCATGTTAGCTATGGAATCTCAACTGAAATACAATTAGCAAAATTAAGAGATAGGCAAAACCTTTAGGTAGATAAAATTCTATTTCCCATTATCACTTGAGCTTATTACTTGAAAGTCAGTGTTGCAAATCTCATTTACGTCCAAGTGATATTAATATTAGCTTACCTTAACATTGTAATAGATAACACACATGCAATGGTAAATTCAAGACAAACCCACAGAGAGAGTCCTGCATGTCTAAACTATAGTAAAATTCTAACATGTCACTATTCTTTTCTGCCTTTCTAGAAGGATTCCCTAATAAACAATAAAAGAGTTGCTGATACCTACTAAATTGTTTCTCAACAAAGTATTTCTCTTTTTACATATGTGAAGGTGCTTATAACAATCCATAAATACAGCTCTCAAGTTTCAACAGATTATGTCAACTCAGATACAATCATTCAGTTCGGGGTGAAAAATGTAATTAGCTGAATGATGCCCCAGTAATTATTAAACATAACGGACTTTGATATTTTTCGCACAATGTACGTTAAATGAACGACATAAGTCCACATTTTACCAATTCGATATTCTAATGAGATAAGAGTATCATATTATAGAGTAAAATGGTTTGAAAGTTAAATCAACATATATCCAACCTTATACAAAATTCACATTGGCATTATAACAGAAATAGAAATTATCGTAAACTTAATTCACATTGAAGCATACTAATACATAGGGAAACGTACACAAAGAAAAAGGAATCACAAAAACTTACTGAATCATGTGTATAGTAAGTGTCGCAATAGTCACAGTAATACCTGAACTTTTGATGTTTTACAGCTCTATAATTCGAAAGCAAAATGACACCAATCGAACTCAGCAAATTCAACTCGGACCTCAACTCAGCGGCAAATCGGTACCTCGAACAAGTTCGGAAATCAAACCTCTCACAGTAACTCCAACGTCAACGAACTATAACAAAACCAGGAGTGGACGAGTCCGAATCAAACACCAAAACCTTTATTTTCGTCAGCTAATTTTTTGCCCAGATTTCTCTTTTTGTTTTTCGATTCTTATGTGTGTCTGTGTGTGCTGCATGAGTTCAAGCCATGGGAATGTGAAGGGGAGGAGGAGGGTCGTTCGTGTGGGGTATGGCCGATTGAAGGTTCCTTAGAGAAGAGCTGGTCTTTTTTTTTTAAAGAAGAAGTCGCCGCAGCTTTTCTTCAGATTCTATCAGATGTTACCCCCTTTTTTATTTTTGTTAGGTCTAGGCTTTTTTAAGTGGGGACATGGGTAGAGTTTAGTAATGAGTTGGGCTCAATTAGATGGGTTTTGGGCATTTGGGCCAGGGAAAATTAAGGAAAAATAGCTCAATTCAGGTCTCTTACTAAGATAGTCCACTTATTTTATTTATTTTGTAATTGTTTTTTTAGTTTTTTTTTCTAATTTTATTAAAATCTATTTCCTATCCATTAGTAAAAATGTAAAGTAAAATATATTTAAACTAAAAATGCAAGATGGATCATTTTTGTTATTTTCTTTACATTTTGTTCTAAAATAAATTGATACTAAAAAATGTGAAATTAAATTCCTAAATGCAAATGCATATTTTTTTGTATTTTTATATTAATTTTCATGCAACCAATTAACACAAATTGTAAAAATAAGGAAAATTATTTATTTTGAATTTTATGAGAATAACTCATATGTAGGGTAAAAATCACGTGCTCACAAAGACGGCCTCGGAATGGAAATCTGATGGTTTCCATAGCTTCTTTAGGTGATTTCGGGGTTGGGAGTATGTTTAGAATGTGTTTTGGAGGTCCGTAGCCGATTTAGCCTTGAAATGCCGAAGTTTGAATTTTTGAAGTTTCCGGTCCGATAGTGAGATTTTGATCCGAGGGACGGAATAAAATTTCGGAAGCTGCAGTAGCTCCATCATATCATTTGGGATGTGTGTGCAAAATTTCAGGTCATTTGGAAATTTTTTAATTAGGTTATTGACCGAAAGTATATTTTGATGAAATTTGAAGTTCTTACGCTTAAATCATTGATCAATTCGAGTTTATGACGTTGTTTTAGGTGGATTAAGGATTGGTATAAGTTTGAATGATGTTATGGGATATGTTCGTAGGTTTGATTAAGGTCCCAGGGGCCTCGAGTGTGTTTTGGATGCTCAGCGGAGCATTTTGGAGTTGTGAAAAATTGCAGAATTCTCTTCAGCTGTTGCAGACCATATTCTTCATCGTGATTGCGTTCCAGCTCATGCGATACCATAAAGCAATCCGGGGGGGGGGGATTCCTTAAACGCGATCGCATGGATTGATTCGCGATCACGTAGCTCTCCCCTTTCCTCTTTCACGTTCGCAGCTTCTCCTTCGTGTTCGCGTAGTGTAGACTGAGTAGGTAGCATAGAGGCCTATTCCTTTTTCGCGTTCGTGTGTCTTTAGACGCGATCGCGTAAGGCCAGTCCCTCCTCTCCTGTGATTGCAAGCTTCTTCTCGCATCCGCGTAGGCCTTTTTCTTGGAGCCTTTATTTTAGTCTACGCGATTGCGGCCCTATTTTTGCGATCGCAATTCAGTAAACACGTGGGTAGTTATTAATATTTCAAAACCGAGGGTTAGCCATTTTTGTCAAAATACAAGCTTGAAAGCTCGGATTTGGGGGGAAATTTCAAAGGTTTTTTGAGGGCAACTATTGGTTAACGATTATCTACCCTCTTATACTTAAAACCCACTAATCTAATCACAAATTCCTCCTTAATTTCAGATTTTTTAATGAAAATGGGCAAAATCTCATAGACCAAGTTATTGAGTTTTGAGTGGGCGTTTAACCTCCAATATGAGAGTTTTTATGGTTAGAATCGTCAGAGTACGAGGGCTCTGAAAATGTAAAATTTATTCGATTCTGAGATATTGGCCAAAGGGGCATTTTGGTTATTTTACCTAAATTTTCCTCTTAGCTTTAAATTAAATTGTAGAATCGGTTGCTTGAGATGTTATTTAAGATATATAATTGAATTGAATAGATTTGGGCCATCTAGAGTCGGATAGTCGTCGCAAAAGTGTGGTTTCGAGTTGATTTTGGAGTTAGTTTGAGGTAACTGGCTTGTCTAACCTTGTATGAGGGACCTTTCCCCTTAGGATATGATATTTGGTAATTGAATGCCGTGTACATGAGGTAAGCGCGTACTTGAGCTAATTGTTGAAAAATCTAGTTTTACTTTAAATATTTAGACTGGGTTTCTTTCTTATCTACTTTATTTTATTTGCAATTATAGACTGTGTTAGCTAGAAAAGCATGCTTGCTTGTTCTAAATTGTCAATTTGCTCAAGTTGCCTTGTTTGCACTACGTGAAGCATGTTAGGCTAGAACTACCTGTTGCATTGTATTGTTGAGCTTCATTTTTGAATATCTACGTGTTGTGACGGCATATTTACATTGGGACTACGAATGTGGAATTCCGGTAACTCCCCCTTGTTTGTTTACTTTGGGACTATGGGTTAGACTTTTGGTAAATCCCCCTGCATATTTACTTTGGGACTGCGAGTTAGATTCCGGATAGATCCCCATGCACATTGATAGTTAGACTATGGGACGGTATCCTGTAAGATCCTTCGGATATACTCATATGATGGACTACAAGACGGTATCCCGGGAGCTCCTTGGATAGTTGATAAAATGAACTACAAGTCGGTATCCTGGGATATCCTCGTTGTTGATGTTGATATTGAGTTGTTTTACTCTATGTTGTCTTATTCTCTGAGTGCTAATTTTTGCCTTTTATAACCCGTTTTACTTTACAGTTGTACTCATTACTTCCATTTAATCATGTTGTTGTAATATTTATTATTATTATTATTATTATTATTATTCTCAGTAGGGCCCTGGCCTTCCTCGTCACTACCCAACTGAGGTTAGGCTTTGCACTTCATGCCCCTTTTGCGTATGTTTTTCATGTGCAGATCCAGGTACTTCATCCCAGGTGTATCACTATCGAGGCAGAGAGGCCTAGTAGAAACTTCGAGGTACATCTACCGTGTCTGCAGACCGGAAGTCTCTATCTTATTCTAGTTTTAGCAGTTGCTTTTCCTTTCGTACTTTTGCTTTAGACATTCTGGAGTTAGAGCCGTGTATTACCTTTCGTTAGCTTGTGTTTCCCTGAGTTTCTGGATTTTGGGATGATATTGTAGACTTCCGCATTATTGGGTTGTATATGCCGAGCGCCATTTATATACAGTTATCCTACTAGCTTGTTTAGCTTAATTAATTATTCCACAAGCTATGTTGTTTTTCGCATTGTTAGGCTTACCTATTTTTAGGGACAGGTGCCATCACTACATGTTTACGAATGGCAAACTGGGGTCGTGACATAAAGCTTGAATACTCTTGAACTGATTTGTGCAAGACAGTTAAATAAAATAGCCGATGAACAAGAATATGAACTAAAGAAAATGCGTTATATTGCTTTGATATCTCACAATGTAAGAAGTATACAAGATGATTAGAACCCCATTTAAACAGTAGATGAATTCTATCTATGGTATAATTCTAATTATGGAAGTAAATCCCATGATTAGCTAAACAACTGCCGTTGAATTGACCTGTTCTGAGATTTCCGCCGCGATCTTCGACTAGTCGCGGATATCTTGCCTTTCTGCTACTGTACTTCGATCGATGTCTACCTCATTTGGTCTCGATCACTACTGGCATCAATCTGAATAGGTACCTCGATCCTCGAACTTGATACAGTATCCTCGTGCTTTGGTCTGACCCACTGCGAGACCGACCTTTGATGCAACTCGCTGGTCTCGATCAATTAATAGAATCGGGTAGGCCCATTTTTTATCGTGTACAACTATGTTATTTGGAAACTTGATAAATTAAGTTGTAATATAAAATAGAAATATCTAAAGTACCTGAAATTGAAGAAATTTTACCATATTCAGCTATACATATTGATATAATTTAAATTTCATGTTTATTAAGAAATCGTAAACCTTTGAAACTTTTTTCCCGTTTTACTATTCTTTGTTTTAGACCAAAAAGAGTATAATATTCTCGATTAAACATTTTATGTTATTCTTTTCAACTATATACAGTCAGAGTTCTCTATAGCAACATCCTTATATAACGTCAGTTATATAAAAAGCCAAGTTGTTTATGGAATTAATTTTTTATGTTATATTTTACCTCTCTATAATAGTGTTTATCTATAACAACAACATGCATCGTTATAACATCACACTCTTTATATAACAGTACGCTCTTTATATAGCAACACACTTTTTATAAAATTATCTTTCTATAACAACAATGTAAAATCTATAAGATTACCAATAATAAGTCTAAAATATTTAGCAAAATATTTTGAAAACGTAATGCACCACTTATGATAAAAATATTTTGCTAATACAAACTTCCATAATCAAATATTTTATTTAATTTTCGTTAAAATATGTGCAGTATGCTTTCATTCCATTGCACAAAAGTTTTCGTCGTACATAATGCCTAATATTTAAAATTTTGCAGATTTTTTTTTCTATTCGCATCGTACTTAAGTTTAAGATTTTAAGAAATACTCACTAAAGTTTGAGTCTTTTATTGGACCTAATATTTCATGTGGTGTATTAAAATATTTATGTAAGGCATTTTGATTTGTTGATGAGAATAATTCATGATGTCACATATATGGAGTCTAAACATCAATCTATTCCTTTAGAAGTCGAGATAATATTGTGTCAAAATAAGATAATTTTATATTCTATATGTAAAACTAAAAAAGGAAAAAAAAAAGTTAATCTTTGGATTAGTTTTGCCTATAACAACCATATAAATGTCAAACTATGTTATAGGTAACTATAATATCTATGTGCTATAAACGACAAAAAATATAAAAACAAATAAAGTTGTTATAGAGAAATTTGAATGTACTTTATATACGTAATTTAATTTAATTTTTAAACCTAAAGCAAATACGCGCGCACTAAACTTTGCTTGAACTGTAATTACATATGTCCCATGAATCATAAGTAACCAAATGTGAACATATTTATGAAGAAGTAATATGAAGGATTTACTACCAAAAAAGATTAAGTATATTACTCATTTTTAGAGAACAAAATCTAGGCTTATTAAATGTATTGAAGTAAGAGTCAAATACTGTTATCTTAGATGTAATCTGATTTTGTAATTAAAACGGTAAAATCATTATATCTTCCTATATAAATATTGCATATATTGCATTGTGTTTAATAAACATAGTTCTTCTCCATTTTTATATTGACAAGAATATAGGGAGAAAAATTTGCTTATGTATATCTTCTTTTAATTAAGTATATTTAGGGTTAATTTCCAGGTGAAAAGAAAATGGAGAATGCAGATCTGCTCATATATAATGAAAAATGTGCAGCATGTAAACACCTAAAGAAAAAATGTGCTGCAAATTGCGAATTAGCTCCATATTTTCCTTCCAATAGAAGTGAAGATTTCCATAATGTTTATCAACTTTTCGGCATAAGCAACATCATAAATATGCTTAATTCAGTTGATGATGAACAAAAAGGAAAAATGGCGGAAAGCTTAATTTTAGAGGCTAAGATTAGGAAAGAAAACCCTGTGTATGGTTGCCTTGCTATTGAAAGAAAACTGAGGTTAGCAATTCAAGAAACTGAAAAGGAACTTGAAATAGTACAGAAAACAAATGCTTTTTACAAAGAAATGGCCAAATCTCAAATGCAAAAATAGCAGTTGGAACAACAGCTCGTTACATCTTCCTATGACAAGGTAATATTCCCCTTTAAATTCAATTTGTTTTCCTAGACATATAAAGCGAACATATATATATATAGTTAGTTTTTTTTGTAGTTTTTGCTAGCAAACCCACCCTGATATCTCGTGTCTCGACCAATTTTTTTTCTTGTCGGAAAATTTCTTATTTGATTTTTGAAACTTCGATCCATGACTATTACTTATACATACCCTGACCTACATCAGGTGTCTAGACTTGCTAGCTATAAACATCAATTCTTGTTGATTAACTTTCTTTTTTTTATTTTAGTTGCACCATTAAAGTTAGAATATATATTATTAATCTTTAGCAAATTAAGACCTTCATTTTTGCTTAAACACATACTGTCTGCAACAACTAATTTTTATGTTTATTTTTCTATATTGTAGGGTTGAATTCGAGGACTATTAAATGGAACATATAGGAAGTAGTGGATTTGCAGTGAAGATGATGAAGATCGTAGTTGACGTTGATTATTTGTAGAGTTTATTGATGCTCATACACTAGTGTTGAAAAAAAAGGAATAAAAGAGTCAGACTAAAAGCATATTTAAATTATTGTATTTTATTTTAATTTATGTATTGTGATGAAAAACCATGTGTTCCATACAACAATTTACATGTCCTAATTGTCAAATTGCATCTTCAAATTACATGAATCTACTAAAGCTATCACTACTAGAAAAATGCATCCCATAGATATATTATTAGTAGCAGTTCCCACTAAAATGTAAAAAATCTCAGTGTAAAATGAAAAAGTTTTCTTTTACCCTTTTTTTAAAATGTCCCCATAGACTATAGGTAGGAATTATTTGGCTAAAAAGGTCCGTAATTTTTTTCCCACTGAATCGGCAGGAAATGTCATTAGAAATAAAATTATTAAACTCTCCCCAGTGAAACTGTGGGAACCTAAAGATAAAAAATTGTTTTAATGTTTCCCACATATGCAGTGGGAAGTTCAAAATTTCAAATTCTTATTTTTGGTCCAAAAAATCGTGAGTTTAAGATAAAAAAACTTCACCAAAAAAATAAATTTAATAAGACAATTCCCAAAAATATACCCGGTAAATCAGTGGGCATGTCTCTCCTATTATATTATATCCCTTATTTTTTCATCTCTTTTTCACTCTCATTCTTCTCTTTCTCTCTCATTCTCTGCGCAGCAAAACCTTCATTCTTATCCAAGGAGCTTTCACTCATATGCAAAATCATAGGTAAGTGACGCATCTCTCTCTCGCTCGCTCGATCCCCCACCCCCTACCCCCACCCACACCTTTCTTTCTCCCTTTTCTGATTTTACCCTAAATGCCTAAAAACTTAGGGTTTCCTAAAAACCTAGCTTTTGTGTATGTAGTTGGGTTTTTGGGTCCTGAGTTCATAGACCCATTTGAATTTTTCTTCTCCTTTCTGTCGATGCCCCATTTTTCTCGTGAAATTGAGTTTATGATATTTAGGCGGACAACTCGTTTCCTTTTAGAAATTGTGTTGGAATTGAAGAGTCGCCACATAATGATTAAGTGCATTACGATATTAAAAAGAATTTTGATTTAGAAAACCAGAGAATGAGTAAGGGTTTGAAATTATCTCAAAGAGAAGTGGCACCCCTTGAGATCTACTAGTGTGGTTTCTGGTCATGCTGTAATTGTGACTTTTAAGTTCAAATGACATGTAAACAAGTAAGAATTATAAATACGAGGTGATATTCACATAATGGTTGCAAGTAATTGAAGTAAAAGAAATTAAAGAAGCTGAAGCTTGGGAAGAAAGTAGTTTTGAAGTTCTGAAAATAAACAAGTAAATGGGAAAGGGTTGTCATATAATTACCGCAAGCAATTAAAGTAAAAGAGGTTAAAGAAGCTGAAAATTGAGCAGTTTTTTGAAATTTTAAAAATACACAAGTAAGGGGAAGAGAGTCTTAGGTTTATAAATAATATGGATCACCCCACACAACACCCAGTAACCATTTATACACGTGGTGTTATCGCGTGGTCATCATGTCCATATCTACCATTTCCCACCCCATTAAGGTATTAAACGCAAAATGGTCTCGTTTTCCTGTTGTATGCTACTACCTCGTCCCAAATTCTATAAGCCCCGGAGGTATTTGGGACTATTAGTCCTAAATGTAAGGGAGATTTGGCTTTTGTGATTTAAAAGGATAAAATTCTAAGGCGACAATCAAAACATGTAGAGCAACTATGGGAAAACACATAACAACTAAAGGCTCAAACAAGCCTCCTCAACTTAAAGATAGATCGTTTAGCATATCTTGTACATACTAGTTATGGTCTTAATTAAACTTAAAGGAAACGGGAGGCAGACTGATTTATTACATATTTTAGATAAGAAATCCAAATCAGACCTGCCCACTGGTTGGAATTTAACGTAGTCTGTTCCATTAACTAATTCACCTTATGGCTTGCCTAAGCGAAAACTATAGGTATGATATCTAACAATGCAAGAGCGTACTAGTTTTTAAAGAAAGTGACTTGTTCGTTACACAAAAGCATAAGCTCTGTAGATATTAAAAAAAGCTATTTATTGATTTTAGACTTATAGGAAAATAGACGATTCAGATTTAGTTGATAGCTCCTGTAGGCATGCTTTCTAGGTGCTAAATGATTTAAAACGTTCATAGTCGAAATAAAAGCACAGAAGTCCTATAGGCATGGTGTCTAGGATGCTGTTTGTTATTCAAACCAATAATTACGTTTGCCTAGTGATAGATGCATATACAGTATTCGGGAAGTCCTCTAGCCATGTTATCTATGTGATATGCAGAAATATGAAAAACCTACAGACATGGTTGCTATATGAAAAGCAGAAAGTTATAGGCATTGGTTTTTATATGAAAATGCAGAACCTATAAACAGGATTTATATATGAAATGCAGAACCTATAAACAAGATTTCTATATGGAAATGCAGAACCTATAGTCATGTTTTTTAGATAATACAGAAGTGCAAAAATTTATAAGCATGGTTTCTATAAAAAAATACAGAACTTATGGACGTGGTTTCTATATGAAATATGAAGCCTATAAACATGATTTCTATATGAAAAATACAGAACTGAAAGCAGGACATGATTGCTGAAGTCATATTAAATTCCTATGAACATGATATCTACCCATATTTGCATGCATGATGTACCCTCCCATTTTTAACTAAATGCCCAATAGTTATTACAAGATTATTACAACCCAAAATTGAATGAGAAAAAGAAGTAAAATTACATTAGAAAAACTATAAAAAAAAATTCCAACCAAGGAGAGCCTGATTCAGTCTTCTGTCTAAAGCATTAAGTAAACCAACTCCAAAGCCTTTCTCATTTTTGGGTGTGTCAGAGTTACCAAGAGCCTTTTGAACTCCGGGCAGTTCTTACACCCAAATTTATTATAGAATTAAATATAGTGCAGTGTGGAAGGGCCAGTCCTCAATTATCAAAGTTTAGAGGGAACTCAAGGTCCCAAAGCAAGGCTCATAGGAGTGGGGTAGAACTTAGAATCTGTGAGAGAGTATGAGTACAATATAGGGGATTCTAGGAAAAGCCAATACAGGCTGGTGGTCATAACCAGCAATTGGAAGTGCTGGCACACCCCAACCAGCCTGTTATCCACAGTGTTGAGGAGTTAGGATCCCTTAAATGATCAAGTCTATACATGTGCAACAACTTGGATGTTACCGTGTTCTGAACTTTAACTCAAACACATAGAGGGGAATAGGGGTACAGGGATTCGCAGCAGAAACAAATGCAAAGAGAACAACTGTAAGGCCCCGTAAAAAAATTTTGTGCATAAAACCTAGTAGCTGTGGTGTCATGGGCCGAATAATGTGTTAGGAATGCGTAGAAGCTCGCCGCGGTTCGGACCCTTGGTAGTGATTTAAGTGTCAAAAATGTAGAGAATAAAGTTTTTCAGAAAAGTGTCAAATATGCGGTCAAGAATGCGACCGCAAACTTGTTATGCGGACCGCATTCTTGCCGCAAAGCTTAACAGAAGCCTCCCAAAAATCATGTTGAAAATGCGGTCGATATGCGATCGCATAGTGAATCTGCGGTGCACTTTGCGACCGCAGATCAGGAATGCGGACCGCATAATGGTCGCATTCCGTAACAGAACTTGAGTAATTTTTGAGGCCATTCTGCGGTCACTATGCGGACCGCATGTTGATTCTGCGGCGGTCGCAAAGTGCACCGCAGATTCGCCCCGGCCCAGATTTTTGTAACATTTTGATCCGATCTCTTCTTTAATATAACACCTTTCACCCTCATTTTCTCATATCATCTTACCAAAATTAGAGAGAGAATAGAGGGGTTTTAGAGACAGAAGTTCTTCATCTTCAAAGATTGTTCCAACCACTTAATTCCAAGGGATCCTAGGGCAAGGATTCAACTTCCCCAAATCATTTCAAGGTAAAAACCCTAACTATTTTCTTTGATTTTCAGTTTTAAATTGGGTAAAGAGAGGTTTGCATATAATAGCTTTTGAAAATAGAATTTTTACACTCATGCACGATTATTGAACTTGATTTCTAGTAAAAAGAAGTGAGTAGAAGTAAGAGTCTTCAAGAACAAGATTGGCAAGAGTAGGATATCTTGGGTAAGCATAAAGTAGGAAGGAAAATCATCACCAGGTATGTATGGCTAATTTTGATTCTTGTGAAATCGCCTTATATGTGTGAAAATTGCTTGGTTAATGTTAATTTGACAAATTGTGTGAAATTTCGATGTTGTTGTTTGGATATTCAAAGTTGTTGTTGAAATATGAGTGATGTGGTATGGAATATGAACCGAAAGTTAAATGAGAGTTGAATTGGGTAAAGAATTGTGAATAATGCTTATGATGGCCTATATGGCACCTTGTGGAAAACAAACGAAACACTTGAGAATTGGTTTATTGTGGAAAGAGATGAAACACTTGAATTGTGGAAATATTGTAACATGGTTGTGATATTTTTTTGAAAAATAATTGAGAACATGAAACAATGTGCAAGTTGCTTATTTGAACTTGTTGAAATTGTGTGTAGTACCTTATCTACTGTTTGAAATTGTTGTGTTTTAAACTGTAAGGCGGGGTCGTGTTGCGCGCCGCAACGTGAGGAAATAAGGTGTGGGTTGGGGTGATAAGGGTGGCCGAGGTAATAAGGGTGGTCAGGGGCAATAAGGATGGAAAGCGATCGAAATCGCTATTGAAAATTGATACAAAAATCAATGATGTGAAATTGTGAAAGGAGACAGCAGGAGAGTTTGCAACCTGGGGGGCACTGATTGCCCCTATGTTTGACTACTTGCAATTTATGTTGTTGATTGGTTGTTGTTCTATTTGTTGACCTTGAATGTGCTTATGTTGAGGCTTATCTGAAATGAGTAAAAGGTGGAAAACATGGTTGGCTGGCTTGATTAATTGTTGATGTAATTTAATGGCTTGAGTTTACTTGGGACAAAGTTTGTCCATACATACCAGTACAATTCAAGTGTACCGACGTCCCTTTTGCCGGGGGCGCTACATTCGTGTTATGATTGTAGGTGGATCAGTAGCAGGCACTTCAGCTCATCGGCAGTAGTATCCTTCTCCTTCCACTGCCCGTTTTGGTGAGCCCCTTTCTTCCTCGGGGCCTTGTGTGGTTCATGCCACCTTTGTTAAGATTTCATTTTGGTTTTGTAAGGTATAGCCGGAGCCTTGTTACCGGCAAGTATTGTATTCCCCTTTTTGTATCCTAGAGGCTCTGTAGACATGTAAACTGTGGGATTGTGGCCTATGTATATGTATGGGGCGTTGTACATATAAATTATGAACTTGTTAGTGAATCAATCACATGGTTATGTTTATGCATTATGAAATCAGTCATTATTGGTAAAATATTTTGGTTAATGAGGACACAGTCAACACAGGGGTAACGCGTGGGAATGAAAGGCACCCAGGTCCGCTTGACTGGGGCAACCCGGTCAGGCGCCGGTCATGTTCCCCGATTTGGGGCGTGACAACAACATACATATTTAACACTAAGCACATATAGCAAAATAGACAGGATCGTGGAAGCTGCATAATAAACACATTGGGATGAGGCTAAAAACTAAACTAGAACATACCAGTTTTAGGAAAACAAAAGAAGAAAGCAGCAGTCTTGTGAAGCCAAAGTACAAACAATAGTCAGAATGCTATAATTAGAGAACTATGATACTTGAGTAGTGTAAATGTGTTGATTGGATAGTGTGTGATTGAAATTTAGTCGTATTAATTATATGTAATGTGTTAAAGAAGGTCATGTATTTATAATGTACAAAACAAGCAGAAATAGGTAAGAAATAATTTGGAAATCGATTTCATAAGGTTTCCTTTAATTAAGAGATTCAGATTTCAAATTGTTAAAAATAATTATGGAAAGAGACCAATCAAATATCTTTTCAAAGCAGTACAAGATGGGTAAATACATAAAAGGTATATTTAATAAAAAGTGTAACGACTCGACCAGTCATTTTGAGTACTAGCACTCCGTTCAGCAGTCGGAGGCCATGAACCGCTTCATTTCAGGTATTATGACTTGTACGCGTGGTCGGAATTGAATTTCGAGAATAGTTGATTTGGGAAGAGAATTCTCATTTCAGAAGCTTAAAAAGTTAGAAGAATGAACTAGGATTGGAATTTTGAGTAAATGACATCAGAATTGGAATTCGAAGGTTCCAGTAGTTTCGTATAATGATTTTTGACTTAGGCGTATGCCCGTATCAGGTTTTGGATAACCCGTAAGCGTTTTGGCGCCTATTGTGGAAGTTAGCATTTTAGAAGAAATTGCAGCTGTTTGACTTAAAGTACATTCTAATATTATTGATGTCCGTTTAGGATTATTAGACTATGAGTAGATCCGTATGGTCATTCTGGAGTTGGGAGCATTTTCGGAAGTGAATTCGGAGACCCGTAGGTTAGCCGTTTGGCTAAAGATAGAGAGTTGAAGGTTTTTTTGGAGAGTTTGACTGGGGGGTTGACTTTTTGATATCGAGGTCGGAATCGAATTCCGGAAGTTGGAGTAGGTCTGTAATGTCAAATATGATTTGCGTGCAAAATTTGGGCTCAATTGGACGTGTTTTGATAGGTTTAAATATCAGAAATAGAAGTTGGAAAGTTGAAAGTTCATGAAGCTTGAATAGAGGTGTAATTCATAATTTTTGGTGTTGTTTGATATGATTTGAGGCATCGAGCAGGTCCGTAATGTGTTTTGGGATTTATTGGTATTATTGGTTGGGGTCCTGGGGGCCTCAGGTGGATTCCAGGTGGTTAACGGATCAAAATTTAGAAATTTGGGTGGCTGAGTGTGCTGCTTCTGTCAAAACTTCATTTGCGGTTCGTGGACCGCAGATGCGGTCAATAATCACAGAAGCGAAGGGGGAGGTCCAAGTAACAGCAGAAGTGGCCCAGGGACCGCAGAAGTGGTTCCACTTATGCGGCCCCCAGACCGCAGAAGCGGTCAGTGCTCTTTTCGCCCAATCCGAAAAAGTGGCCAAAATGTCACAGAAGCGACACCCATATAAACGGCTAGAATTCCGCAGAAGCGGAAAGTGCTGAAGGTAGTAGGGTGTTTCAAAAGGTCGGATTTGGTTCATTTCACTCATTTTCTTCACTTCATTTGGCGATTTTAGAGGGTTCAAATGAGGATCTTCATCAACAAAGTTAAGGTAAGTTATTCTCACCTATTATAAGCGAAATACATTGATACTGTATGAGATTAAGCATGAAAATTATTGTAAATATTAGGGTTTTGGTTGGAAACCTAGAAAATTATAATCTTGAATTTTAGCCTCGATTTTGAGCAGGGAATTAGGAGAAAATTATATATCTGATTTTCCAAGGTTATGGGTAATTTTTACCTTTGAAAAATTTCGGATTCCGGGCACTTGGGCATGAGGGCATTTTGGTCAACTTTTTGTTTTGGGTTAGGAATTGTTATAAATTGGGTTTTAAAGTATACTTGAGCATATATTAACGAATTTGTATGATCGTTGGCTAGTTTTGGTGCATTATTCAATGGTTCAAGCCTTCGGAAGGATGTGGAATGCCGGTTATGAGTCTTCGGGGTGAGGTGAATCTCCATTCTAATTATGTGAGGGGGAATTACCCCATAGGTGAGTAATATGGTTATGTGCTCCTGTTTGTGGGGTCTACGTACACACGGGGTGATGGGAGTCCGTGCGTAGCTACTATTATGTTATTGGCCGGGTAGTTATGACTCAAAAGCATGTATACGTGGATTGTTGTGAACGCATTGGTAGCTTGATCTGCTTAACTCACATAGAATTAGTAAGAAAATTTCTAAAAGAATTCAACTTCAATTCCGAAATTGTTAAAGGAGAATTGGTTTTATTTGAATATGCATTTCTCTGATAAGTTCTTATGTGACTGATTGAACATGCACTTTATGTGTGCCTGCATCGCTTGGATGATTTGCGAGCTGGATATGTGTTTAAATATGTAACGGGCCAAACGCCTCGGTAATAATAGATGCATCTAAGGTTCGAGCCGCTCGACCCTCGGAAGTGCATAATCTACATTCTGTTGGAGCGGATCGTCGACCTCGGCATGATTTGCGCATGTTTATTTGTTATTTAATGACTGCAAATGTGGGATTTGCACTATGCGGCTTGATATAAACTAATAAGGTAATAAATGATAGACATTGGAAGCCCTTGATTTATTGTTGAAGGTGCTTACCTGTATCCCGGTCTTCACAATTAGGACTTTTATACAAATCCATGATTTTTCAACCATTTATAGAATATTGATAATTGATCTCTAGTGAGTGTCTAAATTGGCCATCTCGTCTCTACCCCTTCGGGACTAGGCGGGATACTCACTGAGTACACGTTCATTACATACTCATACTACACTTCTGTGCATTTTTTGTTGCACAGGTACATATACACTTCTAGCGGCCTACTGGTGTAGCAACATGGATAATCTCTGGGACTAGGTGAGTTACGGTATGCAAGGCGGCCCGTAGCTCTTTAAAGTCTCTTTCTAGTAACTGTATTTTCTTTCTGTCCATTGTATTCTGGATGGATATTGTGTTGTATTTTATGTCTTTATCCGTAGTTGCTCATGCACTTGTGACACCTGGTTTTTGGGATGGTTTCAGTAAATCCTTGTACTAATTATTATTATTTAAATTTGAATTCAAGAAATGATCTTATTTTATGTAAAACAGAAGGAAAAACCTTAGATTTTCAAAAGTATTAAAAGAGGAAGTAATTGGTAATTTAGTTGGCTAGCCTGACAGCGGTGTCCGGCGCCACCACGACCCTTAGTGGATTTTTGGTCGTGACAACATAGTATCATAGCACTAGGTTCCCGTCGGTCTCACGAGTCATGAGCAAGTCTAATAAAGTCTCGCAGATCAGTACAGAGGCGTATGTACTTATCCTCGGGAGGCTGCAGGACTGTTAGGAGTACTTCCCTTCTTAATTTCCTTATCGTACGGTTCGATTCATTGAGGCTTATGACTTTGATTTCTTCCTACTCAATCTTACGCGAGCGCTTGCTATAAATCGAAAGTGGAAGGTTTGTTATGGCACTACAAATGTGGTGCGGGATGATATTCCCGGTATAGTTAATTGGGCTATTATAGTCACATTATAGAGGGATAATATATTGTTTCAGCTTAGTGACAGAACTTCTAAGATCCATGAAGCTAGGCACAGGTTGCCGTGATGCTTATGAGCGATTATTCCACGTTATTGTTGTAATGGTAGAATGTTAGCCATGTGTCGGGGCAGTGAATGAATTGAAGGGAGGTTTACTCAGTGTGTAATCAAAGGGATTCAGTATTTTATCCCCGGCAGGGGAAGGTCAAGCGAACTGAGGGTGGTCAGATGTGGACTAGTGGAAGTAATAAAATGTGGTAATAGAAAGCGTGAAGGAGTTCTCTTCTTTATTGGGGTACGGTTGTCCTAATTGGATGTATTAAGTTTGTTGATGTTATAATATACTACGTTTCGCTTTATGGCGAGATATTGTGAAATACTACTGAAGATGCAACCGTCAGATATCGCAGGATGCGGTGGTTTAGGATTTAATCAATGTTTCAATTGTCGACGGTTTGATAAAGACGACCTTCGGAAGAGTTTAAGCCAATAGCGATTTGTGGGTTCTAGTTTTCTAAAAGATGGATTTATATTAAGGTAACAACTGAGTAATAAGAGATGAAAAAGACATGTGGAAAGTGTCAGGCGGAGTTTTAAATTTCTAAAGGGTCAGGCTGAGGAAGCACAGGCCGAGCAGTTGATTGAAGAAGTGAGTTTGCCCAAATTGGGAGAGCAGCGGAGCTGTGTAGGGGCTTGGTAATGAGAAAACTATGTGCCTTAAGGGAGTCTGGAATGACTTGAGAGTATCGGTGCTTGGTTATCGGCGATTTCAGATCTAATTTGAAGTGGGGATTTCAGCAACAGGGAAGTGGAGGTCGGTGGAATAACTCGAAGTATAGTGTTGTTATACGGCAGGAGATTGTGTATGACGGAAAGGAGCTGCTTGAAGTGAAGAAAGACGTAGCATGATTTTGAAGCGAAAGGATGTTGTCTCGCATTTAATGGATGTCCACGAAGGATGAATGGACTCGTACAGCTGGAGAGTGAGCTTGAACTCAGGATGGGTTATTGGGGTCGTAGTGATGGTACCCCATGTAGCAGCGTTGGAAGGTGTCGGGGAGTGATTTCGATAGGTGGGGTATCTCGGTGAGTAGGGTAGCAATCACGTGGTTGGCGAGGCTCATGCGAAGAGTCCTACTAGGTATGCATCTAGGGGAATTGTTGTGTAAATGGTGCTAATGATTTGGAATATCGATTGAGCTAGTACGGTAAGATATCGAGAATGCCAGCGATTGTGGTGCGAAGGAGGAAGATGATTCAAAATATGAGAGATGGGGATTTACCTGAGAATTTCCAAGAAATTGCGGCGGATGAGTGCACATGTTTTTGTCAACAAGAGATTTAGGATAATGGTGAAATCCAGAGTATTGTAATAATGGCTTCAAGCTAAGTGGGAGAGTCCCACCGCTTATAATTTGGGCCTCATGGTTAGCTACTTGCGAAGTTCCTGGTTAATAGCATACTGAGGGGTTATCTCAACTACTTGCGTCCTTGTATATATGTGTGTGTGAACATGAAATATCTTATGCACTGAGCCATATATATGTGTAAAATAAGTAAAATAAGAATTAAGTATACTCATACTTTTAACACACAACTCGCGTCGTTTAAATCCTGAATCTCACTGCTTGTGGAACTTGTTAGATATTCTACAACTCACGGTTATTTTTTGAGGGTGTGGTTTTTGACATGAGAGAGAAACCTTTCAAGTGAAGGAAATGCAAATACAGGTCAAGCCAAAAAGTTTGGTGAAGCTTCCTTAGCTATTGTATGTGAGAACATCCGGGAAATGTTCAAACTTGAAAAAGTCGAAGCAGTTTCTTGAGAGCATTGAGTTAGTAGTATGGTCAAATATTCATTTATTTCTAAATTAATTCTACAACTATTGAAGTAAGTAGCTTAATATTCTCCCCGAAGCAATGGTTAGTTTATTATGCGTAAATCTCTCTCAGTGCCTTTATTTGAAACTTTCATTGATCGGGTTTGTGTCCGGTCATATGAGATTAAGAAGGTATTTCGCTAAGTTTATAAGCTGGTCAAACTAGCTTATAAGTACGTTTTGGTTTATTTACGTATTTAGTAAAATTAAAAGTGTTTATAAGTTTAAAACAAGCCAAAAATCATAAGTTGGTCTCCCCCAGCTTATTAAATTTCAGTTTATAAACACTTTAGGTTTGACCAAAATATTTACTATTTTATCTCTTGAATACTTCATTTTAAAATAAAACTCTTTGTATTACCCAATTTTTTAGCTACTTATTATTAATTTCAGCACTTTTATCCAAATACGTAACTGTTTATTTTTTAAATCAACTTCAGCACATATGCTTATCATCTACTCTAAATCAATTAAACCAAAAGGGCTCTAAAATGGAAAAACAACTCTTCAACTGTTAAAAGATGTGTTAATACTATTTTCCTTTTGACACTTTTTACTTGTCTAGAGTTAATTTGACTGCTTATTAAAGTTAAAATTTTGAATTGAGCAATTCATTCTTTTTTTTTTAGATATTAAAAATTTATATAAAAAGAAGGTAGTAAATTTCTGTCATCTAATACTTCCTCTGGTCTAAAATAAGTGATTTTTTGACCTTTTTTTGTGGTCCAAAATAAGTATTTTTTGGATTTTAAGAATGATTTAATGATATTTTTCCTACATTATCCTCGGGTAGGGGTAAGGCCTGTGTACGTATTACCCTCCCCAGACCCCATTTTGTGGGAACATACTGGGTAGTTGTTGTTGTTGTTGTTGTATCCTTGGAGTAAATAGTATAGGAATATGTGTTAGGAGTGTTTATGTAAGATAGTAAGGTTAAAATAAATAATTTTATTACTAATTAATATTAATAAGTGATTTTCTTAATATGTGTAAAAATATTTAAAAAATTACGGGAGTAATTTATTTTGAAATATTAGTACCCTAAATCTTTTTGACAAAAAGAGGCAAAGTTCAACTAACGGGAAAAAATAGGGGACCACTGACCACTGAATTCTCGGTAATCTCGCTTCTTTGTTTTCCGAAAATCCTTATTGAGTAGTTGTAGTCTTTTTGTCCTCTTCTGCCACAAGCAAACAAAGTTTTGGTTCCCTTCTCGGAGTTTGGTACTTATTTTTTGGAGGCTTGATTAAATTTATATTCATGCCTAAAAGTTTTAATATTTGAGATAAAATATTTTCTAATAAATATAATTTCATATTATGACACAAATTCATTTTAGAATGAAAGAGTACTTATCAGATACTATTTGTTGTTGTCACAGGCAAACCAGCTTTGTAGTGCGAGGAAACAAGGAGAAAACAAAATGGAAATAACACTTTGGATCACACGCCGCGTAAGAAGTAGTTGACCAAACTTTGTACATGTCTTCATGGTTAATGGTGAATTACACACTTCAACAGTTATTAAATTCAACACTGGATGTTGAAATTTCGCCTTTAAATCTGTCTTAACCCGCGTTTTTGTAAAAGTTGGAAGCACGTTGACGTCTCTATAACAATTACTAAGCTTAAATGACACTAACTAGAAGATTAATGCTAATTCATATAGTCAGTCGCAATTACTTAATATTGTGACGTTGTAATTGTGATCGTTATTGTTAAATTACATCATTGTTGAGTGGAAGAAGCTTGTTGAAGGAATCGAAGAATAAGAGGCGGTGGAGGGAAAAACAGTTATAACTAACTTTCTGGAAAAAAAAATAAAACAAAAATTACATACACCCATATATATAGATTTTCATTTCTACAACTAACTCCTAACAAACTAATACAACTGTACAACAGTTATTAATCATGTGTTAATTTCAACACCCCCTTCAAGCTAGGTGTGATGAAAATGTTCAAAACACCTAGCTTGGACATCAAATGATAGTGTTTAGCAGTTCCTAGTCCTTTAGTGAGCAAATCTGCTTCATGTTCTTCTGTTGGCACATATGTAGGGTGTATCAATCCCAGTTGCACCTTCTCCCTTACAAAATGACAATCTATTTCTATATGTTTCGTTCTTTCTTGAAACACTGGGTTATTGGTTATTTGCATAGCTGCTTTGTTGTCTGTGTGAAGTTGAATTGGAGTCAAAATCTTTATTCCCAATTCTCTAAACATTCCTACTAACCGGATTAACTCAGACATACTCAGATTCTGCTGAACTCCTTGCCATTGTGGTCTGCTTCTTATATTTCCAAGATATTAGTGATCTACCAAACTTCACAAGGTATCCAGGGACTGACTTTCACAAGTTAGGATAGCTTGCCCAGTCTGCATCACAATATGCACTAAGAGTCATATCCCCAATTACACTTATAAGAATTCTAAGCCCGGGCTCATTCTTCACATACCTCACTACTTTGTATGTTGCTTCTAGGTGAGACTGTTTGGGAGCTTGCGTAAATTGACTCAAGTTTTGCACACTATATGCAATGTCATGTCTTATTAAGATTAAGTAAAAAAGCTTCCCAATCAACCTCTAATAGCCCCTCACATTTGTCAGTGTTCGATCATCATCCACGTGACAATGTTCATCATACTCAACAGTTATAAGTCTTTTATTTTGCTCTATTGGAATAATAGCAGCTTGGCACCAGACAACCCCAGTTCTACTATTAGTTCTAGAGTATATTTCCTTTAACATAGGAGAATTCCCTTTGCAGACCTACACACTTTAATGCCTAGAGAGTATTTCAAGTTTTCTAGGTCTTTGATCTTGAAAACCTTGTGTAGTGTAATCTTTGCCTCTTGAATTATTGTATTGTCCTTGCCTGTGATGAGAAGATTATCAACATTTACAAGTAGGATGACTTGCTTTATATTTTCCTCTTTGATGAACAAGGAATGAACATGTTTGCTTTATATAAAGCCTGCTGGTAATAGAGCCTGTGAGCTTTAAGTTCTATTATCTTGATGTTTGCTTAAGTCCATAGAGTGATTTAAGAAATCTGCATCCCTTAGAGCTCCCCTCTTGGCTACTAAAACCAGGTAGGAACTACATGTAAACTTTTTATTCAAGGTCACCTTGAAAAAATGCATTGTAAATATGCATTTGAAAAAGTGGCCATTGATGCATAGCACCCGATGCAATAACTGCTCTCATTGTGACCATTTTAACAATTGTGAAAAAGGTTTCCTGATAGTCCATACCTTCTTGTTGGTTGTATCCCTTAGCAACACGTCTTGCTTTGAATCTCTCAACTTCTTCATTGGACCTATACTTAATTTTGTATACTCATTTGCACCCAATAGGTACTTTACATTTAGGAATATCAACTATCTCCCAAGTGTTATTCAGAACCAAGGCATCCACTTCTGTCTTCCTGGCTTCAACCCATCTTGGGTCCTTCCTGGCTTCTGTGTATGATGTAGGTTCTGTCTCCTATGAGGTAACAGTCAAGTAAAATTGATAATTAGCTGACAAAGCACTATTGTTAATATAGTTGAATATTGGATATGTGCAGGTGGATGAGGATGCCCCATTGAGTGAAAAAACATAGTCTTTCATCCAAATTGGTGGTTTGGAACCTCTATTGGATCTCCTGTGTTGTGCAACTTGAACTTTATCTGTGATCTCAACAACTGGTATCTTCACATTATGATCAGCTTCAGCAATTGGTACATGTTCATTATGATCTGGATCAACTCCTACAAAGTTATTCAAATGGCGAAAGGTCATTCCCATAGTTATATTTCGGGGAATGCCCCAAAGGATTTGTATATATTTTTATCTGGGGAATGCCCCGTAGTAATTGTATTTGGAAGCTAAAAGTAGAACTTGTAGTAATTTGCTTTATTTTTATTTTTCTTTTATTAGGAGGGGACGACCTCGAGCCCTTTTGTGTGTTTATTTTTCTATAATTGTTTTACCTCGATTCGAATATTCTAAAGGCCAGCTAGATCAAGTATTCAACCGTACTAGTTATGGGACTTGGGGACTGCCTAATACCTTCTGCAAGGAGAAGGACATGATGCAGTCAACCAGGATAGTCTGCACCAGATTTCTTCTGATACACGTGGTTGTTGTTGATGCAAGGAATGGCCTTCTTCTCTTTGTTTCAACTCTAAGAACATATGATCTTGTTGCGTATCATCATTTCCCTGTTGAATAGGAAAAATGTCTTCTTTTAAAATGATTCCATTCTGAGACACTGAATATCCCATGTGAACTACAGTAATAGCCCTAAGAGAAAATTTGTCCACCTTTTTTGTCATTGTGGCAAAACACAAGCATCTAACAGTTCTTAGGTATGCCATTTTAGGTGATCTCTTATGGAAAACCTCATATGGAGATTTCCCTACTAGGATTGAGGAAGGCAGTCGATTGATTAGTTATGTTGCAACTAGTATACGATCTCCCCAGAACTGCAAAGGAATGCTTCCTTGAAATCTCAAGGTCCTTGCCACTTCCAGGACATGTTTATGCCTTCTGTCCACTACTTCATCCTGCTGTGGAGTGTGTGAACAGATGCTTTGATGTAGAATACCATTATCTGTCAAATAATCTTGGCATTCATGACTAAAAAACTCTGCATCATTGTCAGTTCTTAATACTTTCACATTCCAGCCAAATTGTGTATATACCATTTTAAGAAAGGATTTTAACAACAACAATGTCACTTTTCAATTTCATTAAGAAGATCCAAATAATCTTTGAATGGTCATCAATAAGAGTCAAAAATATCTACTTCCATTGTACGTAGGCACTCTATATGTACCCCAAATATCTACATGGATCAAATGAAAAATGTCTTCAGCTCTGTTGCTACTAAAAAATGATTTCCTTGTTTGCCTAGCTAAACAACATATAGTACAATTATTAAGCTCACAATCAGAGAACTTATTATTCTTAAGGAAATCTAACTGCTTTATGGCTCTAACTGGCACATGCCAAAGTTTTTTATGCCAAGTAGTGAAGTCTACTTGCATTCCTTCTATAAGACAACTGCTGATCCTTTGTGCCATTTTGTTCTTGTTAGACCCTTTTGGGATCAGGAGATAAAGGTCACCCTTTTTCTTTCCAATCCCATTCACTCTCTCAGTGTATAGGTCCTGAAATACACAAAATATTGAAAAGAAATTAACTGAGTATTGTAGCTCTTTAGTTAATTTTGACACAAACAACAAATTGTATTTAAAGTCAGGCATACATAACACATCATGTATTAATAATAATCTGTAAACTTGTAACTTCCTTTATAAATGACATACACAGTTTTACCATTGGGCAGATTTACATTACTTCTCTTTAAGTTTAGGTAATCCAATCATTGTTTTTATCATTTCACTATTAGATGACATATGATCAGTCGCACCAGTATCTACAATCCATATGTCAGCTAAATTCTCTAGAGATTATGAATTAGCATTACTTGCCATATTTCCTGCATGTTCTTCTAGTTTTATCCTTGTTTATCATCTTCATGATCTGATTATATTGCTCATTAGTGAAGAAGTTAAGCATCCCTTGATTTATCCCTGCATTATCCTCATTTGCAGTAGCATTTTTACCAGAATTGTTATCACATCCAGATAGATATCCAACCAACTTATAACAGGTTTTCATTGTGTGTCCTTTGTTTCGACAATACTCACAGTACAAATTATTGAAACTCTTAAACTTTGGTTGATTATCCCTAGATTTCATAAGAGCTGTGGAATCATTCACTTTATTTACCACATTAATATGTGAATTTGTCTCAAACACTCTTCTTTGATTCTCTTCATTTATAACCATTACATAAGCACGAATAAAAGGAAGTGATAGAGATTGAAGTCAGATTTGGCTTCTAATTGCATTATAGGACTCATTCGGACCCATTAAGAACTGAAAAAGTTTCTGCTGCTCCAAATGTTCGATAAAATTCCTAGTTCCAACCGTAACAGGGAGGGAAAGAATTGTGGAATTATATTCATCCCAAAGTGATTTCAATCTTGGATTGATATACTGTAGATGTACCTTGAGAGATGGTATATATATCCCGTTGAAGGTTGTAAATCCTGGATCCATTGACCTTATCAAAATGATCCTGCAGATCTAGCCAAACAACATGAGCATCACTAGCATACACAATTCCATTTACCAGATCTAGTGAAATCCTGTTCATAATCTATGCCAGCACAATAGAATTCAATCACTCCCATTCTTCCTCCAAATCGACCATAAATTAAGCTTTTGTACAACTTTCATCGATGAACCTTAACTTGCGCTTTGCTCGCAATGCAATCACTATCGCCTTACTCCAGACTGAATAGTTCTCGATTCCTTTGAGTTGTATTGATATGATGACATTTTCAGGGTTATGAGAAGGCTGCAAATACAGAGGATGACAAGGATTATCGATGTTTAGATTCGCTATGATTGATTCTCTGAAAATGGCTTAAAAATTATACTGATGGTTTGAGAAGTTGAATTAGCTGATTAGTCCCTAACCTCGATGATCTACTCAAGCTCTGATACCATGTTAAATTTCACCATTGTTGAGTGGAAGAAGCTCGCTGAAGGAATCGAAGAAGAAGAGGCGGTGGAG
>JASVEL010014239.1:0-265833 GCA_032618575.1 Nicotiana noctiflora | reverse complement strand
ATTCGGTAAGATGCCATCACATTAAATATTTTTGAACTATAATACATAATTATCTAACTAACATTAATAAATTGATCATTTATATAAGTTTAAATGGTGTCCTTTCATTTTGAATTCACATATTATGCTAACGTAATATTTTCTAGTTGTTAGATGATTTAAATATTTAAATCATAATGTACTATTATTAACGTGCAACGCACGTTTATAGATACTAGTACATTAAAAATATACACCTTGTTCGCAATATATTTTAATTCTTTAATCAAACAATTATCTTTTTTCAATGGAGCACATATTTGATTCAATTTCTTTAATCACATAAAGTTCCCAAATAATACAAAATTCACCCTCAAAAACTTATGTCTCAATCTGCTTGCATCTTACATCTGCAACAAGATGGCGAATATGGGGCGCATACCATTTCACCCTCTCAACGTGTTCTACTGATACCACCCAGTAGTGACCTGTTAACAGTGAAATATTCGATTAGCTATCTCGACGTGGTTTACTTCTCCAAGTTTCTAGCCAAAGTTTAACAGCAAGAATGTAACATAATCCTGTTGATATAAAGGTCGGAAAAAGTTTACCTTCAGATCTGGCAATTTCTTGGATTGACTGGGAAACATAGTTTGTCCAGACATTTTCTTCCGAATCTTTGACATTGCCATGGATATGCAATATACCACCCTTGTCTCTGCATTTCACACATTAGGTTAGAGATCAAATCGACAGGAGACTAGGCAATCGAGGAAGGTTTATTGCGTGCTAGGAAAGAATATCCGAGGCACTACATTCAACAAAAGTTTTTGTCAAAGTTCCCTAATGTTAGCGCGGTTATTAGAAACGAGAAGAGAATTTTAAAACTAAAAAGGAAAGAGGATCTCGCTTGAATTTCATTTGAAAATTGCCCCCCACCCACAAAATTGTTCGTCGACAAGGCGAGAGACAGAATAGCTAAATAAAAGAGAGATCACACAGTGTTTCCATTCCCTTCAGCTTCCACAGGTCTTAATCTTTTCTATGAATCAATTCATTAAAGGGAAAAAACGAGATTCATACCATATTGATAACATTTTCGAGATATACACACCTTAGTGCTCTGACAGCAGTAACCCAACTACCCTCGCTTGTGGGAATGAGACCTAGACACACTCTATCAGCTACACCCTGCAAGTGAACAAATATCCAGAGACGAAATATTAATGCCCATTTAAAGGATTGAACACAAGAATCAAACTAAGCAAGTGAAGCAATTTCTTTTTTTGAAAAAAAATTAACTGACAAGACAAGTTAGCTGATAAATATATTACAAGCATAAAGATATTAACAAAACTAGGAAAAAATATGGCTTTGGCAATGATTGAAGTTGCATACTTTTGGCGCTGTAACTCGATTATCTCCTTCGAGTAATACGCAACGATCAGCAACAAGATTAGCTTCAAGGTTACGACGAAGTGCCTCAACCGCGTGGGGGTTCCATTCACAAGCATACACAAGCTTGGCTTTGGCCCTAAGAAAGTACATTACAAACACAATAAATCTCTGACATGCTATCAAGGAAAGAGCAAAGGTATGATTAGCAATTCTGGAATTTTAGGCATTAAGACCAATCAACTGATTGCATCAATACCATAACATATCAGATGGCTCGTGCAAACTATCTACACGTAAAACAACTTGAGATTTGAAAGGTCAAAAAAATTATAAATATGGCTTCAATTAACGCCAATCAAATAACTAACTCCTTTTTTCCTCGAGGTTTATAGAGTTGAATTAAAGGCGTCGATAGAAATGATTCTCCATAAAGTAAAAAAGGAGATAGAAGCAACAAAGTATCACCTCACTAGGAAGGGTAGCACAAAGTATCCAATGCCGGCAAACAAATCTACTATTACTTCATCTTTGCAGTCAAAGTGGCCCATTCGAAGCTTCTCAGAGAGATTACCCCATGAGAACATGCACTTTGTAGCATCAAAAGAATAAAGAACTCCATTTTCTCGATGGTTGACCCAACCATCATCTCCAACAAGAATCTCCAAAGTACTGTCCCTCGTACCAGTTGGTGCAATTCGTCCCTAAAATAATTAAGCACACACATTAAACACATAGGCAATGAAATCAAACAACTAGGATGGCCGTGGAACATTTCTATGACTTTGGAAAAGCAAGTAGACCTTTAGACGGTGCTTTAACTACCACCTAGGATGGCAGTTTTCAGGATAAATTAAGCTGAGCTCATAAGAAGACACTCCAGGAGCAGGAAATAATGCTATAACCCCACTAACACTTCAAGAATCCGGGAGGCTATTCACGGTGTTACAGAAATTCTGAAAGAGGACTAGACATCTTTAGTATTCTATCCAATTTGAAATTAAATATCAGCAAAAATAATTTTAAGTTTCTTGAAATCATATACCTCTCTACTTGTAAGCACAATTAGTTGACGAAACCTCTGAATTACCCAACAATTAAGAAAAGTAACTTATCACACTTTTCATACCCCCTTCTCATAGTTGTTGAATTATGCAACTAACTATCGTAAAGCTATGCTATGAGGGATAACATTTTTATTTGCTTAATTGTGGCTATAACATGCCTCTCTTCGTGCGGGTATGATTCTTTTTCATGAACCAAGCAAGCGGAAGTCCTTTTGCTCTAGTACCATTTTGAATTGTGCAACCCACTCATCTAGAAGCTTAAGCAATTAGAGAGAATACATATACAGAGTGAACAAGCACCTCATATCTTCCCTTTATCCCCCCCCCCCAAAACCACACACACGCACACACAA
This sequence comes from Nicotiana noctiflora, assembly GCA_032618575.1. NCBI lineage: Eukaryota > Viridiplantae > Streptophyta > Magnoliopsida > Solanales > Solanaceae > Nicotiana > Nicotiana noctiflora. The sequence goes on along the minus strand of JASVEL010014239.1, from coordinate 263,039 downwards.
AAATAAAAAGGAAAGGAAAAGACGAATGGAGCTACTTTTTTTTCATCCAGAAGTAAACAAAAGCCAGGCCCTCGTAAACAAGAGCTCAAAATTGAATAATTTGAATAAGGTGACCGAGAACATACTTCTCAAACTTCATGACGATCGTTATCAAAAAAAAAATTCCTAATAGAAGTGCTCGCCATATCAATGACATTAAGCACTCAACCAGTAACAGAATTACAACAAGTGAGTGACATACAAAAGGAATGTCAACCAGGTTATGGGTCATATCTCACACTAATACTTAGGTATGCATAATTGTTTTGTAAGTACAGTACCCATAACTATTTAAAAAGAAAGTCTATGCTAGGACCATAAGCTACTTTTTTCTAAAATGCCAGTAACTAAAAGCACGCATAATAATAATTGTAACTATAGTTAAGTAATACACTATCACTAACTTACTTGTCGAGCAATGCGATGAGCCCCAAGGGATTTTGCGACCAAAAACCAAAGTTCCTGGCCAATCAAGTCCCATGCTGAGTCCTTGAAGGATGTTACAGGAAGCACAACAATATCACCAAGTCGTTCCCATCTGATGAGAGGAAGGATGTTTACTTGTCACCTTATATTGAATACTTGGAAAACAACATTATTCTCAGATAAAAGAAGTGGAAAATAACATAAAATGAAACCTTGAAGGTAACTCCTCTAAAAGTTGCAACGGCAGACCTCGGTCACTTAACAGAGAGGCTACAGCTTCCGACATCACTTTAAATGGAGAATGTGAAGCTTTTTTAACTCTTACGATTTCATCCACTAGTATAGTTGCTCCACATTCAATCAGAATATTCAAGGCTGTTGAAATGCAGGTATCCTTCACTGGTATTCCCTCTTGACAAACAGATTCAGGAACATCTCCCAGGTTATTTCTCTGGTTGAATAAAGCGCAAAAGTTTTCTGTGACAGGGAAACAGATATCCTTTCCATCATCCTGCGAATGGACCTTTCTACCAAGATCTAACCATCCAAACTTTTTCAGCATATCCTTTGCCATTTTCGCATCTTTCTTTTTGAGCCGAATAACACAATGGGAAGCAACCATCTGACTTCTAGCAATTCCACAATCTCTACCCTCTGAATTCTGATGAAAGCTTCTATTTGTAACTGGTTCCACTTCATTCTGTCGGAAACAAAAGGGAACATTCATCTCTCTCACCGTTTCTTCCTCTTGATAAGTGGCATGCTTATTTTCCTCATGTAAATGTGTGGGACTTTCTATTAGTGATATCAAAGGCAACAGATCTACTTTCACTGGTTCACTGAACTTTGTTCCAAATGCATAACAGGCTGCCCCACCACCAATCATTATTAGGTCAGCATCAACAATATTTGCTGTACTACGAACAAACAGGCCTTCACCAATAGAACTGATAGTAATATGCTTCCACAAATGAGATTCCAGATTGAGTAATGATAATCTTTGGTTCTGTTGACTAACAGGACAGCCCCCAATGATCCCGAGATATTTCTTATAAATAAACATAGAATGAGAAAATTTTGCAGTCGGTCCTCCAATCATCTTTTCTTTCTTCCAAAGACATGTTTTCACGTCAAAACTATACAGGTCTCCTAGGGCCTTCTGCCCATCATATCCCCCAAATACAAATAATCGAGTCCCATATGCTGCCATTGAATGAGAATGACGTGCACATGGCAAATCCCCTTGAACTTGTACTTCGCTCCATTCAAAGTTTTGTGTGTTGAAGACATACAGTGATGAGAATATTGTATCATTCTGAATTCCCCCAAATACATAAATTCTTGAACCTATTGCAGCTGCAGCATGTCTATGCCTGTACTGCACAAAAGTAACCGACTATCTTAGAGTATGAGGTTAAGAACTAAATTATATACAAGAGATTCTAACACACAAAAAAAAGAGTATTAAATCTCTGCTAAAGAAGACACCAGAATATAAAAAAAGCACCTTGGAAGGAATGGACTGTCCGAACACTCTAACAGCCGCCAATCTTTCTTTGTCACGTTAAAAACCCACACATCGTTCAGAATATTTAAAGGGTCAGCTCTTCCTCCAATCACATACATTGAATCCCCAATCATAGATGATGTATGGCCCACACGTGGACATGGGGCATCCAAGACATCAATCACCTCCATCCTTCCACTTTCTAGCTCAAGAAGCAATAGATCATTTCTTCGTGCATGTCTTCCTATTCCTCCAAAGCCACCAAATATGAAAACCTTCTTGTTATCCAATGTAGAAGCAGAGTGACCCCAGAGGAATAGTCTCTCAATTGATTCACCAGAAATCACCAATTTAATAGTGTGTAGGTTGATTTCAGGGGCTAGTTCTGATCCTGTCAATTAATTAAATATTAGGACTTGTCACATTCAAGGGAATGTTTCCTGCAATCCAACATACATTAGCGGTCAGAGTACTACCACGCTTATGCATTAGCAGCAATTAACCGAAGTTGCACTGGTATATTAATAATATATTCGAACTGTAAGGGCAATCAAACAAAGAGAATATAGGAGTCAAGATGCTGAGTATAGAGTAAACTACGATACATATCTTGAGGTTTTCAAGCCTCCAAAATTGATTAAACATGCATTGCATTGCATTTTTATCAACAATTTTTTTTTTTTTTGATAGTGAATGCACTTTCATTTTTTAACTTATAGAGTGCTGAAACTTAGCAAGTTAGCATAATATAACATTTACACTCACCTGTATGCGTTAAAGATAGATACAATCGACATGCAAGTTAAAACAAATCATGAATCCTCCCAGATACAGCACTCCCAGGGTTCAAATAATGAAACATTGCCTATCTCAGACGGACTGGATTATGGTTGTATATACAATGAGGGTGTGTGCAAGTGTTTAGCAGGGGTACATGCACTGTTTTTTGCTTTATTTTGAATAATCCACATCAAATACCCATACAATGGCACGTTTCCTATCATTTTACTAAACGCTTTCCAATCAAAGGATAAGATTCTGCACTGTCCTTTAATTATTACACATTCACAGATCACCAAGATGAAAAAAGACAAAGTCACAAGTACGATCAATTTCTTCCAATTCTAGTGGACTACTCTATGATAAGTTTTCCTGACAACAATGCAAGAAAACTAGATTCACCTGCCATAATGTATTAAACAATGTCTCATACAGTAGATTCACAACCACATGATGGTACAACAAAACAATATCTTATAGAGTAAAAAGAAAAGCTCATATCCTTAAACTACAAAAGCAAAATTGTACTGAAAGATGATATGGATCAATTAGAATATATAGAGAATAATTACCAGAACAATAATCATCAAAGTCTCTTCGTTTAGCATTTCCATTTCCACTAACACCATTACCCAACGAATTTTCCAGCAATTCGGACTCCTTGGTATTAAAACAAACTGGACCCTCATCACATTCCACTTTTCCATTATACACCTCATTACCAATCTGTGTACCCAAAAACCCGTTTTTCAACAAAGCATCAAGAAAGCTATCAGTTCTTTTTTTATTGGTCTCCATTTTCTCATTTGCTAATGTAACAAGGTACTCTACATATTCAGGAGACACCATTAACTTCTCAGTATCCCCTAATGGCACTTCCAATCTAATCGAACATCGTATAGCAATGATTACCCTTTTCTTGTTAACACTAGTAATACCACTCTCCCTAAACCCACATGAAATAGCTAATGACACCAAAAACTGAGCTGACTCTATCTCCTTACACTCCACTGCAATAATCAAAGGCTCAAACCTGAACACAAGGCTATGTGGCTGAGTCAACTCAAAATTCAACTCGTTGACTTTTTGAGTTGACTCTGTTGGAAAAAGGAGGGGTAAAACCAAGTGGGGCTGAATTGGGTCATGAGAAATGAAGACCCATTTGCCTCCTTTAGCTTTTTTCTTGGTGGGGTTGTTGAAGGGGATGGTGGGTGTTGAGAGAATGGAGATACGGCCAGAACAAGAACTGGTGGTGAAATATGAAGGATGTGAGTTAAGGGAGTTGAGTAAAGGGATAATTGGTGCGTCTATGTTGCCTTTTGGTGATTTGTCTGGCTCTGGTGAATTGATTGAAGCTAAAGTTGCTGCCTTTCTCTTCTCGAACTCCATTGATTTTGACTGTGTTTGTGCTCAGTAGATGAATTAGGGTTTAAGCATTATGGAGGATGAGGGAGACTGTGCGATTTGGGGTTTAGGGCATTGGGTTGGTTTTGATTTTCATTTCGGGCTTGAATGAATTCGGCCAGTCGGCCTGGCCCTTACAGACGATATGTTGGATCAAGTATTACATGTTTATGTTTGGCTAAAACTTTCGGGAAATGTAAGGTAAAATATGATAAGTTAAGCGACCACACAAGGGAGTGACATGTGGAGTCGAGGGCAGAGGATAGCTAAAATTAAAGGCAACTATTTCATCTGTTACCGGAAAGTATGATGCTCAAAAAGATGAAATAAATATCTGTCATTCGCTAGCATCTAATGAAGAATATTCTACATCATTTAATACATTGCTCGTTATAAAGAATTAGGCATTCATGTCGGTCGTTACACATTCTTCAATGGCCCTCATGATTGGCATTAAAAAGGGCTATCCAAGAACATTGTTCCCTAGGTGCAGCTATAAATAGTGTGCTCTATTATCATTGCAAAGGACACGAACTTTCTGGCAAACTTACACTATAATCCATTCAAAGCTTAATACAATTTTATCTTCATGCTCCTCGATTTCATTGTTATTGTGTCCAGAGACCCTGCTCCCGGAACTACTATTTTTGCTATTTTATCTCCATCTCAAGGCAAAGTATTGTATATTATTTAATTCTTCTATTATTTCAGGATCAAATTAATACACTTGTCTAGAAATTACGTATAAATTCAACTATACCATTTTACGGTGGCACCCACCATAGGGCCTAGACAATCGTGTATTTAAGTTGGTCCTTGCCTCTTTTACTAATGTGTTTTGATTATTTGTTCTTAGCAAAAAAACATAGAGAATGACAGATAATGGTGTTAACTAAACACACAATCTTTGGGCCTAAGGAAACCAGCCTCGACATGTAGATTCAATCAGTGATGCTAGTCCATGGCAGACGGTACCTACGATATGTCCGGGAGGCGACTCCACATGATGCTGGAGAGAAAAATATCGTTGAAGCGGTGAGGGTCCTGCAGGAACAACAAAGAGCTCATCCTAGGCCATCTCACATGACATGATAAGGTTATGACAGAAATAAAGCAGGCGTTATTGAATTAATACACTTTTCTAGAAATCACTATAAATTTAACTATATCGTTTTACGGGTAAATAGTATGACACCCACCGTAGGGCCTAGACAATCGTGTAATTAAATTGGTCCTTGCCTCTTTTACTAACATGTTTTTATTATTTGTTCCTAGTAAAAAATCATAGAGAATGGCAGATAATGGTGTTAACAACACACACAATCTTGGGGCCCAAGGAGACCAGCCTCAACATGAAGATTCAATCAGTGATACCTGCAATTAGGGGAGTGATGCCACGCTAGTCCACGGCAGACGGTACCTGCGACATGTTCGGGAGGTGACTCCCGAAGATGCTGGAAAGGAACATGTCATTAAAGCAATGAGGGTCTTGTAGGAACAACAAGAGGTCATCTTAGGCCATCTCACACGACACGATAAGGTTGTGACAGAAAAAAATCAGGAGTTATCGGGTGCTTCCAATAACACAACGGACGAGGTCCAGTTCCTCCCGGTGCTCCCGCAAATCAAACAACACAGAGAGTCGATAATAACACCTCGAGGGGCGAGGTCATCTTCGATGGTGCCGGGGGGAACGTATTCGGTAACAACAACGAGCGTGATTCCTTCAAAAGCAAACTCTTACGGTTTATGAGGGAAGTAAATGCCCGCATTGACCAAATTCGGGGTGCACCACCAGTGCTAAAAAAACAAGACTCAAAGAAGTATACTCAACTGTCGTACAAACTCAGCACGTCACCAAAATTGTTCCCGAAGCGGTATAAAATGCCCGACGTGCCAAAATATAATGGGACTTTGGACCCTCATGAGCATATTACCACCTATACAACGATGAAGAAATGGAATGATTTAGCTTCCCACGAAATCGAATCAACTTTGCTAAAGAAATTCGGAGAGACTCTCATAAGATGAGCCTTGACGTGGTATTCGTTGTTGCCTAAATATTCCATAGATTCCTTTCAGATGCTCGAGGATTCTTTCATTAAGGCCTATGCCAAGGCCAGAAAAGTGCAGGCCCCCAAGGCCGACATATTTAGAATTGCACAAGGAGATTCCAAGTTGATGCGGGAATTCGTCACCCGATTACAAAAAGAAAGAATGTTGCTCCCGGTTGTTCCCGATGAATGGGTGGCTGAAGCATTTACAAAAGGTTTTGAATCCGAGAAGTTCTTATGCTTTCCGGATATTAAAGGAAAGTTTCATCGAGTTCCAAGCAATGACTTGGGCTGATGTTCACAACAGGTACACGAGTCCAAGATAAGGATTGAGGATGATCAGGTCGGCTTGCTAGCATCAATTAAAGGTTGAGAGAAGAATATGAAATTAAAAGATGATTTCGACACAAATAGATGATCTTCGAGGTGCTGATTTTGCCTTATGAACGGGTTGAAGAACGTGGTAGAGGTTTTCGGATGACATACAGGTTCGTTGCCAATAGAAGAGCTTACCGCAGCTGAAACAACATATCACTATAGGACAAGGAAACATCAGATTCTCAAGATCCTTCCCTATCCAAGACTTTCAGAATGCAACTTCAATGTTAGTGTAGTATAGTTGGTATCAGCTTTGAGGAACATTAAAGAAGCATGGTTCCCAAAGCCAATGAGGTCTGATCCCAGCTAGAGGGATCCTAATTTTTGGTGCGAACACCACAGGATGAACGACCACCAAATCGAGGATTGCCGACATCTGCGTGAAGAGGTGGAGACACTACTAAAAATGGCCATCTCATGGAACTTTTAAGTAACCGTGACAAAAATAATTACAGTTGCAACTGTGATAACACGGAGCCTTCAAAAGCAAGAGAAGACCCCTGCGCCAAACGATCAACATGATTTTTTAGGGGGTGGAAGGGCGGCGAGATTAATGGGGTTACCTTCTCAGCGGGAGATTGAGGTAAACCCCAATAAAATGAAAGCCACCGAAGACATCTCAAACCAAATATCAATCATAAAAGAGGTTTAAAGGCTTACATGGAAATTGACTGCTTTGAGCAGGTTCATTTCCCCGTCACCAGAGATATGCCATCGTTTCGTGCTCTCAAGAAGAACAACTTTGAGTGGACCCCAAAATGCCATTAGGCTTTGAGGGATATGAAAAGGTACTTGTCAAGCCCTCTATACTATCAAAGCGGGAGGAAGGAAAAAATATTAATCTACCTAGCAGTCTCAGAGGTAGTGATAAGCGTCGTTTTAGTCCGGGGGGGGGGGAAGGTACACAATCTACCATTTATTACATAAGTAGAATTTTAATAGGAGCAGAAACTCGCTACCCGTAGTTGGAGAAGTTGGCCTTAGCTCTCGTAGTCACCGCTCGGAAGCTAAGGCCTTACTTCTAATGTCACCCAATAGTTGTAGTGACCACCTTTCCTCTACAAAATACCCTTCATAAACCTAAACTATCAAGTAGGTTGGCCAAATGGGTCATCAAAATGAGTGAGTTTGACATAGAATATAAACCTAGAATTGCGATTAAGTCACAAGTTTTGGCCGGCTTTGTGGTCGATTACAGTCTAAGATTGCTTCATCTGGCAACCAAAAAGGCAGTGATCATGTCAGAATCGATATTGAGAGTTTGTATCCTCCAACACCAAGGGGTCTGGGATCGGCATAATATTAATCACGCATTTGGGGGAAACCCTTTGGCAGGCATAAAAATGGTCCTTTTGACTAGCAACGAAGCAAAGCATAAAGCTTTGATTGCAAGACTCGAGTTGGCCCGGGGACTAGATTCCGAGGTCATAAAAAAATCAAATGTGACTCCTAATTGGTGGGTAAATTAGGTCGACAAGATCTTCGAAACCAAAGAGGAGCGCATGCAATAGTATGTAGTGAAGGTTCAGATCTGCTTGATCGGTTCTAGGAATGATCCATTACACATACACTAAGAGAAGAAAATGCAGAAGTAGATGCATTTTCTAAGCTCGGCTCATCAACAAAAATGTAGGGATTGAATTTTGGTACGGTAGTACAACTTATGTACTTGGTTCTCGACGCAGATAACTAGTATGATGTAAATATGACTAATTTGGTCTGGGACTGGAGGAATGAGATCATTGATTATCCCAAACATGGGAAGTTTCCTGAACGTTGCGCACCAAAAGAACACAATAAAGCTTCAAAGGAGGCCAATTGTACGAGAAGTGTTTTCAAGGCCCCTGGCCCGATGCAAGGGGGGTTCGAATCGAATTATATTATATGAGAAGTCCACGAAGGTATATGTGGAGATCATTCGGGCGCATACTCCTTAGTAATAAAATTGGTAAGTGTAGGATACTATTGTCCCCGAATGGAACAAGATGCCAAAGCTTTCGTACAAAAATGTGACAAGTGTCAATGCTACGCACCACTGGTACATAAATTGTCAAAACCATTGCACTTAGTTTTGTCGCCATGGCCATTCATAAAGTAGGGGATGGATATCATCAGACTACTGTCACCAGCACCTGGTAAGGTAAAATTTCTTTTAATTTTAATTGACTAGTTTTCTAAGTGTGTTGAAGCATGTCCTTATCAGAAGATTGGCGAATGAGAAGTGGTAGATTTCTTGTGGGAGAATATAATTTGCAGATTTTCAATACCAAAAGAGATAGCCTGCAATAATGGGCCACACTTTATAGGTGCAAAGATCACAAAGTTCCTTAAAGACTTAAAAATCAAAAGAATCACATATTATCCCGATCATCCAAATACAAATGGCCAAGCAAAGTCAACGAACAAAGTGATCATACAAAATCTCAAAAAGATATTAGAAGTAGCCAAAGGAAAATGCCCTGAGGAACCGCCAGGAGTGCTATGGGGTTATCGAACAACGACCAAATCGAGCACAGGGGAGACTCATTTCTCCCTTGTGTATGGAGCAGAAGCCTTGATCCAGGTAGAAGTAGGGGAACCTACTTTGAGATATTTCTAGGCAAATGAGGAGGTAAACTACGAAGCAATTTTTGTCAATTTGGAGCTACTCGATGAGTGCATGGACTTGGCACATATAAAGATGGTAGCTCAAAAATAGAGAATGGAAAGATATTATAATCGAAGATCCAACCTCTGTTATTTCAAAATGGGTTACTTGGCTCTAAGGAATGTAGCTCAAAACACCTGGGAAGCTAGGTCCAATATGGGAAGGCCCCTATCGAGTTTCAACTGTCACTGGGAAAGGTTCGTACGAGTTGTAGAATCAAGACAGATAAAATTTGCCAAGCAATTGGAATGTGGCACATCTTAAGAGATATTATTGCTGATAGTATGCTCTGCACTCTTTTTCCCTCCGTCCAGTTTTTGTCTCGATTGGATTTTTCTGGTAAGGTTTTTAACAAGGTAGCAATAGAAAGCATACTACAAAGAAGGTTTCAACAACAACAATAAGACCTTTTAATAGCAAAACACACAAGCGAAGAACCACACCAGAACGGTTAGGTAATCTTTGGCTCGATAGCAAAATTTCCACCGGGAAGTTAAGTTTGCTATCCCCTCGGGGTAGGGGTAAGGTCTGCGTACATATTACTTTCCCCAGAACCATGTGTGTGAATACACTAGGTTGTTATTGTTGTTGTTAAAGTTAAGTTTGCTATCAAGCAAAGGTTACCCGATTATTCACAAGTGCAAACCACTAAGGGGTTATTAGGTAGTCTTTGGCTCGATAGCATAAATTCTTAAGGGGAAGTAAATTTTGTTACCGGACTAAAAATTATCTAGCAATTCATTAGTGGGGTCCTCGAAGGTGCAAAAATTCCAGTGTTCAAATTCGCATTCGAACACTAGGGGATGATATGAGGATACGACATTAATGACTGCCACGTCGACCAGAAGCATAGTTGTATAATCAGGACCCGGGACTGCGGGGCCAGCCTCGAAGAAATAGCAATGTATTTTTAGCATAACGAATGTTTATGTATTTTTTAAAAATGGAAGGAATAAAGTAAAGTAATTTTGTTTCTATCGTGCTTCTTATTTGAATGATGATTTGATTTTGTCATTTGAAAGTTAAACGAGTACATCAAATGCGAGTGTCGTAATGACAAGAGATGCCCTCTTCAAAAGAATTGTAAATATAAGAGGGCCATCTTTTATAGAAACCCTCAATATAAGGGATTGATTTCGGAAGAACTTGTGCCCGAAATCCAAATGCTTTCAGAAGAAAATACACCCAAAGCCTTGCAAGAAAGAACACAAAGATTAAAACTTGCATAAATGTTCAAACAAAAAGAACATAGAAAGACTCATGCAATACTTAAGCAAAAAATGTTTTTATTCACAATAAATGTGCCAAAATGGCACATGTACAGAAGTTGGGAAGATAAATGAAAAGATAAACTGCTGCATCTCCAGAACCTAGAGGAAGAGAAGCATCCGCTCCCCCAAGGGAAGTGGGTAAATCTGTCGTCGTCTCAATGTCTTGATCCTCATCATTTTGGCCTTCAACATCTTTGCCCTCCAGTTCATCTTCTGTTCCCGAGGATTCAGAATCGGAACCATAAGAACCGGAAGAATCAGGCCATATCGGGAAAGCTCTTTTAGCAGCTGACTCGAGCTCACGGGTTTTAGCAATTTCGGCATCAAAGTTAATGACACCCAATTTAGCCTCTTCCAACATTTTTCTCCTCATGTTGTGCATGACATATGTTTTTTCAACAATGAGGGAAGCCGCTCAGTGCTTGAGTTCTTCGTTAAGTTGGTTAACCTCGGCACAAAATTTTCCCCGGGCGAATCTAATGGACTTGTGGCTAATGTCAAGTTCGTGGATAGTAGAGTTGAAAATTCTAGTATGCTCAACGGTCTTCTTATACTTCTCCTCCAATTGGGCATATTTCACCCCGGCAACAGCAAGATATTTAGTTTTGGAGTTCAAGGCTGCCTCCAAATTGGTCAATCTTTCAGCGGAGGCAGCCTTGCGATCGGAGGCAGAAAGAACGACATTATGGACTTCAGCCCGTTTGGCCCTAGCCTCTTCAAATTGAACCCTCGGCAGGGTGATATATTGTCTAAGGGACTTTATTTCTTTCTCACTCTGCTGCAAATGAGCCTCCAACACAATAGCACAACAGCTTTGACTTCCATCTTTGAGAGGTGAGCAGCAGTTTGGTCCTGCTCGACCAAAAGTTGATCTCACCCGGAGGTAAGTTCTTCTTTTTCCCAAATCAACCTATGGAGGCCCTCGGAAGCAAGGAAATTGGCCTGCGAAACAAGGAAGGCAAAACTAAAGATATTGTTAAATCAAATGCAGAGGAAATGACAAGGAAATAAAGAGTGTACCGTTGTAGTGTTATGTATAGTATTGTTCAACAAGCACTCTCCCGAGAGAGGCTGTATCTTTCTCCAATCTTTTTCTGAAGCCAAAGTCTTCAGACAATTAGCAAGTTCCACCTACTGGGATAAAAACTACATTAGGTATAGACCGATAGAGTAACGGCCCTCCTCCTTTGCGGATCTTCTAAGGGGGCAGCATAATTTGGCAGTAAATTCCCATGAGATGGGGACTGGGGGAGAGAAACACCCTCTTCTCGAGCATATGCGACCGGTGGAGATGATGTAGCAGTTGTTGGTGGAAGAGTTGGTGAAAAAGGAGATGAAGATGATGGCATTGAAGGGTGAAAAGTAGATGGGGCAAATGCAGTGCTAGTTGTCGGTTACTCATCAACCGAAGATGGCGGTGACCCGATATTCAGCCCCACAATTCTGGGCACAATGACTAGGATCCAAAACGGAAGTTAGTATTGTCCAAAATTCCAAATTCCCTCCTTAGTTGGTGTAACTAGCTCAATAGATTGAGCATTTTGTTGAGTTATGGAAAGGTCGTCGTCTTCTATGTAGAGAAGCCCCCTCTTTGCTGGCTTCTCCACCATCGTCAATCATCAAGGTATATGTGGCCGCCCCGCCCAGAGGGCTCGTCAACTCGACTTTCGGAGATGACTCGAGGGTTTCTTGTTCTTTCTCCAGGCCATGGAGGAACACTTTCTATTTGGTTTCTTGTTCTCAGACGGGGACTCCGAGAAGAGGCACTCGCTCCAAAAGTAGGCTAGAGACACCTATCTGTGAAAAATACTTCTATAGTAGCCTCACTACACTGGCAAGATCAGCCAAAATGTCCTTTTTGGAGACAAAAACTAAGCCCAGGGGTAGACGTATATTCAACAATAGAAAAGAATCATATAACTTCATTATGAAAAAAGGTAAAGACAAGATGAGTTTAACTTACCATAATTTTTGACCTTCCACCCTTATATCAGGGATAACTCTTTCCACGTGCGGGTTTTGAGCGTGTTAACCTCCAAATTTTTCTAATCCATTGGTTCAAGCCCTCAACCCTAGGAGGAACCCATCGAGTCACTAAGATGGATAAAGAAAAATCAATAATGACGAGGAGTGGTCTTTAATAGAAAAAGTAACAAACGATGTACATACGAGTACGTTTCCATAATTTTGGGAAATATGGAGCTGAGGTCGGGATAATGTTACTGGTGGTGACTGAAACAAACTATTTCATCCACCCACGGTTGTTATCATCATCCATGCTGAATAGCTGTGCATGGTGGTCTCGCTTGCTGAAGTTAATCATTCCCCCATGAAAGATCTTGGGGGAATAAAGGTTTATCCTATGATCTAGGGATAACTCCTCCCCCATTTCTTGGCACAGGCGCCAAAGATATGCAATCATCCTCCACACGGAGGGACTCACCTGTGCCAAACATACCTAGTAGAGGATGCAGAACTCCACTCAGAGAAAACATCTCAAAAGTGAAGGGATACGTATAGAAGTACGTAAAACCCTTCTTGGGTAAGGTTAACCGCTCGCCAAATTAAGAGCGATAATATATAAATCCTAGCAATGATAATCTTCCTTCATAGCAGGAGTACTAGAAGGATGGATTGAAGAAGGATATCTTCCAATGGCCCATGTACGAGTATTAGTAGAAGGAAACTTCTCTTTTAAGTCTTTAGTTGAAATAAGACTTCTGGGTTGATGGTGCTCACTGTCGGAGGAGCAACTTCATTGGCTTTTCTTTTGTTCTTTGAGGAACTAAGGTTTTTTGAAGAAGAAGCCATTCTATATAAGAGAAGAAGGAAAAGAATTTTTCTTATGAAGAGAAATAAATAAAAGTTGAAGAACAGAGTACAAGGTTAATGAAGAGAGTTTGGAGAAATATGAGGTGTGAATAAATTATATTGGTGCATAAAAATACAGATTTAGGCGACTAAACTCATGGACATGACAACCTCGGTAGCCGGAAAAAGTTATGTTGAATCATGGAATGACGCATGTTTGGGGCATTAAATGCGAAGAGAGATGCGTCTAATTAACCGTCAAAAGCTATTCAGAGGGAGCTAGTGAAATTTCCACTAAAAAGTATATTTCTACCAACTTCCCCGTGATAAAAAGCTAGGTCACCGAAAATAGGGAACTATCTATACAGGATAAAATATATTAGGTTAAGTGATCGCACAAGGGAGTAACACACGGAGCCGAAGGCAGAGGATAGCTAAAATCGAAGGCAACTATTCCGCCTGTTACAGGAAAGAATGGTGCTCATAAAGATGAAATAAATGTCGGCCACCCGGTAACATTTAATGAAGAATATTCAACAGCATTTAATACACTACTTGTTAACCAAAATGTGGTTCTTTCATACTCAAAGACCAAAAATATATTTAAATTTCATTTGATACACCATATATATATATATATATATATATATATATATATATATATATATATATATATATATATATATATATGTCACGAACCCCGGTCGTGATGGCGCTCAGCACACTACTTGGCAAGCCCGACCACTCATAACAATTTCCCCAATTATCCAAACAAGTAAAGACAAAACTATCCAAGTAAAAGTCTTAAATACTGATAAAATACAAAAAAATCTGACAAATATACTGAAACAGCCCAACTAGGACCCCGTGTCTGACCATGAGCCTCTAATGACAGAATAACATCTTACTACAAGTCTGTCTACACTAATAATACGGAAATAAAGGGTAAAGATAGAAGGGAGAATCCTCGGCTGTGAACATCGTGCAGCTACCTCAAATACTCACAGAAGGAACTCTGAATCAACTAGAATCACTCCGCCTGATGAGAAGGACTGGATCTGCAGACATGGTGCATGGAGTAAAGTGAGTACTTCCAACTCAGTGGTAATAAAAGTGAATAACACTAAAAGTATAAAATCCCAAAAGGGCACAAATAATGCTATCTTAAGCAGTAAACTAGATAAACAGTAGATTCCAGGAAAAATATAGCAAAAACATTCTCTTTAAAGGAATCAATTAAACAAGAATGCACAAATAAGGTCAGCCACTGTTACCTGACCGGTCAGCCATTGTTACCTCACCAAAGTGTGTTTCTGTGTCATTGTTACCACTAGTCAGTCATTGTTACATGACTGGTCAGTCATTGTTACCTGACCGAAACACATATTACAGTGTCATTGTTACCACTGTTCATATCAAAGGGGTACCACACGCTCACTATGGGTGTCCAGACTACGGAGGGGATCCTTCAGCCCAAGCACTATCAATAAGGCCCAAAAGCCTGAATAATATCAACACAAGGCCTGAAAGCCTGCTCACAATACACTCGAGGCCTGAAAGCCTCCTCACATAACACTCGAGGCCCGAAAGCCTCCTCACATATCATTCGAGGTCTGAAAGCCTCCTCACCTCACTCATCATGCCCTCACATATGGCCCTCGACCTCAATCAGTCCAAAAATAGTCGAAAAGCCCCTGGGCATCAGTAAAACAATATTACTCAGCTCAAACGATAGTTCATATATCAGTTTAAAACTCCAAGTTTGAGTAAAATATAGATGAGTTCAACAAACAGTGTAAATCACACGGACTGAGTTCAAATAGTATTTCAAATAGTTACAAAAATAGTGATAATAGTTCATAAAGAGTTCAAACAATCGGCAATAAGCCCCAAGTATGGCAATGAGCCCAAGTCATAATGATAACAAAAAATCATTTGCAAATACGCGGTAAAAACCAACAATGGGGATGGACCAAGTCACGATCCCCAACGGTACTCTACCCAACACTCAGGTCTAGCGTGCAAGTCACCTCAATACAACACTAAGATGTGCAAATCCAGGATTTTAAACCCTCAAAACATCATTCACAAGAATTACTCACCTCTAGCCGGCCGATAATCTAGCTCGCCAAGCCTTTCCCTCTCGTATCTACCTCCTCGTGCGTAGAATCTAATCAAGACCATAAGGGATATGTCACAATAGGCCAATAAATCATAACCCAATCGAAAAGACTCGAAAAATAACAAAAACCATGATGTTGGAAAAACTCGAGCCCCGTGCCCATTTCTCGAAAAATTACGAAATTTACATTTTCACAATTCTCGTCTCACCACGAGTCCGTACATATAAAATACATAAGAATCGAAATCTATTTGACCCCTCAAATCGTCACTTTAGACTCTCTTAAGCTTCAAGCCATAAACTCTATTTTTACCCTTTGATTCCTTCAATTTTCAGTGTTTAATTCATGTTTTTACATCGTAATAACATAATCCGAGTCCAAATATCCATACCTGATAAATCTCATTCGAATCCTCTTTAAAATCGCCCAAAAATCGCCTAAGTTCGTAGTCCAAAAGGTTTTCTCACTTCTAAAATTCGAATACAATGATTCATTAAACCCTTCTGCGATTTTCGCTTCTGCGGTCTCGCTACTGCTTTTACGGGACAGCTTCTGCAGCCTTTAGACCGCTTTTGCGATTTCACTTAATCCACTAGATCGCTTTTGCGGTCTTATACCGCTTTTGCGGAAGCTGCCTCTACGGTTTCCTTGACCGTTTTTACGGTCTCAATTTAAAAACCCAGGACCGCTTCTACGGTCAAATGCCGCTTTTGCGAAATACCACCCCCTCCTCCAGGACCTCTTTTGCGATCAAACAGCCGTATCTGCGGAATTTCTCCTGTTGTCATATTTGCGTAGATGGGGAAATACCAGAAGCTTCAAGGACATACCTGCTGCAAAACTTCAAAATTCCCCTTTAACCTTCCGACATCACCCTGAGGCCACCGGGACCTCAACTAAAAGCACCAACACATCCAAAAACCTTATACAAACTAGTTCTAATCCTCAAAACACGTCAAACAATGCTAAAACCAATGAGTTACATCGGATTCAAGCCTAGTTTTCACCAAAAAATCAAAAACCCGACCAAATAATGTCTGAATAACTTGAAAATTTGCAGACATATCCAAAATCACCTAACGAAGCTACTGAAACTCTCATGATTCCATTCTGAACCTCAGATCAAAATCTCACCTACCAACCGAAATTCGCCAAAGTTCCATCTTCGCGAATTCAAGATTAATTCTACACCGGACCTCCAAATTCGATTCCGATTGCACTCATATGTCACAAATAATCCCCTGAATCTAACCGAACCACCAGAATTCATCTGAGCCTTCGTACCACATAGTCAACTTCCGGTTGATTTTTCTAAAACAAGCTTCCTTCTAAGAGGCTATGTGCCTTATTTTCAACCAAAACCAATTCAATTATACCCGATCGACTCTAATAGTGATATTGAGACATGAAGCAACACAATAAGGAGGAAACGGGGCTGTAACTCATTTGACGATGGGCCGGGTCATCACATCCTCTCTGACTAAAACAAATGTGCATCCCTGAGTGGGTCAATAAACATACTTGGAGTCTCAAACATGTGAGGATATCTGCTCCGCATCTCATGCTTGGTCTCCCAAGTGGCCTCCTCTACGGGCCGGACTCTCCACTGCACCTTTACTGAAGCAATATCCTTGGGCCTCAACTTTTGAACCTGTCGAGCTAGAATAGCCACCGGCTCCACATCATAAGTCAAATCATCATCTAGTTGCACTGTACTGAAGTCCAACGCATGGGGCGGGTCCCCAACATACTTTTGAAGCATAGACACATAGAATACCGGATGCACACTAGGTAAAGTAGGTGGCAAGGCTAACTCATATGCCACCTCTCCAATCCTCCCGAGTATCTCAAAAGGGCCAATGAACCTAGGACTCAGCTTGCCTTTCTTCCCGAACCACATAACACCCTTCATAGGCAAAACCATCAACAAGACCTTCTCGCCTACCATATGACACATCATGAACCTTCCGGTCCACATAACTCTTCTGGCGCGATTGTGTTGTGCGAAGCCTCTCCTGGATCAACTTCACTCTCTCCAAGGCGTCCTAAACCATCTCGGTTCCTAACAACCTAGCCTCGTCAGGCTCGAACTATCCCACAAGAGATCTACACCATCTACCATACAACGCCTCATACGGGGCTATCTAAATACTCGACTGATAACTATTATTGTAGGCAAACTCTGCAAGCGGAGAAAATTCATCCTATGAACCTCCAAAATCAATAACACAGGCACGTAACATATCCTCCAAGATCTTAATAGTGCGCTTAGATTGTCCGTCCGTCTGAGGATGGAATGCTGTGCTCAACTCTGCCTGCATAACCAGCTCCCACTGAAATGCCCTCTAGAACTGAAAAGTGAACTGAGTACCTCTATCAGAGACAATAGACACTGGAACCCCATGTAACCTGACAATCTCCCGAATAAAGATCCCTGCCAACCACTCTGATGAGTAAGTCATACATACTGGAATGAAGTGTATGGATTTGGTCAGCCGATCAATAATCACCCAAACTGAATCAAACTTCCTCTAAGTCCTAGGGAAATCACTCACGAAATCCATACAAATCCGCTCCCATTTCCACTTAGGAATAATCATACGCTGAAGAACACCGCCCGGTCTATGATGCTCGTACTTGACCTACTGACAGTTGAGACATCGGGCAACATAACTCACAATATCCTTCTTCATCCTCCTCCACCAGTAATACTGTCTCAAGTCCTGATACATCTTCGTGGCACCCGGATGAATGGAGTACCGCGAGCTGTGAGCCTTCTCTAGAACCAACTCTCGAAGTCCATCTACATTGGGCACGCAAATCTGGTTCTGCATCCTCAACATACTATCACTATCAATAGTCACATCCCTGGCATCATCTTGCTGAACTCTGTTCTTAAGGACAACAAATGTGGGTCATCATACGGACGCTCTCTGATGCAATCATATAAGGAGGACCGAGAAATAACGTAAGCCAACACCCGGCTTGGCTCTGAAATATCTAATCTCACCATCCGTTTGGCCAAAGCCTGAACATAAACTGCGAAGGACCTCTCCCCACTAGAATATAAGCCAAGCTGCCCATACTAACCGCCTTCTGGCTCAAAGCATCGGCCACTACTTTGGCCTTCCCCGTATGATACAATATGGTAATGTCATAATCCTTGAGCAACTCATGCCACCTCCGCTATCTCAAAGTAAGATTTTTTGTTTGAACAGATGCTGAAGGCTGCAATGATCAGTATACACCTCACAAGAAACATCATACAAGTAGTGCCTCCAAATATTCCGAGCATGAACTATAGCTGCTAACTCTAAATCGTGTGCATGGAAGTTCTTCTCATGGGGCTTCAACTGACGAGAAGCATATGCAATAACCCTACCCTCATGCATCAGTACACAGCCTATGCCAACTCTCGAGGAATCATAATACACAGTGTAGAAACCTGAAGCTTATGGCAATATCAAAACTGGAGGCGTGGTTAATGCTGTCTTGAACTTCTAAAAGCTCTCATCACACTCCCTGGACCACACAAATAGAGCACCCTTCTAAGTCAACTTAGTCAATGGTAATGCAATAGAAGTAAATCCCTGAATAAACCAATAATAATATCCTGCCAACCCAAGGAAACTACGGATCTCAGTGGCTGAGGTCGGTCTAAGCCAACTCTGCACTGCCTCCATCTTCTTCGGATCCACCTATATACCATTACTGGACACCACGTGTCCCAGAAAAGCCACAGACTCAAGCCAAAACTCACACTTGGAGAACTTTGCATAAAGTTTCTCCTCCCTCAACCTCTGCAATACTACTCTCAAATGCTAAGCACGCTCCTCCTGGCTATGAGAGTACACCAGGATGTCATCAATAAACACAATCACAAAAGAATCCAGATACAGCCGGAACACACTGTTCATCAAATGCATAAACACGGCTGGGGCATTAGTCAGCCCAAAAGACAACTAGAAACTCATAATGCCCATATCTCATTCTGAGGGTTGTCTTCATGATATTAGAATCCCTAATTTTCAACTAGTTATAGCCTGAATGAAGATCAATCTTCGAGAATACCCTCGCTACCTAGAGCTGATCAAACAAATCATCAATGCGCGGTAAAGGATACTTCTTTTTCACTATCACCTTGTTCAACTGCCTATAATCAATACATATCCTCATTGAGCCATATTTCTTCTTGACAGACAAGACTGGTGCACCCTACGGTGACACACTCGCTCGAATAAACCCCTTATCTAGGAGTTCCTGAAGCTGTTCCTTTAATTCGTTTAACTCAATTGGTGGCATACGATAAGGAGGAATAGAAATAGGCTGAGTGCCCGGTACTAAATCAATACCAAAGTTAATATCCCTGTCCGACGGCATGCCTAGCTGGTCCGATTGAAATATATCCAGAAAATCTCTCATAGCGGGCACATAATCAATACTAGGAGTCTCAGCTCCAACATCTCTCACAAATCTGAATATGATAAACATCCTTTCTGAACCATCCGCTGGGCTTTTAAGAAAGAAATTACCTGCTGGGCACATACCGTGCCACTCGATCCTCGGGATACCCGACATAACCAATGTGACTGTTTTGGCGTGCCAGTCTAGAATAGCATCTCATGGAGATAGCCAATCCATACCCATAATCACATCAAAATCAACCATGCTCAATAGTAGCAAGTCAACTCGGGTCTTCAAACCCCCAATAGTAACAAGACAGGACCGATACACATGGTCCTCTATAATTGTATCGCCCACCAGGGTAGATACATGAACAGGTAATGCAAGACACCCTCGGCTTATACCCACATGATGAGCAAAGTATGAAGATACATAGGAATAAGTGGAACCAGGATCAAACAAGACTAAGGCACCTCGGTGATAGATTGAAATAATACCTGTGATGATAGCATCCGAGGCAATAGCATTTGACTGGCCCTGAAGAGCATAGAAATGAGCCTGACCACCTGATCGGCCTCCCCTTCGAGGGCGACCCCTAGATGCCTGACCCTCACCCCTAGCTGGTAGGGCAGGTGCTGAAGAAGATGGACCAGAAGGTGAGGGCTGACCCCTCTGCTGAGACTGACAGCCGCGCTCCCAACGATGATCTATCTCAATGTTGCAAGCAATATCCACTACATCCTCAAAGGTATGGCTCAGGACCCTCTCTCAAGTCATCAAAATACAGATGGGATAAATAATTCCATCCACAAATCGCCTAATCCTCTCCTGATCAGTTGGAACCATCCATGGAGCATAACGAGCTAACTCTGAGAATTTCACCTCATACTCCATCACAGACATATCCCCCTAATGAAGCCACTCAAATTTCCTACACAACTCATCTCTCTACGATCGTGGTACCCACTTCTCCAGGGAAATAGTGGAGAACTCCTGCCATGTCAATGGTGCTGCACCTATCGGCCTACACCGCTCATATGCCTCCCACCAAGTAAAGGCTTCTCCTGAGAACTGAAAGGTAGTGAATGATCCCCCGCTCAACTCTAAGATCCCTGCTGTCCGAAGCATACGTCAACACTTGTTGAGAAAACCTTAGGCATCCTCGCCCAACATACCAATGAATACTAGAGGTGAAAGCCTACTGAACTCTCCAAACAACACCGCTCGTCATCTGGCATCACTGGAATCCCATCACCCTAAACCGGGGTGGCCGGCTGAACTGGAGCTACTGGCTGGACTGGGGCAACTGGCTGGACTAGTGGGGCCTATGTCGTCTGTAAGCCCTGCACTACCTGCTCAGGAGTGTGAGCTGCGGGGGTCTGATGACCACCCCCGGTCTGAGATGTAGCTGTGGCAATAGTGGCCGAGACTGCCTGAGCCAAGCCAGTGCGAACCGATAAAATATGAGCTAGGTCCTCCTGAAGACCCGAAATCACAATAGGCACAGCTGGTGCCTGAGCAGATGCTGCTGAAGCCTCTGCAACTGGAGGCTGATCCTGAATGGGGACAACTGGTGGGTCAACTAGCACTGCCTCAGCTGCTCTGCCCCGACCACGACCACAGCCGCGTCCATGGCCTCTAGTAGGTGGAAATGGTGGTCGTCCGCCACGTCCGGTAGCACTAGTTCTCGCCATATGCGAGAGAATATAATACAGAAGTTTAGTTCTCGGAACAACAAAGTCGCACGACAAGAATTTCAAGAATTTGAAGTTTTCCTAAAGGTTCTGCAGCCTCTCGTGGAGAAATACAGGCGCCCCCGTATCGTTCCACGATACTCTACTAAAGCGGCTAATGATTTGTAAGACCAAATAACCTAGGCTCTGATACCAACTTGTCACAACCCTGAACCGGTCGTGATGGCACCCAATACACTACTAGGCAAGCCCGACCACTCATAACAATTTCCCCAATTATCCAAATAAGTAAAGACAAAACTATCCATGTAAAAGTGTGAAATACTGATAAAATACAAAATAATCTGACAAAAATACTGAAACAACCCAACTAGGACCCGGTGTCACGATCATGAGCTTATACTAACAGAATAACATACTACTACAAGTCTGTCTACACTAATAATGCGGAAATATATGATAAAAATAGAGGGGAGAATCCTTGGCAATGAACGCCGTGCAGCTACCTCGAATACTCCCGGAAGGAACTCTGAATCAACTAGAATCACTCTGCATAATGAGAAAGACCTGGGATCTGCACACATGGTGCATGGTGTAAAGTGAGTACTTCCAACTCAGTGGTAATAAAAGTGAATAACACTGAAAGTATAAAATCCCAAAAGGGCACAAATAATGCTATCTTAAGCAGTAAACCAGATAAACAGTAGATTCCATGAAAAATATAGCAAAAACATTCTCTTTAAAGGAATCAATTAAACAAGAATACATAAGTAAGGTCAACTATTGTTACCTGACCGGTCAACCATTGTTACTTGACCAAAGTGTGTTTCAGTGTCATTGTTACCACTAGTCAGTCATTGTCACCTGACCGAAACACATATAATATTATCATTGTTACCACTATTCATATCAAAGGGGTACCTCGCGCTCACTATGGGTGTGTAGACTCATGAGGGGCTCCTTCAGCCCAAGTGCTATCAATAAGGCCTGAAAGCCTGAATAATATCAACACAAGTCCCGAAAGCCTGCTCACAATAAACTCGAGGCCTGAAAGCCTTCTCACATAACACTCGAGGCCTAAAAGCCTCCTCACATATCACTCGGGGCTTGAAAGCCTCCTCACCTCACTCATCATGCCCTCACATATGGCCCTCAGTCTCAATCAATCCAAAAATAGTCGAAAAGCCCCTCGGGCATCAGTAAAAAAATAATACTCAGCAAACGATAGTTCAAATATTAGTTTAAAACTCCGAGTTTGAGTAAAATATAGTTGAGTTCAATAAACAGTGTAAATCACACAAAATAAGTTCAAATAGTGAGGAAAATAGTGATGATAGTTCATAAAGAGTTCAAACAATCGGTAATAAGCCCCAAGTATGGCAATGAGCCCAAGTCATAATTATAACAACAAATCATTTGCAAATACATGGTAAAAGACAACAACCGGGACGGACCAAGTCAAGATTCCTAATGGTGCTCTACCCCACGCTCAAGTCCTGTAACGACCCAGACGGTCGTTTTTGAAATTTACGCCTCGATCCCTAATTTAACTGTCCCTCTAAGTCCATTTCTTCTATTGTAGTTTGCCGGGAGGTTCGGTTCTAGAATTTGGAGTGTTTTGGGACACTTAGTCCCTAAATAATAGCTTTATAGTTGAAAAATGGACCGTATTCAGAATAGAGTTAAGACAACCTCGAAATGGAGATCTGATGGTTCCATTAGCTCCGTTAGGTGATTTTGGGGTTGGGAGCGCATTCAGAATGTATTTTAGAGGTCTGTAGCTCAATTAGGCTTGAAATGCTGAAGTTTGAAATTTTTGAAAATCCGATCGATAGGTGAGATTTTGATCCGGGCATCGGAATGAAATTCCGATAGTTGCAGTAGCTTCGTTATGTGATTTTGGATATGCCTACAAAATTTCAGGTCATTCGGAGGTTGTTTGGTCGTGTTTTTGATCGAATGTTGGTTGCGGAAGTTTAAATGAAAACTTAGGCTTGAATTCACTTGGATTCGATGATTTCCGTGTTTAAGGGCGTGTTTTTAGGATTGGAACAAGTTTGTATCGTGTTTTGGAGTATGTCGGTGGTCTTCGTTGGGGTCCCGGGGGCCTCGGGATGAATTCGGGGGTCCAAACGGACCATTTTGAGCCAAAGTGAGTAGCTGATTGCTTCACTAAAATGCAGAGAAACATTACTCATCGCGATCGAAGGCCTGGCCATGCGATCGCGTAGTGTATCGGAGAGAGGCTGGGAGATTGTTCTTCTCGATCGCATGAAGAGATATGCGATCGCGTAAGGTTGAGTGTTTGTTCATCGCGATTGCTGGGTTATTGATGCGATCGCATAAGGTATTGTTCGTGAGCAGTGCAATCGCGTTCAACATGTTGCGATCGCGTAGAGTCGCTAAGCTGAGCACTGCGATCGCGTCCAGGTCCACGCAATCGCATAGAGGAAAAACTGGTTGCCAAATATCTGTGCATCGCGGTCGCATAAAGTAATGATGCATGGCAGTTAATTTAAGTCCATAACATTTCAGTCGCGGCCATTCACACAAAAACCTCCATTGTTGAGTCTTAGAGAGAGAAATTGACGGGAAATTGCAGGGATTTCACCGGGTTATCATCGGAGGTAAGTTTGATGATTCTAATACGTGTTTTTATCGTAGAATTCTCCTCTATTTCACTGTAAATGGGAGAATTAATGAGGGTTTTTTGCCCTAAGCCTAGGTTATGGTAAATCGTCGATTTGAATGGGCAAACGGAGTCCGATTTTGGTAAATTTAATATGCATAGACTCGTGTTGAGATAAGGAACCCAAAAATATAACTTTCGTAATTTTTCGAGAAGCATACCGAAAGTCAAGTTTTGGCAACTTTGTGGTTTTTGGTGTAATTCGAATTGTTTCGATTGGGTAATGCCCAATTGGCCTATTTTGATGTATTTCTATTGATTTTGATCAGATTCTACACCTGTGGAGGCCGATACTCATGGAAAGAGAGTTGTCTCTTAGTGGTTTCGTACCAGGAATTGAGGTAAGTGGCTTGTCTAACCTCGTGTGGGGGAACCTTCTCCCCTAGGATATTATGTGTTATTTAAATGCCTTGCACGCAAGGTGTCGGGCATGTACATGCGCAGATTGTTGGAAACCACCTTACTCGAACTGTTCAAATTGTGATATTTTTGTTATTTAGCTGATTAAATTATAACATTTACCTGATATTCATTAGAAAAGCATGGATAGATAGGATTTATCTGTCTAAGTGCCTACTTGCCTTACTTGAACTTCTTGAAACTTGTTGATACTGGTTTTGGTATAATTATAGTTATGTATTTCATATTTCTCTGTGTTTTCCTACTTATTGTTGTGTTGGTGGACTGCAGGTTCAATTCCCAAAGATCCTAGGGCTGCGGGTTCGATTCTCGGAGACCCGGAGTGGTAGTATTTGTGGACTGCGGGTTCGATTCAAAAATATGATACAATCTTTATTTTTGTGGCATATCACTTGATGCTCATTCTGTGACAGACTTTCGTGACATTGCTATTTTTTCTCTTTTCTTCCCCTCAATTATTTAGTAGGTCAGCATAATGGCCTAAGATAAATAAATGCAACATATAATCATGCTCGGTCTTTGATATCTAGGTACCTGTCCTAGACGGACCCAACCCATGTGTTGAGTCCCTAAGTCAGATATGATGCAAATAATCATCCTAATTCTAGGCTCAATATCCTGATTTTTTAGTGGTACTAGACTGTGTACCCGAGCGGACAACTCGGATTGAGGAGGGGGCTACGTACCAGGGACGCGCGGGATCGTCCGGCTTTGAAACTTTTGCGGCCTCTATTTCTTATTTTGGGTATTGACTTAACAGAAAGGGGAGTCTTAACCAGTAACCGCATCCCTGGAGGTAAGAAGAGAAGAATTTTCGGCACAATTTTATATACAATTCACGTAATATCAAAGCGAAAAACATATATCACATTGATCAAAACCTATAATGAAATCAGATATAAACAAAACATCAATTTAACTGAGCTCGAATTCGTAAACCCTGAACCGAAGTTCTGGGTTTCTTATCCCCAGCAGAGTCGCCAGAGCTGTCACACCTCTTTTTTTACTATACCGCTTATTTACTACTACACCTCGGGAAGGGATATAATAATAAAAGGGAGGGAATTTTTCCACTTTAAGGTCAGTCGAAACGAGATTTATTTATTCAATTTCAGAGTCGCCACTTGGGAAAATAAGTCACCGGTTGAATCCCGAACTGAGAAAATTATGACTCTGTTAACAGTCTGCAAATTAGAAATCTGGATAAAGAATTCTGTTAACCCGGGATAAAGTGTAAGGCACTACCGGATTCCGTGGTTCTAGCACGGTCGCTCAACTGCTGTATTTGTGTTTATCTAATTTCTCTATATATTCAAATTTATGTGCATTTATTAATATTCCGCTTTATCATTTTTAAAAAGAATTACAACGTCGTGAAAATGTATCTCGGACCACGCCGTACCAGTACGCCCGTGGCTTTTAATACATTTCGACTTCGTTGAGATTTAGATTTGGGTCACATAAATGCGCACCCGTATTTGAGAATGTAATATTATTATAAGTCGTGCCTAGAGTTTCTACATCTTGTTAATCTTTGGGAAAGACCGTAAAATTTGCTAAACGGTCCTTCCAAATCTACATGTTTTGTACCAATTATTTGAGGGCCCCGTGCATTTTATTCTCAAACGAGGCTCACCTCATTTATTTTAAGGTCGTATCTATAGTACTATATTTTCTATGTGTTTTGTCTCTAATATTAAAGAAATATCCTAATTGTTGTTCCGTTACCTAATAATTTGACATTTTAGATCCACAAACCCATAAAAGTTCAGATTTATTTATTAGACTTAATGATACTTTTTTTTGTTATTTTAATCCACGAATAAATTGTATTAAGCAGAAATCAGGCCCAAGACTATAATTTCGGACCTAGCCTGAGAGACCGATGAGGCCCAGGCACAATTAACATTGAGTGTGCAACTTGTTGTTTACTTATTTATTTCTGTATATTTTTTAATATAGAAAACATGATTTAAATAAAAGTTTGTTGTTATTTAATTCCAAATCATTAAAATATTATTATGCCTAAATGCTCATGAAGTTAGTATTTGTATCTATCTTTGAAATAATCTACAATTATATCAAAGGTCAACACGAATAATAAATCACACTCTCCTTTAATCTTAAACTACATATTGTTACTATCATCACTGGTCCTAACGGTTAACAAAATACTACTGAATCAAATGCTACTTTACATCTAAACTTGCTAATACACTACTTGCATTATCAGTTCAGTTATACATTCTATTACATTCTGTATCTATCGGCATCAAACATAATCAATTTTACTACATTATATTTACTAAATGGTCCTGTTAAAAGCTAATAGCTCAAACGTTTAATAACACTCGAGTACAATAAAGTTTCTTAAAGGTTCAAATTCATACAGTCCAATATAATTACACAACAGGACAGTTAACAATCTAAAATATTAACAAATGAAATTCTTCATTACATAATCCAAAAGAACAAAAAAATGAAAACAGGCTTAGGCTTCAAATTCTTCAAGCATCCATCTCACAGCTTCAGTTTAAAACTACTGAATTATAGAGGAGTACCTGAAATTTGAGCAGATCTATTAGATCTTAAAGACACAACAATAGAATATGATTCAGAAACACTTTCAGCAGTTACAATCACAGCAACAACAGTATATAGGATTCAACAGAGGAATGTGAGATCAACAGCAAGACATTAAGCAGCAACCACAATTTGAACTCAAACAGCCTTAATTATGCCACATTTTCAACCTGGAAATGATTGAATTTGCAAAAATATTTCACGATCAAATAGAACTATCAATCTAACTCAAAATCCACTTGAATGACCTAAAAACAGATCTAAAACCAATCCAGATGCTTTAGAGAACCTTCAGTTACTTAGAACAATGAGATCTGATAGCTAGAAATCAAAATTAACTTGAATGTTCTAATGTAACAATGTTTCTCTTTGGTTTCTTATTGATTTTTGGATTGTTTTTGGGCTTTTAACATGAATTCAGGTTGTGAAAGAGAAGAATGTGATCTGGAAATGTTAATTCCAGATTTGGAACACAACATATATTTTTTGGGAATTTTCTAGGGTTCAAAATCTGGAGAGAAGGTTTTAAAAATTTAGCAGCCCTCCATTTTTTAGGCTGAAGTTTCCTATTTATAAGTTTTGAATTGGGAGGGAAATTTGAAATATGATTTTATCTAAGAATCTTTTATTTTTAACTTGATTAATAGATTACCACACTTATTTATTCAAAGTTTACACTAGAACCCCATCTAGAAGGTTCTAGCTAATTCTACCATATTCTATTTCCCTGCAATTCCTATTGTACCCTCACTTGTATAGGAAAACCACTGATTCTACCCTTTTTGTTGCCCAGATTACCCCTTATTCTTTAGCTATTTACCCACGAACCAGGCAGCATTGCCACTTATACCCTTGACCCTTTAGGTTATTTACAATATACCAATTAAATCTCCCCCATTTAGCCCTGCCTTTTCCTTTTATTTACCCTTTTAACTCCTTTATCAATCAGAAACTAAAAGTCAAAGTCAAAATTGACTTAAAAAAATAGCCAATAATAGACGGTTTCACTGAACAAATCCAATTAGACTTAAGTACTCAATTAACGAGATTCAAAGGAATAAATTAATCAGAGGTAGAATCTAATTAACAGAAGACTTAATTACTAATTTTGATTTTAATCAAGTAAAACCCTAGCAATCTAAGTGTGGCTATGAACAACAAACACACAGTTTTGACTGAGAACTTTTCATAGAAGAGAGATTATAACCATGTGATTCTCAAATAAGAAAAACCAGAAATCCATGAGGTTACAGGCATAACTAAGCAAGATCAGAGGGCAAAGGAGTTATAGGCATGTGATTTACTCTAAGCAAGATCAGAAGGCAAAGAGGCAAAAATAGAAAAAATCATGAAACTAAAGTTCAGAACACTTAGCTTTTGATTCTTGTTTCTTCTTTTCTTTCTTTGTTTCTCTTATTTTCATTTTCTTGATGTCTTTTCACTTTTCTTGATTATCCAGAACTTTGGAAGTTCAGGAGACCATTTCTTGGATTTTTAATCTTCAGGCAGACTCATCGAGTCTCTTTTTTTTTTTTTGAAAAAATCATAGTAAAGAGGCTAGGGTTTGATGGGGGTAAGCTTTGGTTAAGAGTGTTTGTTGGAGTGAAGTTCAGACGATACACTTTTCAATATTCGAGAATTTTGGGACTGATTCAAGGAAAACAAATTAGATGCAGTTGAAGAGGACGACGAGACGGTCCTATGGTGTTAATGGCAAATATTGGTTCAAAAGTAGTGGTCGCCGGAGTAGGGTTCTGGCGACGCCTTTTGGATTATTCGAGGGTTTTCAATGGTTTTCAGGGGAAGTTGATATGACAGGGTGATAGAGGAGAATTAGGAGTTCATAGGGTGTTCATGGTGGTTTGATCGGAACTGGTAATGTTCCCCGTCGGTAGGTTTCCGGCGGGTTAATTTGGAGAGATGAGGCGGCTGGAAGAGATGATGGAGAAGATGATACAGACTTCTTTTTATTTTAGGGTTGAAAAATTGTATATAATCTATATCCTTCTGCAGTCGTTGTATTATCAAAATGGATGGCCGAGATTAAAACGCCTTAAACGGCGTCGTTTCAGGGGAGGGTGCTGGACCGGACTGGGTTTCTTCTTTTGGGCCTGGACGGAGGGGCTATGGGTGATTTGAGATTGGGATTTTGGGGTATTTGGGCCACTAGTTGGCTAAAAATTTAGGGGAAAATTACCCTAAATGCCTATTCAGGTAATTTTAATTACCCGTTAATACCCATTCCAATTTGTATTACCAATGTACCTATGCAATATAAAGTATTCACCCCAATTACCTATTTTCAAAATCCTTCCTTTCTAATCACGTAAAACTCCATTAATTGCCCCAATATATTTTCTCTTTTATTATCTTTGCAAATATAAATAAAAGGTTTTCTTCTATCTTTCTCATTTCATAATAGGATGTGCGTGTCCATTGAATATTTTTTATTAATTTATTCTCCATTTCAAAATGATATATAGTATATTATTATAACATATCTAAATTTTAGTATAATCGATAACGCATAAAATTGAGTTAATTAGATTATGTGACATCTAATATTATTTAAGTTTAATAATTAAATTTTAAAAATCTGTTTTAAATTCTTTACGTACAGTTGTATACTATGTTGTTATATTCATACACTAAACTAACATACTAGTTCGAACCCTTTTTTGGTTGTATTAGCTACACTTAATTAGTATATTATTTAATTTTTCTTTAGTAATAGTAGAATAGTATAATATCTTGAATATTTTAATTTCCTTTATGCATATGTATTATGTAATCATTTTAATTTTTTCTTTATGCGTTTGTTTTATATAATAGTATTATAGTACAATATCTTAAAATATATTATTATATTAATATGTTTACACTATATTTTGATTTTCTCCTTATGCATGTGTATTATGTAATAGTCGTATAGTCATATATAGTTGCCTGGAATTGATTAGTAGAACTGTATACCCTACTGGTATAATTATATGTCATATTGATATCATATGGTAGTTGGAATATTGTTTTTTGTTGTTTTAGCTATATTTTTAAATGAGTTCTATTCCGAAATGATTTATATGATCATATTTTGCTGTGTTGGATTTTCTTGTACATTTGGACATAGATTTTGTGTATTATGTATTAGTATTTATAGTTTGATGTGGTTGTTGAACGATCTCGTACAACTATATACCCTATTAGTATCGCTATATACTATATTGGTATCATATGTTAGTTGAATCTTTTTTGGTTATATTAATTGTATTTAATTAGTACACTATTTAAGTTTCTTTTAATAATAGTATCTTGAAATACTTTATTATATTAATATGCTATTTTTTTACTATTCTCTTTACGCATGTGTGTTGTGTAATAGTAATATAGTCACGTAGTTACCAAAAATTTACCAGTATAATTATATACCATGTTGGTATAGTTATATGTCATATTGGTATCATATGGTAGTTTGAATATTTTATTGGTTGTTTTATCTACATTTTAAGTGATTTTTATTCTAGAATTATTTATATGAACATGATTTACAGTGCTAAGAATTTTTTGTGCCGGTGGACATAGATTATGTTATGTATGTCACGACCCGGATTTCCCACCATCGGGGTCATGATGGCGCCTACTAAATGGAAGCTAGGCAAGCCAATTATTAACTACACCTCCATTAATTACCAAATTCTTATTAAGACTTATTATTAAAAACATATAAATTACAGCGGAATAATCAAAATTAGCGGAAGACTTAGTCAAATATGATAAAGAAAACCCAAACATGATACACTACCCAAGACTGGTGTCACAATACTCACGAACTTCTAAGAATAATACACATAATTGTCCGAAAGAAAATACAAGCTGTTTATCTCGATTACATGAGATAACAGAATGAAAAGCATAGATAGAAGAGACAACGGGTCCTGCGGACGCCTGCAAGGCTACTTCGTAATCTCAATAGTCGAAAAATCCACAAGTCGCTACTGCCGCTGCTGCTGTCCGTAACTTGTATCTGCGCAAAAAGAGCGCAGAGTGTAGTATCAGCACAACCGACCCCATGTGCTGGTAAGTGCCTGGCCTATCCCAGCGAACTAGTGACAAGGCTAAGGCCAGTCACCCACATAACCTGTACAGTTGCAGCATATATATATATATATACAATACATTTATAAGGAAAGACTCTGCTCTGAAATAAATGTCAATAACTCGTGATATCCAGAATAATCTAATCAACAGAATAAATCTTACTTTCATATCTCAATTCCTCTCTCATTTCATATCTCGTGGTAAGCGTACCACCCGCTCCCAACTATCACAGTAACTACATCTTGTGGTAGGCGTACCACCCGCTCCCAAATATATCAATAGGCTACCGGCAACTATGGCCAATGCCAAGATTTAAATCACTTTGTGGTCGGCGTGCCACACTATCCCATTTCTTATTATATAAGTGGTCGGCGCGCCACACGATCCCAATTCATAAATATATAAGTGGTCGGCGCGCCACACGATCCCAATTCATAAATACATATATTACCGACATTTAGCCAATAATCTTTACATTAACAATATTTATAATTACCGGTTTCAAACCAATAATTGATAATAATTTCAACAATTTACCTCCATTACCGGTATAACACCAATAACTCTTAATCAACAATTTATTCATAACTAAATTTCTATTCCTTCAAGCTAGGATAGAACAAACACTTACCTCGAAAGTTTACGAACGATTCAATCCGTAGCAATGCCTTTTCCTTTCAAATTTGACTCCAATCCAATCGTATCTATACACAATTGATTTAATATCATCAATTCTACTTAACAAACTAGTTCATATTGCTAAATATGATTTTTACAATATTTTGCCCGGAATAGTAAAAATCGACCCCGGGCCCGCATAATCAAAACTCAAGTTTCGAACCAAAATAAGTTCACCCAATCCTCCATGAGTTCAAATATACAATTTGTTCTTACGTTCGACTCCAACACGAGGTCTAGATCGCAAATTCTTTGAAAGCCCTAACTATACCCATTTCTCTAATTTTTCAACCAATTTACACATGTTTAAGCCTAAGAATTTGATTGATGTTGATAAAAAATGAAGAAGACGAGTTAAACAATACTTACCCAATGAACTTTGATGAAGAAATGCCCCAAAGATCGCCTAAGAGCTGTGGAGAAGAAAGGATTTTATGAAAATGGGATAAAATCCCGTAAGTGTTCTGTTTTGGGTATTAATTCACTGGGCGGAAATTTACCCTTCGCGTTCGCATGCACTGTGTCGCGTTCACGAAGGGTTGGACAGAAATGGGCATCGCGTTCGCGTGGACATAGTCGCGAACGCGTAGAAGAAAATCTGGGGGCTTACAATTTGGCCTACGCGAACGCGTGGTGCCTTACGCGAACGCGTAGAAGAGGCAGGCCAGGCTCCGCGAACGCGGGAGCCTTCACGCGAACGCGCAGAGGAAAACGGCTGGGGTCCATGTTGTTGTACGCGAACGCGATCATAAGGACGCGAACGCGTAGAAGGGAAAAGAGAAGCCTTCGCGAACGCGACCAGGTGGACGCGAACGCGAAGAAGGAATATCTGCTGCAGATTTTCTGCAGTTTTTCCAAGTCCAAAACCACCCCGATGCCTATCCGAAACTCACCCGAGCCCTCGAGGCTCCAAACCAAAAATGTACACTAACTCAATAATATCATACAAACTTGCTCGGGCGATCAAATCGCCGAAATAACATCAAAATCAATGAATTGAGCCTTAAAACTCAAGAATTCTTTCAAATTTCATAATTTCCAAAACATCCAATTTAAGGCCGAAACACGTCAAACGACGTCCGTTTTCAACCAAACTTTACAGGAAGCGCTTAACCAACATATATGACCTGTACCGGGCGTCGGAACCAAAATACGAGCCCTATAACAGTACTTTTTAATCAAAATTCAGTTTCATTTTCCTTAAACATTTTCAGAAAACAATTTAACGGAAAAATTCTTTTACCGGGGTTCTAGACCTCGGATTTCAATTCCGGGCATACGCCCAAGTTCCATATTTTTCTACGGATTTTCTGAGACCGTCAAATCACGGATCCGGGTCCGTTTACCAAAAATGTTGACCAAAGTCAACCATATCAATATTAATATCAAAATTCTTCAACTTTTTCACATATTTCACATATTTCAACATCAAAATTTTCCAGCTTTGTGCCCGGATTGTGCACGCAAATCGAGGCAACATAGAATGAGGTTTTCAAGACCTTAGAAGCTCGAAATGATTAATAAGACAAGTGATGACCCTTTGGGTCGTCACATTCTCCACCTCTAAAACAACCGTTCGTCCTCGAATGGACAAAAGAAAGAAGTACCTGAGTCGGGAAACAAATGTGGGTAGCGGCTCCGCATATCAGACTCGGACTCCCAGGTCGATGCCTCAGGAGGCTGACCTCTCCACTGAACACGCACAGAAGGATAACTCTTCGACCTCAACTGTCGAACATGCCGGTCTAGAATAGCCACCGGCTCCTCCTCGTAAGATAGATCATTGTCCAATTGGACAGTACTGAAGTCTAACTCATGTGTGGGGTCACCGTGGTATCTCCGAAGCATAGATACGTGAAAAACTGGATGCACGACTGATAAGCTAGGCGGAAAAGCTAATCCGTAAGCCACCCCTCCCACTCTGTCTAGAATCTCAAATGGACCAATATACCTAGGGCTGAGCTTGCCCTTCTTCCCGAACCTCATCACGCCCTTCATAGGCGACATTCGGAGCAATACTTGTTCGCCAACCATGAAATCTACATCTCGAACCTTACGATCCGCATAAGTCTTCTGCCTGGACTGAGCTGAATGCAATCTCTCCTGAATAGTCTTGACCTTATCCAAGGCCTCCTGAACTAAGTCTGTACCCAACAACCGAGCCTCTCCGGTTCAAACCATCCAACTGGTGATCGACATCGCCTACCATACAACGCCTCATACGGAGCCATCTGGATGTTAGCTTCTCCAAAGCGTCGCTAACCATGTCAATTCCCAAGGAAAAAATTATCCATTGGTCCCCCAAATCAATTACACTCTCTCCCAACATGTCCTTGGAGATCTAAATAGTATAATTAAATGATTTGTCCATTTGGGGATGAAATGTCGTACTCAGCTCGGTCTGCATGCCTAACTCACATTATACAACTCTCTAAAAAGACGAGGTAAACTGCGTACCCCGATAAGAGATAATAGATACTGGCACCCCATGGAGACGAACAATCTCCCTAATGTAAACCTCCGCTAACCTCTCCGACGAGTAGGAGACAGATGCTGGAATAAAGTGTGCTGACTTGGTCAGCCTATCAACAATGACCCAAATAGCATCAAATTTCCTCCGAGTCAAAGGAAGTCCAATAACGAAATCCATAGTGATCCGCTCCCATTTCCACTCGGGAATTTCAATCCTCTGGAATACACCACCAGGTCTCTGGTGCTCATATTTCACCTGCTGACAATTTAGACACCGAGCGACATACGCAACAATATCTTTCTTCATTCGGCACCACCAATAGTGTTACCGCAAGTCCTGGTACATCTTCGCGACGCCCGGTGGGCCTCCGCTAAGATCAATTCTCGAATCCCTTCGACATTGGGCACACAAACTCGACCCTGCAATTTCAATACCCCATCATCATCTAGATTTACCTGTGTGGCACCTCCCCGCTGTATTGTATCTCTCAACTCACACAAATGAGGATCATCAAATTGCCTCTCACGGATACGCTCTAATAAAGAAGAACGAGCGACCGTGCAGGCTAACACCCTGCTAGGCTCAGAAATGTCTAATCTCACGAACCGGTTGGCTAAAGCCTGGACATCTAGAGCTAATGGTTTCTGACTGACCGGAATATATGCAAGACTACCCATACTGGCAGACTTTCTACTCAATGCATCGGCCACCACATTGGCCTTACCTAGGTGATATAAAATAGTAACATCATAGTCTTTTAGCAACTCTAGCCACCTTCTCTGCCTCATATTCAACTCTTTCTGCTTAAACAAATACTGAAGACTCTTATGATCGGTGTATACTTCACATGCTACACCATACAAATAATGCCTCCAGATCTTCAATGCGTGAATAATCGCCGCCAATTCTAGATCATGCATTGGATAGTTCTTCTCATGAATCTTCAACTGCCTCGAAGCATAGGCAATAACCTTGCCATCCTGCATTAACACTGCACCAAGCCCAATATGGGAAGCATCACAATAAACAATATAAGGTCTCGTACCTGTGGGTAAAACCGGTGCTGTGGTCAAGGTTGTCTTGAGCTTTTGAAAGCTCGTCTCACATTCATCGGACCATTCAAATCGAACACCCTTCTGGGTCAATCTGGTTAGTGGGGTTGCAATAGACGAAAATCCTTCTACGAATCGGCGATAATAACCCGCTAACCCCAAGAAACTCGGAATATCTGTGGCTGATGTCGGTCTAGGCCAGCTCTTGACTGCCTCAATTTTCTTCGGATCAACCTGAATACATGCTGCCGTCACAATATGACCCAGGAATGCAACTGAACTGAACCAAAATTCACACTTTGAAAATTTTGCATATAGCTGGCTATCTCTCAGAGTCTGCAAGGCCACTCTGAGATGTTGCGCATGCTCCTCCTAACTGCGAGAATATATTAATATGTCATCAATGAAGACTATTACAAACAAGTCTAAATAAGGCCGGAACACCCGATTCATTAATTTCATAAAAGATGCTGGAGCATTTGTCAACCCAAAAGACATGACCAGAAATTCATAATGTCCATACCGAGTGCGGAACGCTGTCTTAGGGACATCAGATGCCCTAATCTTCAGCTGATGATAGCCGGATCTCAAATCTATCTTTGAAAATACCTTGGCACCCTGAAGCTGGTCAAATAAATCATCAATTCGCGGAAGTGGATATTTATTTTTGATAGTCACCTTGTTTAACTGTCGATAGTCAATGCACATTCTCATCGAACCATCTTTCTTCTTTACAAATAATACAGGTGCACCCCACGGCGAAACACTGGGTCTAATGAAACCCTTTTCAAGTAAATCCTGCAACTGTTCCTTCAATTCTTTTAACTCTGGCGGATCCATACGGTATGGGAGAATGGAAATGGGCTGAGTGCCTGGAGCCAAATCAATGCAAAAATCAATGTCCCTATCATGCGGCATACCTGGTAAGTCCGAAGGAAATACTTCAGGAAATTCGCGAACCACAGGCACAGAGTCAATAGAAGGAACCTCAGCACTAGAATCACGGACATAGGCCAAATAAGCCAAGCATCCCTTTCCAACCATACGCTGAGACTTCACATAAGAAATAACATTACGACTAGTATGACCTGAAATTCCTTTCCACTCTATACGAGGCGAATTCGGTAGAGCTAAAGTCACAGTCTTGGCATGGAAATCTAAAATAGCATGATATGGAGATAGCCAGTCCATGCCTAGTATAATATCAAAGTCCACCATATTTAGGAATAATAAATCAGCACGGGTCTCGAGACCCTCAATTACTATAATACATGACCGATGAACTCGATCAACCACGATAGAATCGCCTACTGGTGTAGACACATGAACAGGAACACTCAGTGGATCACTGGGCTGAACCAAGTATGGTGCAAAATAGGAAGACACATACGAATATGTAGACCCAGGGTCAAATAATGCTGATGCCTTTCTATCACAAACCAAAATAATACCTGTAATGACGGCATCGGAAGACTCAGCCTCTGGTCTGGCGGGAAGTGCATAACATCGGGGCTGTGCCCCACCACCCTGAGCAGTATCTCTAGGACGATCAGCTGCTGGCTGGTCTCTACCTCTATCGGTCCGAGCTCCACCTCTATGACCTCTACCTCCACCTCTATGTCCTCTACCTCCGCCTCTAGCTGGCTGGGCAGGCTGTGAGGGAACTGGGGCCTGAATCATGAGAACCCTGCTGGTGAGATCTGTCAGAAGATCGAGGGCAATACTTTGCAATGTGCCTAAGATCACCGCACGTATAACAAGCCCTCGGCTGCTGAAAATAGCGAAGTGGTGGTACACTGATAGGCTGCTGATCAGAGTAGCGTGGCTGAGAATTACGATCACCTGAAGCATCATGAAAAACCTAAAGAGCTGACTGATAAGGCCTAGGAGGATGGCCTCTATCATAAAAATCTCTATCTCCAGACGAGGTACCACTGAATCTACCCGAATTACGAGATCTCTTCTCTGATCCATGTCTCGCTCCCTGTGACAGAGCCATCTCGATCCGGCGGGCTGCATTAGCCGCCTCCTGAAAAGTGATTTCAGTTCCTGCCCCCATAGCCATCTGTAGGCCGAATTGGCTGATTCAAGCCATCAATAAACCTCCTCACCCTCTCCCGATCCGTGGGAAGTATGATAATAGCATGACGAGCCAGGTCCACAAACCTAGTCTCGTACTGTGTGACAGACATAGAACCCTGATGAAGACGCTCAAATTGTCTGCGCATAACCTCCCGCTGAGTTGCTGGAAGGAACTTCTCCAAGAATAATTCTGCAAATTGCTCCCAAGTCAAAGATGACGATCCCGCTGGCCTGGATAGACAATAATCTCTCCACCAAGTCTTGGCGGAACCAGATAACTGAAAAGTAGCAAAGTCCACACCATTAGTCTCCACAATACCCATAGTACGGAGAACTTCGTGGCAGTTGTATAGGAAATCCTGTGGATCCTCCGAAGGAGTGCCACTGAATGTGGTAGTGAACAGCTTGGTAAACCTGTCCAATGTCTACAACGCGTCAGCAGACATGGCTGCACCATCATTAGCCTGAGTCACTATAATAGGTTGAGCTGCCTCAACTGGCTGAATCACAGGAACCTGAGCCTGGGGAATTACCGGCTCCGGAGTGCGCGTAGCAGGAGTCTAATTACCTCCTCCAGCCTGAGAAGTGGCTGGTGCTACTGGTAATAAACCTGCTCTGGTGATATGATCCATAAAACCTGCTATCCGGACCAAAGCATCCTGAAGATCCGGTGAAAACAAAGCTCCTTCTGGGACCTGAGCTGGGCCTACTGGAGCTGCCGGGGCTGGAACTTCCTCCTCGATATGAACCTGAGGTTCTGCCACTCGTGCTGCTGCTCGGGGCTGAGCTCTGCCCTACCTTGTCCTCTAGGACGACCTCGACCTCGGCCTCTACCCCTAGCGGGAGCTGCCGCTGCTGGGACCTCGGGCTGCTGGTCAGTAGATGAGGATGCACGTGTCCTTACCATCTGCGGAAGAACAGAGTAGAAGTTCAATTAACATTTAAAAGATCAAGTCGCACGGCTGGAAAGAATAAAGGGAATATTTTCCTAACTCTGTAGCCTCTGGAGGATAAATACAGACGTCTCCGTACCGATCCTTCAGGACTCTACTAAGGTTGTTCGTGAGTTGTGAGACCTGTGCAACCTAGTGCTCTGATACCAACTTGTCACGACCCGGATTTCCCACCATCGGGGTCATGATGGCGCCTACTAAATGGAAGCTAGGCAAGCCAATTATTAATTACACCTCCATTAATTACCAAATTCTTATTAAGACTTATTATTAAAAACATATAAATTACAGCGGAATAATCAAAATTAGCGGAAGACTTAGTCAAATATGATAAAGAAAACCCAAACATGATACACTACTCAAGACTGGTGTTACAATACTCACGAACTTCTAAGAATAATACACATAATTGTCTGAAAGAAAATACAAGCTGTTTATCTCGATTACATGAGATAACAGAATGAAAAGCATAGATAGAAGAGACAACGGGTCCTGCGGACGCCTGCAAGGCTACCTCGTAATCTCAATAGTCGGAAAATCCACAAGTCGCTACTGCCGCTGCTGCTGTCCGTAACCTGTATCTGCGCAAAAAGAGCGCAGAGTGTAGTGTCAGCACAACTGACCCCATGTGCTGGTAAGTGCCTGGCCTATCCCAGCGAAATAGTGACGAGACTAAGGCCAGTCACCCACATAAACCTGTACAGTTGCAATATATATATATATATATATATATGTACAAAACATTTATAAGGAAAGACTCTGCTCTGAAATAACAGTCAATAACTCGTGATATCCAGAATAATCTAATCAACAGAATAAATCTTACTTTCATGTCTCAATTTCCTTTTTCATTTCATATCTCGTGGTAGGCGTACCACCCGCTCCCAACTATCACAATAATTATATCTTGTGGTAGGCGTACCACCCGCTCCCAAATATATCAATAAGCTACCGGCAACTATGGCCAATGCCAAGATTTAAATCACTTTGTGGTCGGCGTGCCACACGATCCCATTTCTTATTATATAAGTGGTCGGCGCGCCACACGATCCCAATTCATAAATATATAAGTGGTCGGTGCGCCACACGATCCCAATTCATAAACACATATATTACCGGCATTTAGCCAATAATCTTTACATTAAAGAAAACCCAAACATGATACACTACCCAAGACTGGTGTCACAATACTCACATAACCTATACAGTTGCAACATATATATATATATACAATACATTTATAAGGAAAGACTCTGCTCTGAAATAAATGTCAATAACTCGTGATATCCATAAAAATATAATCAACAGAATAAATCTTACTTTCATATCTCAATTCCTCTCTCATTTTATATCTCGTGGTAGGCGTACCACCCGCTCCCAACTATCACAGTAACTACATCTTGTGGTAGGCGTACCACCCGCTCCCAAATATATCAATAGGCTACCGGCAACTATGGCCAATGCCAAGATTTAAATCACTTTGTGGTCGGCGTGCCACACGATCCCATTTCTTATTATATAAGTGGTCGGCGCGCCACACGATCCCAATTCATAAATATATAAGTGGTCGGCGCGCCACACGATCCCAATTCATAAATACATATATTACCGGCATTTAGCCAATAATCTTTACATTAACAATATTTATAATTACCGGTTCCAAACCAATAATTGATAATAATTTCAACAATTTACCTCCATTACCGGTATAACACCAATAACTCTTAATCAACAATTTATTCATAACTAAATTTCTATTACTTCAAGCTAGGATAGAACAAACACTTACCTTGAAAGTTTACGAGCGATTCAATCCGTAGCAATGCCTTTTCCTTTCGAATTTGACTCCAATCCAATCGTATCTATACACAATTGATTTAATATAATCAATTCTACTTAACAAACTAGTTCATATTGCTAAATATGATTTTTACAATATTCTGCCCGGAATAGTAAAAATCGACCCCGGGCCCACATAATCAAAACTCAAGTTTCGAACCAAAATAAGTTCACCCAATCCTCCATGAGTTCAAATATATAATTTGTTCTTAAGTTCGACTCCAACACGAGGTCTAGATCGCAAATTCTTTGAAAGCCCTAACTATACCCATTTCTCTAATTTTTCAACCAATTTACACATGTTTAAGCCTAAGAATTTGATTGATGTTGATGAAAAATGAAGAAGACGAGTTAAACAATACTTACCCAATGAACTTTGATGAAGAAATGCCCCAAAGATCGCCTATGAGTTGTGGAGAAGAAAGGATTTTATGAAAATGGGATAAAATCCCGTAAGTGTTTTGTTTTGGGTATTAATTCACTGGGCGGAAATTTACACTTCGCGTTCGCGTGCACTGTGTCGCGTTCACGAAGGGTTGGACAGAAATGGGCATCGCGTTAGCGTGGACACAGTCGCGAACGCGTAGAAGAAAATATGGGGGCTTACAATTTGGCCTACGCGAACGCGTGGTGCCTTACGCGAACGCGTAGAAGAGGCAGGCCAGGCTCCGCGAACGCGGGAGCCTTCACGCGAACGCGTAGAGGAAAACGGCTGGGGTCCATGTTGTTGTACGCGAACGCGATCATAAGGACGCGAACGTGTAGAAGGGGAAAGGGAAGCCTTCGCGAACGCGACCAGGTGGACGCGAACGCGAAGAAGGAATGTCTGCTGCAGATTTTCTGCAGTTTTTCCAAGTCCAAAACCACCCCGATGCCTATCCGAAACTCACCCGAGCCCTCGAGGCTCCAAACCAAATATGTACACTAACCCAATAACATCATACGAACTTGTTTGAGCGATCAAATCGCCGAAATAACATCAAAATCAATGAATTGAGCCTTAAAACTCAAGAATTCTTTCAAATTTCATAATTTCCAAAACATCCAATTTAAGGCCGAAACACGTCAAACGACGTCCGTTTTCAACCAAACTTTACAGGAAGCGCTTAACTAACATATATGACCTGTACCGGGCGTCGGAACCAAAATACGAGCCCGATACCAGTACTTTTTAATCAAATTTCAGTTTCAATTTCCTTAAACATTTTCAGAAAACAATTTCACAGAAAAATTCTTTTACCGGGGTTCAAGACCTCGGATTTCAATTCCGGGCATACGCCCAAGTTCCATATTTTTCTACGGATTTTCTGAGACCGTCAAATCACGGATCCGGGTCCGTTTACCAAAAATGTTGACCAAAGTCACCCATATCAATATTAATATCAAAATTCTTCAACTTTTTCACATATTTCACATATTTCAACATAAAAATTTTCCAGCTTTGTGCCCGGAATGTGCACGCAAATCGAGGCAATTATAAATGAGGTTTTCAAGACCTCAAAAGCTCGAAATGATTAATAAAACAAGTGATGACCCTTTGGGTCGTCACAATGTAATAGTTTTTATAGTTAAAGGCAATTGTTGTGATACGTATGTTTTTTCGCTCAAATTTTATATCTCATTAAAAGATTTAGAACAAAGACTCCTATTTATATATAATTAGCGTGTGTGCGCGCATAATTTTTCATCTGATTATAAAGACTCATGTATACATATAATATCCTCAAATTTAAGTGTACGATCTTTCTAATTTGAGTGAGTTTTGCATAAAAACTAAAAATAAAAATAAACATTAATGTACCATAAAGGTAGAAAATAAAGAAAAAGCACT
Source organism: Nicotiana noctiflora (assembly GCA_032618575.1). Lineage (NCBI taxonomy): Eukaryota > Viridiplantae > Streptophyta > Magnoliopsida > Solanales > Solanaceae > Nicotiana > Nicotiana noctiflora. The sequence continues at coordinate 220,806 of JASVEL010014239.1, read as the reverse complement.
AATGCCAAAGTAAGGTAGCAAAAAGAACAAAGAAGCGAGAAAAAGTCAAATGCAATGGACGATTTACTTCATATGCATAGATAACTTTTTACAAAAGATATGGTGAATTCACAATATATATACTTTAATCTCTTTTTATGTCACGACCCTAGTTCACCAATCGTGAACATGTCGTGATGGCACCCAGTCCCCACGACTAGGTAAGCCTAACACGTTGCGGAATATACAAGCTATGAACACTTAAATAAGAAAACAACGGAAAAATAGGATAAAAGATATGTAATCTGTACCGCTCGACACATACATCCGTCAACACCATGAACAAAACACTACCAAGATCCGGAATCCCACGGTAACACAGACTAAAAGAGAATATACAACTGTGGCTCTATGTATAAAGAGTGTCTAACAACGGAATGAAGGAAAATCATCTACTAGCACTAGAATAGAAGGAAAGCCTATGGATCCGCGGACGTAGCAGATCATACCTCGAGGTCTCCCAAAATGCTGCTGAATCACCTAGTATGAGCCTGTCCTGATGTACCTAGATCTGCACAACAAAAGTGTGCAGAAGAGTAGCATGAGTACACCACGGCGGTACTCAGTAAGTGCCAAGCCTAACCTCGATGGAGTAGTGACGAGGAAGGTCAGGGCCCTACTGAGAGAAAACAGTTACAAAAAAAAATGATAATAATAATAATAAGCAGTTTAACGATAATAATTCCGAAATAACAACAATAAAATGATTATTGCAACCATCTACAATTAACTAACAACAAGTATCAAACTCAATTAATAAGTCCAGGACCTGTGGGAATTGAACCCACAGTCCCATTAACAATACCCCTGGGTCTCCGGGAATCGAACCCGCAGCCCATGTCTCAATAATATATCAATAACTCAGGATCTCGGGAATCGAACCCGCAGTCCCTACCAATAACTCAAGATCTCGGGAATTGAACCCGCAGTCCCTACCAATAACTCAGGATCTCGGAAATCGAACCCGCAGTCCGTACCAATAACTCAGGATCTCGGGAATTGAACCTGCAGTCCCAACCAATAACTCGGGATCTCGGGAATCGAACCCGCAGTCCCTACCAATAACTCAGGATCTGGGGAATCGAACCCACAGTCCCTACCAATAACTCGGGATCTCGGGAATCGAACCCGTAGTCCCTACCAATAACTCGGGATCTCGGGAATCAAACCCGTAGTCCCTACCAATAACTCGGGATCTTGGGAATCGAACCCGTAGTCCCTACCGATAACTCAGGATCTCGGGAAATTGAACCCGTAGTCCCTACCAATATCACGCCGGGTCTCTGGGAATCGAACCCACAGCCCTGGGTCTCCGGGAATCGAACCCGCAGTCCACAAGCACAGCCAATAAAGGAATCCACAGAGAGAATAATTATGCTTAACTATAATTTCACCAAAAAAAATAGTACCGATAATTAACAAGGAGTTCAAATAAGGCAATTAGGCAACTAAATTGTTAAGTGCTACCTAATCATGCTCTTCTAACCACTATCGGGTAAAAATATCAAATTAACAGCCAAAGACAAAAATATCGCTCATCGAACATTTTAAATAAAGTACGTGTTCAACAACCAGCGCATGTACACGCCCGTCACCTCGCGTACAAGGCATTTAAACTATCACATAATATCCTAGGGGTGAAAATTCCCCTACACGAGGTTAGACAAGCCACTTACCTCAATTCCGGTACAAAACCGCTAAGAAATAACCCTCTTTCCGCGAATGTCGGCCTCCACAAGTGTAGTATCTGATAAAAATCAATAGAATCACATCAAAATAGGCCAATTGGGCATTACCCAATCAAAATAACTCAAAATACACCAAACCCACAAGTTGCCAAAACCCGACTTTCGGTACGCTTATCAAAAAATCACGAAAATTATATATTCGGGTTCCTTATCTCAATACGAGTCTAGGCATATAAAATTTACCAAAATCGGACTCCATTTGCCCACTCAAATAAGAGATTTTCTAACATTTAGGCCTAGGGCTCAAACCCACCTTTAATCTTCCAATTTCAGTGAAATAATCACGGATTTCATGATAAACCAACGAATTAAGGTCAAGAGACTTACCCCCGCTCCCGATGATATCCCAGCGTTTCCCCTTCAAAATCCTCTCCTGGAGCTCAAAAATGGCGTTTTGCGAATGAGGGTCGCGGGTTGACTGTTCTGGACTTAAATCCACTGCCAGACATTTTTTACTCTATGCGATCGCATGAACACCGTTGCGATCGCATAGAACAAATTTTTGACCCTCGCCAAACTACTCTATGCGATCGCATAGTCCTCAATACGATCGCAATGCTCACCAAAATATACCTATGCGATCGCATACCCTGCTCCGCGATCGCATAGGACAAAAGCTAGACCTGGGACCCTTCTTCTCTATACACTATGCGATCGCATAGGACTGTACGCGATCGCAGAGCACAACTTTCCAGAACTATGCGATCGCATATCCATGCCGGCGATCGCATAGAACAAATACTTGGCCTCTCCAAAACCTTTTATGCAATCGCATTAGCTCATTGCGATCGCATAGAGCATTCGTCTGCAGCACACACCAGCAGTTATCAGCATTTCCAAAATGCATGAATTAGCCCGATTGGACCCCCGGATTCATCCCGAGACCCCCGGGATCCCAATGAAAACCACCAACCTATTCCAAAACATGATACGAACTTATTCTAATCATCAAAACACGTCTAACAACATCAAAACCCATAATTCACATCGAATTCAAGCCTAAATTTCTTAAAACTTTCCGAATTGCACATTCGATCTAAAACCCGACCAAACAACGTCCGAATGACCTGAAAATTTGCGGACATATCCAAAATCACATAACGAAGCTACAGAAATTGTCGGAATTCCATTCCGACCCCGGATCAAAATCTCACCTATCGTTCGGATTCGCCAAAATTTCAAACCTTCGGCATTTCAAGCCTAATTGAGCTACGGACCTCCAAAATACATTCCGAACGCGCTCCCAACCCCAAAATCACCTAACGGAGCTAATGGAACCATCAGATTTCCGTTCCGAGATCATCTTAACACTGTTCCGGCTACGGGCCATTTTCTAACTTTAAAGCTCTCATTTAGGGACTAAGTGTCCCAAAATACTCCAAATTTCAGAACCGACTCTCCCGGCAAACCACAATAGCATAAATGAACTTAGGGGAACAATTAAATTGGGGATTGTGGCGTAATTTTCTAAAACGACCGGCCGAGTCGTTACATCTTCCAACACTTAAAAGATTCGTTCGTCCTCGAACGAGCATAGAAAACATACCGGAGTAGTGAAAAGATGAGTGTACTGGCTGCGCATATCCTGCTCGGTCTCCCAAGTCGCCTCCTCGACCGGCTGGCCCCACCACTGAACCTTTACCGAAGCGATGTTCCTTGACCTTAGCTTCCTGACCTGCCTGTCTAGAATGGCTACTGGCTCCTCAACATAAGACAGATCCTTGTCTAGCTGGACAGATGTGAAATCCAACACATGCGACGGGTCACCATGGTATCTCCCGAGCATGGAGGCATGAAATACGGGATGGACTCCGGCTAGGCTGGGAGGTAAGGCCAACTCATAAGCAACCTCCCCAATATGCCTCAAAATCTCAAAAGGGCCAATAGATCTAGGACTCGGCTGGGCACATTAGCCTGATATAATCTGAAGATATTCCCTCTTGTTCAACAATTAAGTCTTAGAGCCTAATTCCAACATCCGGAATTCTATGTCGGGCTTGTTTTCATCAAGAGATCACTCAATATTCCTCAAACGCCATCCTCAAACATGACTGCATAACCTTGCTGGATTCTTACCTTGCAACACTAAATCCACAGGACCACGATAATATTTTATGATCAAATTAGCCAAAAATTCAACGAATCGGATGCTCCCATTGCACCTCACGATCTACATAGGTCTCGTTCCAACTTTTACAATACTGACACGACGGAAGAGATGTGCCGATATCCATAACCAACTACTGAATCAACAATTCATTGGGTCTATACTCCCGACAAGATCCATTACCTTGTCCTAAACCAGAGGATGATCCTTTCCTCTATAATATACTTCATATAATCAAGTTGGCACTGACCCCAAATCACATAATCTCATCTCACCCAGTACGAACTGCTCAGGCAATAAGTCACATCAGACGTAATCAAAAGTCCCACAAGATGACATAATGTGCCAGTAGGCTACTGATTCGTACGTGATACAAAAGGAAGGAGAACACTAGAGAGAACTATTCCACTCTCACACTAACATGTACCTCCTCAGAAAATAGGAAACGGAACACATAAAATCAATTATAGACACTGAAATAAACATCACATTGTTACGGCGTGCAACCCGATCCCAAGAGTATACCCATGGCGGCGTGCCACCCGATCCCAAAAATATAACCATGGCGGCGTGCCACCCGATCCCAACAATATAACCATGGCGGCATGCCATCCGATCCCAACAATATAGACTCACACAAGGAGTCATATGTCAAGCTGAATAGCTCGTCACATCAAAATACTGAATATCGATCATAAGCACACTAAGGTGCATGATATCGGACTCAATGAAAACATATAGCGCTATAGGCTATGAACTCAAGCACAACTGAGGTGCGATATAAGATATGAGTCTCAAGAGCCATCATGCTCATATAACATCACCGCTAAGCGGAACCTCAACACATAAGGAACTTACCAAGCCGTCGCACACTCATACGGCGCAATATATCTTTACTTGAATTAACTAACCGCGAAATAAGACCGCGACTATCCTTCCATAAAGGGCGCATTGCTGGAAGAAACATAACTGGCCTGACGCAAGGTTCACTTCCACATTTAAATCTATCCACCGACCTTAAGTCTATCCTGGTCGTGCCAAGCTAAGTCAATAATATTTCACGGGTCTATAACCCACTAAGCAGAGTGCCCTCCAGGCATAAGTTCTCAAATGGATGATATCACCAAAATCCTCATACTTGGTTTAAATTTCTAACCAATCAAGTGACTACAAGTCATACCTATACAATCTTCTTGTGGGTCAAGCTCCCACCATCTTCCGAATAATTAAACGGACCTACACATTCAGCCCACCAGCTGCACTAACACTGAAAAGCGATCAGGAGTCCCTAACCGGGATGCAAAGCCTTTCTCATAGAACACCGATCTCAAATGATACTGATGTTAATACCCATCTTACTCAAAATAGTGACACTCTTTCCCTGCTCATCCGAGCTCTTTATATCACATTCATTGACCAAATTGTGACCTTGGTCCTTACTTCAAATTTTCATACTACTCATTGCACCCCACGTGCCGATATACGATAGGCACAATTTCCATCATAGCTCTAGAATTGACGATAGGCTAATACTTCATCACATAAGACTTTCCATTATGCTCACTGTAGGAGAACTATAACAACATACGGCGAATTCTCATAACCATCGAATATGCCAATCCATAAGTAGTGGTCCAAGCCACCATAACCCTTCCCGAGATCTGCCTACTCATAACAGGCCCTTAACAGAAGAATACTTCAGAATAACATCAATCACTGCGGCCGACAAGTCTCAAATGCACCGCCACAAGTCACATGCATAATTCGATCACGTTGCATGAACCGATCATTGACACTAATACGCCAACTCAACTATGGCTGATCAATCTACTTCCTTCCAGGTTATCCTTGATTGCCTTAGAAATGTTAATATCTTCCTTCAATACCTAACTTATTCCAACCGTACTTACCCCGAGTGACCTTAAATCATGAGGCCATGCTATCTCAAGAACGACGACCATTTCATGTCTCTCAAATACTACACCACAAGTCAAAACATCATAGATCATTTTGTGCCTTTCTTCATAAGTTGCTTCAAAAGCTTGAGCCTCAACTGTACTTATAGACTCAGAATTATCAGGCACCACACTTTACCTCTTGAATTCACTAGGACCGCTATTCAGGCCCTGACTTGGCCCAGTACCCAACCAACTCTACTGAATGTTTATAACATATGAATACCCTCTTGATAAAGCACCCAGCGGAACCACTTCCCGCGAAGCCTGCACCTATACGAGGCATAAGTCATGAATCTTTCCTCAAGTTTGAACATGAGCCAGTAAGGCTAACCATAACATGCATTCAACAGTACATATACTCAAATTACCACACATGGTCCTTTCCCGTGGCTGCAATAACACAATAATACGTTAGTATCCAGAATTCACACCGGTAATTAACCATGCGACCCAATCTTAAGCGGTGGGACTCCCCCACTTAGCCCAAAGCCACTATTACACGACTCTCGAACACATTAGAACCATTCTCTCGAGTCATTTACTATTATTCAACTGCAACTCACTTGATCCAACGAATATAACCACATGTGCTCTATTAGCACTCTAACATCATATGGTATGACCTCATCCCAATACAACCAAACATCTTCTCGCTCCATGCACCGAGCATTCTCTACCAACAACATCTTAAAACATACTATGATTCTCACACGCCTACGAAACACCATGTAGCCTTTGTCAAATATTTGCCTACTGATAATAAAATGCAGAGTTTATTAGGGACACAGGAACATCTAAAGTCCCAACATTATACCATACGAGTCTCAACTCTTGCCCATCCGCAAGTTTTCAAGAACTTTGGAATAGCACCTAAATACATCGCAGGCCAAATCCGATACGACACATGACCCATAATTACATCGTTGATAGTGAAATCCTTGCACTTGACACGAAGTCTTAAGATACATCTTGCTAATCCATGATACTAGCCCTTAACATTCGTACGTGTTCATCATAAAACAAGCCCAAGGCATTCGTTTGGTACATGTCCTTCTTAAGACAGTTAAACTCATTTTCCCCAGTATCTCTGCTGGCTGAATCCTTCGCTAAATAGATATCTCATATGAACCATATAATCTTTATTACCACCAACTATTTTTAGATCTACATCCACCTTGTGATTCTACCATTACTATGACGATTTGGCAGTTAAGTAAACCTTGTCACGACCTTACTATCAACCGAATGCCAGAACCTAGTGCACCCCCATGTGCACAATTGAAGATCTCTCAATTCTCTTGCATTATCAATATGGACGACACGCGGTAACAATAGTTGAGTAAATTCTTGACTCCCTTGAGATCCCTCTGCAGCATCACGAACCGTCGGCGCATACTTGATACCGAGTGCGCAATTTCAACACACGAATGGATGCAAAAGAACATATGACATAGGCTCCAACTGAATAAATGGCGCACGATAAGGAATTCAAAGAATTGAAGAGTTTCCTAAACAACTACATAGCCCCTCGTAGATAAATACAGACGTCTCCGTATCGATCAGCGAGACTCTAAGTAACCGGTCTGTGTCCCGTGACTCCTATGAACCTAGTGCTCTGATACCAACTTGTCACGACCCTAGTTCACCAATCGTGAACATGTCGTGATGGCACCCAGTCCCCACGACTAGGTAAGCCTAACACGTTGCGGAATATACAAGCTATGAACACTTAAATAAGAAAACAGCGGAAAAATAGGATAAAAGATATGTAATCTGTACCGCTCGGCACATACATCCGTCAACACCATGAACAAAACACTACCAAGATCCGGAATCCCACGGTAACACAGACTAAAAGAGAATATACAACTGTGGCTCTATGTATAAAGAGTGTCTAACAACGGAATGAAGGAAAATCATCTACTAGCACTAGAATAGAAGGAAAGCCTCTGGATCCGCAGACGTAGCAGATCCTACCTCAAGGTCTCCCAAAAAGCTGCGGAATCCTGATATGAGTCTGTCCTGATGTACCTGGATCTGCACAACAAAAGTGTGCAGAAGAGTAGCATGAGTACACCACGGCGGTACTCAGTAAGTGCCAAGCCTAACCTCGATGGAGTAGTGACGAGGAAGGTCGGGGCCCTACTGAGAGAAAACAGTTACAAAAATGATAATAACAATAATAAGCAGTTTAACGATAATAATTCCGAAATAACAACAATAAAATGATTATTGCAACCATCTACAATTAACTAACAACAAGTATCAAACTCAATTAATAAGTCCAGGACCTGTGGGAATTGAACCCACAGTCCCATTAACAGCACCCCTGGGTCTCCGGGAATCGAACCCGCAACCCATGTCTCAATAAATAATCAATAACTCGGGATCTCCGGGAATCGAACCCGCAGTCCCTACCAATAACTCGGGATCTCGGGAATCGAACCCGTAGTCCCTACCAATAACTCGGGATCTCGGGAATCGAACCCGTAGTCCCTACCAATAACTCGGGATCTCGGGAATCGAACCCGTAGTCCCTACCAATAACTCGGGATCTCGGGAATCGAACCCGTAGTCCCTACCAATAACTCGGGATCTCGGGAATCGAACCCGTAGTCCATACCAATAACTTAGGATCTTGGGAATTGAACCCGTAGTCCCTACTAATAACTCAGGATCTCGGGAATCGAACCCGTAGTCCCTACCAATATCACGCCGGGTCTCCGGGAATCGAACCCACAGCCCTGGGTCTCCGGGAATCGAACCCGCAGTCCACAAGCACAGCCAAATAAAGGAATCCACAGAGAGAATAATTATGCTTAACTATAACTTCACCAAAAAAAATAGTACCGATAATTAACAAGGAGTTCAAATAAGGCAATTAGGCAACTAAACAGTTAAGTGCTACCTAATCATGCTCTTCTAACCACTATCGGGTAAAAATATCAAATTAACAGCCAAAGACAAAAATATCGCTCATCGAACATTTTAAATAAAGTACGTGTTCAACAACCAGCGCATGTACACGCCCGTCACCTCGCGTACAAGGCATTTAAACTATCACATAATATCCTAGGGGTGAAAATTCCCTCACACGAGGTTAGACAAGCCACTTACCTCAATTCCGGTACAAAACCGCTAAGAAATAACCCTCTTGCCGCGAATGTCGGCCTCGACAAGTGTAGTATCTGATAAAAATCAATAGAATCACATCAAAATAGGCCAATTGGGCATTACCCAATCAAAATAACTCAAAATACACCAAACCCACAAGTTGCCAAAACCCGACTTTCGGTACGCTTATCAAAAAATCACGAAAATTATATATTCGGGTTCCTTATCTCAATACGAGTCTAGGCATATAAAATTTACCAAAATCGGACTCCATTTGCCCACTCAAATCGGAGATTTTCTAACATTTAGGCCTAGGGCTCAAACCCACCTTTAATCTTCCAATTTCAGTGAAATAATCACGGATTTCATGATAAACCAACGAATTAAGGTCAAGAGACTTACCCCCGATGACCTCCCGATGATATCCCAGCGTTTCCCCTTCAAAATCCTCTCTTGGAGCTCAAAAATGGCGTTTTGCGAATGAGGGTCACGGGTTGACTGTTCTGGACTTAAATCCACTGCCAGACATTTTTTACTCTATGCGATCGCATAAACACTGTTGCGATCGCATAGAACAAATTTTGACCCTCGCCAAACTACTCTATGCGATCGCATAGTCCTCAATACGATCGCAATGCTCACCAAAATATACCTATGCGATCGCATACCATGCTCCGCGATCGCATAGGACAAAAGCTGGGCCTGGGACCCCCCTTCTCTATACACTATGCGATCGCATAGGACCGTACGCGATCGCAGAGCACAACTTTCCAGAACTATGCGATCGCATATCCATGCCCGCGATCGCATAGAACAAATACTTGGCCTCTCCAAAACCTTCTATGCGATCGCATTAGCCCATTGCGATCGCATAGAGCATTCGTCTGCAGCACACACCAGCAGTTAACAGCATTTCCAAAATGCATGAAATAGCCCGATTGGACCCCCGGATTCATCCCGAGACCCCGGGATCCCAACGAAAACCACCAACCTATTCCAAAACATGATACGAACTTATTCTAATCATCAAAACACGTCTAACAACATCAAAATCCATAATTCACATCGAATTCAAGCCTAAATTTCTTAAAACTTTCCGAATTGTACATTCGATCTAAAACCCGACCAAACGACGTCCGAATGACCTGAAAATTTGCGGACATATCCAAAATCACATAACGAAGCTACAGAAATTGTCCGAATTCCATTCCGACCCCCGGATCAAAATCTCACCTATCGTTCGGATTCGCCAAAATTTCAAACCTTCGACATTTCAAGCCTAATTGAGCTACGGACCTCCAAAATACATTCCAAACGCGCTCCCAACCCCAAAATCACCTAACGGAGCTAATGGAACCATCAGATTTCCGTTCCGAGATCATCTTAACACTGTTCCGGCTACGGGCCATTTTCTAACTTTAAAGCTCTCATTTAGGGACTAAGTGTCCCAAAATACTCCAAATTTCAGAACCGACTCTCCCGGCAAACCACAATAGCATAAATGAACTTAGGGGAATAGTTAAATTGGGGATTGTGGCGTAATTTTCTAAAACGACCGGTCGGGTCGTTACATTTTATAGTCGTGTTTCTTACATTGAAATATACTATGAACTAATTAGATTATGAAATCATAGTGGGTGCTTAGTGTGCTGGGTTATCATATTTTAATCTACAGAAAAAGAAAATAGGAAAAAGTAAGACAATATATATATATATATATATATATATATATATATATATATATATATCAATTATATTTAAAAAAGGTGACAAATAGTTATTATATTAATTATATTTTTATTATTGCATATGAAAAAAAAAAAGAATAAAGAAGAGCAAAAAAAGTGAATAAAATTAAATCATGCACAAAAAAGAAATAAATTGACAAAAGATATAAATGAAATAAGAAAATGGGAAAAAATGAAAAAAGCCAAAATTGAGCAAGAAATCAGATTATGATGGAAAAAGAAAATAAAAAATAACATAAAAGGAGAAAAAAAGCAAAGCATAAGAAAAATGAGAAAAAAAAAGAGGCAATCACCCGCATACATTGCAATAGGTATGAATGGTAATTAATTTGATGGGTAAAAAAATAAATGGGTAGGTAAGGGTAATTAGTTTGATTTTTATGGGTAAAGCTATAAAACTCCCAAAATTTAGCCCTCTTTTGCCATGTATTTTGTATTTTGTTGTATTTTAATTTTCCTTTGTATTTTTCTGTATTTTTTCCTATTTTGTGTTTAGTTTTAATTTATTAAAATTTGTTAAACTAATTAACTTCTATTTTATGATAATTTTTAATTAAAGTATAAAAATGCTATTTTGATTTTTTCTTTAAATTGTTAAAATGAATTAATACCTACTAAATGTGAAATTAATTTCAAAAATGCAAATGCACATTTTTTTTCCTGTATTTTTATTTGATTAATCATGCGCAAATAACATGCAAAATTCACACAAATTGTAAAAATAAGAAAAAATTTATTTATTTTGAATTATATGGGAATAACTCATATGTAGGGTAAAAATCACGTGCTCACAACAACATCAACAACAACAACAACCCAGTATAATCCCACTTAGTGGGGTCTGGGGAGGGTAGTGTGTACGCAGACCTTACCCCTACCCTGGGGTAGAGAATCTGTTTCCAAATAGACCCCGGCATCCTTCCCTCCAAGAACTTCCCACCTTGCTCTTGGGGAGACTCGAACTCACAACCTCTCGGTTGGAAGTGGGGGTTGCTTACCATCAGAGCAACCCCTCTTGTCTTAACTCACAACAACATCCTTTACAAAATTAACAAGGTATATAAGGCACGTGATAACTATACCGGCAACCACACCTATTTGGACACATAGCATATACGCACGGGGTCATAGAGGAATTTCATTAAGAATAACAAAACAATAAGGAGGACACTTACTCCAATTAAGGCAATTAAGGTCCAAGTAATAAGTAAGCATTAGAGAAAAGTTAACAACGTTGTATGGATCATATAGAGGTAAAATAATCAATTAGGAAACACAATCATATCGGAAGACTTTCCACTAAATGAGTGTAAGGACCTAAGAACCCTAAAGGCAAATTTTCCACAAATAAGTCTAAGCACATACTCGTCACCTCGCCTACACAGACTACAATTAGCATAGAAGACTCAAATCCTAAGAGGAATCTCCCACACAAGGTTAGGCAAGATACATAACTCAATCCGGGCAATTCAATACTCAATTTAGCTTTTTCTTTACCAATTCATCAACGCTTGGCTTAATCTATCCAAAAACGGCTTGAATACATCAAACAATGTAAGAGAAAATAGTTTCAATTAACAAAACTATAATTCTTGCACAATTTGTGAAAAGTCAACTCCCCAGGCCCGCACCTCGGAACCCAACAAAATTTATTAAAAATGAATACCCATTCCGATACGAGTTCACCCAAATAAAAATTATCCAATTCCGATATCATTTGGTCCTTCAAATCACCATTTTATATTTTTGAAAGATTCTACAATTTTCCCAAAATTTTACTTTAGATTCTCATGAATTTGATGTTAAATCTAAGATATAATCACAAGATATAGTTGAAAATTGATTAGAGACATTTACCTGGTGATTTTGTATGAAATTCTTCTCTTTAAATCGCCCACTCTCGGGCCTAGGGTTCAAAATATGATAAAATGAAGCTAAGTCCCGAAATGGGAACCTTAATACCAGTCTTAGATGTCGTATTTGCGATATCAGGACCGTAAATGTGATCTCGCAAATGCCACATAAGTATCGCAAATGTGAAGGCTGCCCAGGTCTAATCAGGTTGCAAATGCGACTCAAGTCTCGCAAATGCGAGCTTTGAGATGTTCGCAAAAACGACAGTTTTATCGCAAATGCGGAGCTGCTGATCGCAAAAGCGATGAAGTTGTTTGCAATTGCGAACTCCCTAGCCCTAGCCCAACATTGCAAATGCGAAAAGGATCTCACAAATGTGGTCATCCCATTCGCGATGCAATCCTCGTAAATGCGAGAACAAAGACACCATCACTGCTGAACCTTCTTCCAACACTCCGAAATGCGTATGAATCTTACCGGATCCCTCGAGGCTCCAAACCAAACACCCGCACTAGTATGAATACATAACACAAATTAACTTGCACGATTGGAACACCAAAATAAAACCATGAATCGGATTCCAAAACGCATGAAAATCACTATGAACTTCAAGAACTTCTAGAATTGCAACCAAGCGGCCGAACCATAACAAATCAACTTCAAACGACCCCAAATTTTGCAGGAAAGTCCCGAATGACGTAACAGAACTGTTTCAACTTTCGGAATCATATTTCGACCTCGATAACACAAAAGTCAACTATGAGTCAAACATCTCCATTTTCCAAACTTCAACTTTTCCAACTTTTGCCGAAATGCCTCGAATTACCCTACGGGCCTTCAAATCCAAATCCGAATGCACACCTAAGTCCAAAATTACCAAACGAAGCTACTCACATCATCCAAAACTTATTCCGGAGCCATTTACTCAAAAGTTAAATTCCGGTCAAATTCTCATCGCTTAAGCTTCCAAAACTAGATTCCTTCTTCCAATTTGACTCCGATTCATCCGGAAACAGATTTCAACCATGCACGCAAGTTGATACACATAATATAAAGCTGCTCATGACCTCAAACTGCCGAACCGAATGTAATTGCTCAAAATGACCAGTCGGGTCAGTACAACAGCTCCAAATAGTGAGCTCTATTATCATTGCAATGAACACGAATTTTCTGGCAAACGTACGCTATACTCTATTCAAAGCTTAACACAATTTTATCTTTTTGCTCCTTGATTTCATTGGTGTTGTGCTGAGAGACCTTGCTCCTAGAACTATTGTTTCTGCTATTCTATCTCCATCTCAAGGCTAAGTATTGTGTATTTATTTAATTTATTATTTATTTCAAGATCAAATTAATTCATTTGTCTAAAAATCACGTATAAATTCGGATGCACCATTTTACGGGTATTTAATTAGTAGCCCTCATGTGTATACTGCTGTTTTTGAAACCCACAAAAAGAAAAATCTGGTTGCAAGAAGCACTATTCTTGATTCTTTCTTCCATGTAAGCATGTGGATAAATGCATTTAGAAAAATCTTGTTTGTCATGCAAAAATTAGGCAGACAAAGAGGGAGACTTAATATAAAACAAGTCAGCTAGCAAGACCTTTCGATGTTCACGTCCCCAAACAAAAGACTTTCTTTAGTGTAATCATTAGACCCATTATTGTGTTATAGGTTTTTTCTTATTCATGCATGCAATATTATTCATTTGGAATGGTTTTTCTAGAATTTTTACTAAAAGAATTTAAAATATAAAGAAACAAGCATATAAAAAGCAAGAAGATTCATCTCACGGGCATGGGTGATCTGACGAGTTCTGTGGTCTGAAATCAAACTTTATGAGGAATCTTAATTTTTTTTAAAAATTATTTATTTATTTAAAGTCTATATTTCTATCGTTTACTAAATATAAAATTATTAATAATTTTCTTATAATCAATAACTTCTAATAAGTCTTTCTTAATTAACAATATAGTTAATCCATTTAACTTTCTTGAGTTCTTGTTGATCTTAGATAAGATTTTATCAATTTTAATTTAGAAAACTTCATTCCGCTGAACCGATGGTAACAAGAGTTATTAACATTATTCCATAAATAATATAGGCATTGAAAAAATAATAAAATCTTTTTATTTGACCGAATGTATTAATTAAATTGTTATATTCCAATTGTTCTATTTTTTTAATATTTTTAATTCTGAAAATAAATCTAAACCATAAATATCGAATTGATTATTATTCTTTAAAGAACATTCAAGATTAAGGCAATATATTTTCTAATTTCCATCATATAGTTATCTTAATTTTTACCACTAAATAATAAACCAAAAATATTTTTATATGCTTTGAATTGTTCAAATCTATTTTGAAGTGAAAAAAATAGCCTTGTATAAATGTATAAAGTAATCAACTCCAAAAGACTCTTCGAAAGATTTTGAGATTTTATTATCAACATTCTCATCAAATTATCATTTCTTATATATTATACATTTCTTACAAAATTCGGGTCCGATATTCATTTCAAGTGCAATTTTTGTGGCAAAAATTAGAGCAATTGCAAATCCTTCTTCTCTATTGTTAAAGAAAGAAATCAAACTTTTTCACTTCGCACTTCACAGAACCTTTTTAATACTTATATATAGCCTATTAGGTGTAATAAAAAATGGACTCCCCAAAAATATGGGTCTAAAGCAGTTGCTTTACTTGCTTTATGGAAGGGCCGCCCCTGCTAACGGAAAGGTAGCTCTGCCACGTGTATGGAATTATTCGCCTGCTTTTGGTAAAGTCGATAATTTTCTCAAGATATGTAACGATATGACCGGTCGTTTTGAGCTTTTGCACTTCGCTCACCAGTTCTCGAGCATGACTAGCCATGTTTGATGTATTATAACTTATGTTAATCGTCGATTTCGGTTTTCAGGGCAATCAGAATGGTTTTAAAAGGACGGTGCTCAGATGGAAGCTTTAAATTTGAAAGGTTGGCTCAGTTTTGACTTTTTAGTATTTAATCTCGGATTTGGATTTTTATGATTGGGTTATCGCAATTAGGTGATTTGGAACTTAGGGTTCATGATCGGAATGTATTTTGGAGGTCCCAAACAGATTTAGGCTTGAATTGGAGAAACTAAAATTTTGGTGATTTCCAGTTGATAGGTGAGATTTTGATATAGGGGTCGAAATGGAATTTCGGAAGTTGGAGTATGTCGTGTCATTTTGTGACGTGTGTTCAAAATTTCAGGTCATTCGGACGAGGTTTGATAGACTTTTTGATCGAAAGTGGAATTTGAATGTTTTTGAAATTCTTACGCTTGAATTCAATGTAAATTTGGTGTTTTGCTATTGTTTTAAGAATTCCGAAGGTTGGCACAAGTTTGAATGTTGTTATTGGATATGTTGTCATGTTTGGTTGAGGTCCCGAGGGCCTCGGGTGAGTTTCAGGTGGTTAAACGAACCGATTACATGTTTGAGAAATTGCAGATTTGGCTTCAGTTATGTTGTAGACTTTTGTTCTCTCCGATCGCGTAGTAAAGTTCGTGATCGTGTAGGTCTGTTGAGGGGCAACTGGGAAATTTAAGTTATGCGATCGCCAACAAGGGTTTACGATCACGAGGCTCTGTCGAGTTGGCCATCGCGAACGCATGACTGAGGTCGCGTTCGCGAAGAAGGATTTGGGCAGTCGTGATGTAAAGGGAATTTATCTACGCAATAGCATAGAATGGGTCGCGTTAGCGATGCTTGATCAGTTTGTTATCCGCGATTGCGTGAGTGCTTCTGTGATCGCATAAGGTAAGCTGAAAGGCAGTCCATCTTTGTGCTTCGCAATCGTGAGGCGGATTCCGCAGTCGCGATGAAGGAAATAACTGGGCAGAATGTTTAAGTTCAAAATCGAGGGTTTAAGTCCAATATCACAAAACCATTAGAGAGCTCGGGGGAAGGTAAAATTTGAGGAGATTTTCAGTGGAGCAACCGGGGTAAGTATTCTTCACTCATATTTGGTTTAATTCCATGATTTAGTCTTGAATTTCATCATTTAATTTAAGAAATTAGAGTGGGAAGAAAAGTTCGAGAATTCTTTTGGGTATTTGAATGGGCATTTGATGCCGGATTTTGATGATTTTAGTATGATAGACTCATGAGAGTGCAAGGATTCTTTTGAGGTAATTTTTATCGAATTCCGAGACGTGGGTTTGGGTGCCGGGTTTGGCCAATTTCGGGATTTTTGGTATAAATTGGATATTTTCTAGTGGACTTTGTTCCCTTAGCATATTTTTATGGTATAAATCTGTTTTAGGATAGATTTGGAGCACTCAGATGCCGATTCAAGAGGCAAAGACATCACGGGCTAGAGTTTGGACCGGATAGAGGTATGTAGTGATTGTAAATACTGTTCTGAGGGTATAAAATCCTGGATTTTACATCATTGTGCTACTTTGAGGTGATGCACACACTAGATGACGAGCATGGGATTGTGCACCACTGGAGACCGTGACTTGGTCCATCCTGTACGACTATTAAGTCGCGTAATTACTTGAAAGCCATTTGATATTGTTATATCTTGGACAATATTATTGTGTTTGGGGCTAAATGCCGTGTTTGGGCCTTGTGCCGATTGTTTTGACCCTTAGGAGATTTTATTACTATTTTTCCTCACTGCATTATTTAATGTTTACACTCAGTCATGTTATATTCTTACTATTTTCATAACTCGATTTTATTCACTCCTTTTTATTTCATAAATAATTTTGAGCCGAGTAATTATTTTACTGTTGCCTGTGTAGCTTGTCAGATTTTGACTGAGTAAGACCGGCATGTATTGTGAGGATACCATGGGATCGGGTTGTGCGCCGCAGCATGTGGAACTAATTGTGATATATGAGAGGCTGATGGCCAGATTTGTTATGCCACGAGGTGGCTTGTGATTGATATGAGGCCGAGATCATGTTGATTATGCTACGAGATGACTTATTATTACGCTTGGGCCGTAAGGGGCCCCTCCGGAGTTTGTACACCCCCAGTGAGCTGTGACGATACGACCTATCATCTCATATGTTACTATCCCATTTTCCTCATTTTAAGCTTTTTCATGTTTCATTATCAGTATTTGGTGAGTTAGAATTTAATTTGTTTGGGTTTGGAAGAAAATGAGACACTTAGTCTCTTTAAGGAAGGCTTGTTTTAGAAATGCCAATCCGATATTGACCATTGAGTTAGAGGGCTTGGATTTGATTTCCGATGGTTTGGTTAGCTTCGGGGGACGATTTGTGACTTAGGAGTTCAATCCGAATTAATTTTGGAGGTCCGATGTAGAATTAGGCTTGAATTGGCGAAGTTAGTATTTTGGCGAATTTCGATTGGTAGGTAAGATTTGATCCGGGGGTCGGAATTGAATTTCAAGAGTTATAGTAGCTTCGTTGGGTAATTTGGGATGTGTATGCAAAATTTTAGATGACTTGGAGGTGATTTAGTTGGGTTTTTTATCAAATGCGAGCTTCAGGAGAATTGGAAGAACTTACGCTTGAAATTGACGAGAATTGAGGATTTTTGTTGGATGCGTGTTTAGGATTGTAACAAATATGAATAGGGTATTGGACCATGTCTGTGTTTTTGGTTGAGGTCCCGGAGGCCTCGGGGTGAGTTCGGGTGGTTAAACGGAGAGTTTTGGAGTTGTTGCATGTTTAAGTTTGCTGCTATCTAGTATTTTCGCACATGCTATTATGGGACTGCTGGTGCGGTCTCGCATAAGCGAGCGGGAAGGCGTAGACATGAAAAAGTTGGTCCATGTCAGGTTCTGCAGAAGCGAAAGTTAGGATCGCATAAACGGTCTCGCTGGTGCAAAATTTGGGCCGCAGAAGTGGTCAAGGCCCATAAGTGAAGGTTCGTAGAAGCGGACGTGGACCGCAGTTGCGAAAGTTGTAGAAGCGACATTTTTACCGCAGAAGCGGAATTGCCCGGGTAGTTAAATAAAATAGTTTTCTTCGCGAATTTTGAAAGAACAATATTTTGGACTTCAAACTTGGAGAGCTTTGTGGCAATTTTGAATAGGGTTTCGAGGGCTTTAATCAGGTATGGATTCTTGGACATAGAATACGATTTTATGGTGTAAAAATATGGATTTAGACTGAATAATCAAGGAATCAAAGGCCAAAAATGATGATTTAGGGCTTGAACTTAAGAGGGTTTAAAATAGGGATTTGAGGGGTCAAATGGACTACAATTCTTGTAATTTTGATATGTATACACTCGTGGCAAGACGAGGAATCCGGTGATGTGAATTTTGTAATTTTTCGAGAAGTGGGCCCGAGGCTCAGGTTTTGCCAACTTCATAATTTTTGATATTTTCGATACTTTTCGATTGGGTTATGTTTTCTTAGCCTATTGTGACGTATTCCCTTTGGTTTTGATCAGATTCGACGCACGAGGAGGTCGATCCGAGAGGAAAGGGCATATCAAGCTAGACTTTTGGCTGGCTAGAGGTGAATAATGATTTTAAATGATGCCCTGAGGGTTTTAAACCCCAGATTTGCACAATTTGGTGCAATATTCAGATGAGATACACGTTCCATGGCGAGTGTGGGGTCATTAACTATTGGGGATTTTGACTTGGTCCAGTTCGGATGATATTTTACCATGTATTTAGCTATGACATGTTGTTTTTTACTACGACTTGGGCTTATTGCCGACTGTTTGAACTCCTTAGGAGCTATCGTCACTGTTTTTCTCACTATTTGAAATATTATTTGAACTCATTCCGTTTGAATTGCACTGTTTCATGAACTCAACTATATTTTTACTCAACCTTGAGTTTTAACTGATATTTGAAATATTATTTGAGCTGAGCATTATTGTTTTCTCTGATGCTCGAGGGGCTTATGATTATTTTTGGACTAATTGAGGCTGAGGTCCATGTATGAGGATATGATGAGTGATGTGAGAAGGCTTTCAGACCTCTAGTGATACGTGAGGAAACTTTCAGGCCTCGAGTGATATGTGAGGAGGTTTTCAGGCCTCGAGCGATATGTGAAGAGGCTTTCAGGCATCGAGTGTATTGTGAGAAGACTTTCATCCCTCATGTTGATATGTACAGGCTTTCAGGCATTATGATGATATAGCGATTGGGATGTAGGAGCCCCTCCAGAATCTGCACACCCCCTGCACACCCACAATGAGTGCGGGTACCCATGTGATTTGAGAGTGATCCCGGAGGGCTGATATTGTGTTGTGTGATTGATACTGAGCCCGTGTGGCTGATAGTGTACTGAGAATTTGATATTGCGCCTAAGGGGCAGGTTTCTAAGCATTTCTTACTGGTTGGGATTATTTATTTTTAATTGTTTTTAAAGAGAATCCTTGCTATATTTGACCGGTTTTACTTTTTAACTGATTTTACTGCTCGAGATAGCATTATTTGTGCCTTCGTGGGATTTTATGTTCTCAGTCGTTATTTAATTTTATTACTCACTGGGTCGGAGTACTCATATTACTCCCTGCATTATGTGTGCAGATACAGTCATGGCAGAGTTTATCCCTGAGTGCTGATTTCCTTCCCGACCAGGTGGACTAGGAGTGATGAGGTAGCTGTCGATGTCCACAACCCCATTTTCTTCCTTATCTTCGGACTTTGTTCCTAGTTTCAGACTTGTAGTATTTTAGTAAACTTTGTAGTAGCTCGTGACTTGTGACATCCTAATTTCGGGCTAATTCGGGATGGTATCCCTGTTTTTCACATTTTATTCCGCACTTACGATTATAATATTCATGATTTACACTTATTTATGCTAAGTAGCTATTAAAAGAGGTACTATTGTTTGTTGGCTAGCTTTGTCTCCACGAGAGGCGCCATTACGACCGGGTTGGAAATTGGATCATGACATGAGTGCGGGTACCCAGTGTGTGTGATATGTTGTAGCTCGATGGGCTATTGGTGTTTCATATTGAAGCCCGAAGGGCTGTTATTGATCTATGTTGTCCGAGGGGCGGTTCTTGATTCATGATATGCCCGACGGCTGATTATGAGGTAGCTCGAGGGTCTGGTTCGATTGATATTATGCTCGATGGGCTGGTTATATTGATATGCCCGAGGGGTGTTTTATGGTACATGTTTTGCTCGAGGGGCTGTTTACGTTTCTTTCATTTTTACTCACTATTTTTATCACTCGTTTGGAAACTACTGAAAGTTGTTAAAAAAAGGTTTTTACTGAAATTGAGCATGATATACGGAGTAAATTATTTATGTACTATTTTTGTCACGACCCGGATTTTCCCCCAACATCGGGATCATGATGGCGCCTACTCGTGGTAGCTAGGCAAGCCACTGTATTCATACTATCCTGTTTTTAACACAATTTTGATTGAAAAGGTAAAACCATACCGAAAATCCTCTACCCAAGATGTGGAGTCACCAACTCACAAACTACTATGGAATACTACACATAAAAGTATGAAGAAATATAACACAATTCTGTTTGTCTCGGAACAAAGAGACTCCAGCTAATAATATAGATAAAGAGAGAGACGCCGGGCCTGCGGACGCCTGCAAGCTACCTCGGTCTCAAATATGATCAACTCCCACGCAATCTACTTACTGCTGCCGCTGCTGCTGTCCGTAACCTATATCTGCGCAAAAAGAGCGCAGAGTGTAGTATCAGCACAACCGACCCCATGTGCTGGTAAGTGCCTGGCCTATCCCGGCGAAGTAGTGACAAGCCTAGGACCAGACACCCACATAAACCTGTGCAGTTGCAATATATATATATATATATATAACACATTTATAAGGAAATACTCTGCTCTGAAATAATATTCAATAACTCACGATACCTAAAATAATCTAATCAACATAATAAATCTGACTTTCATGTCTCAATTCCTCTCTCATTTCATATCTCGTGGTAGGCGTACCACCCGCTCCCATCATATCTTGTGGTAGGCGTACCACCCGCTCCCAAATATATCAATAATCATATCTTGTGGTAGGCGTACCACCCGCTCCCAAATATTTCAATAATCATATCTTGTGGTAGGCGTACCACCCGCTCCCAAATATTTCAATAATCATATCTTGTGGTAGGCGTACCACCCGCTCCCAAATATTTCAATAATCATATCTTGTGGTAGGCGTACCACCCGCTCCCAAATATATCAATAATCATATTACCACAAATAACAAGAATTAACCAAGTAATAACACAATAAGGAATAGCAAATAGTTGCACGTCATCACCCAAATAAAATATAATGGAAAAACAAGTAATATCAAGTCAAGGAATAGCAAATAGTTGCACGGCATCACCTTCGTGCTTTTACTCTCATCCTCACATCCATAGTACGGCATGATCCTTCGTACATGGTTCAATAATAGGGCACGGCATGATCCTTCGTGCATAATCAATAATAAACATGGCACGACATGATCCTTCGTGCATAATCAATAATAAACATGGCACGGCATATGATCCTTCGTGCATAATCAATAATAAACATGGCACGGCATGATCCTTCGTGCATAATCAATAATAAACATGGCACGGCATCACCCTTCGTGCATTATCTCTCTTCCTAACCCAAATAACAATCACAGTTAAGGGCAAAGAAAGAAACAGTAATTCATAAACCGTCCCATCAAGGGCAATCAATAATTTTCTTCACAACAAGTCCTAACAAGGAAGAATAATAATAATTCATCTGTAATATATCTCAAATAATCATTTTCCCAAAGACTCACGGTCATACTAGACGCCAGTGTATGGATGCTCGTCACCACAGCCCATACACCGCACTCGATCACATAACACATAACACATAATCCTATTCCCTCAAGCTAGGATAGAACAAACACTTACCTCGAGTGCTTATGAACAATTCAATCCGTGGATATGTCTTTTCTTTCAATTTGGCTCCAATTCGACCGTATCTATACACAATTGATTTAATA
Organism: Nicotiana noctiflora; assembly: GCA_032618575.1. NCBI lineage: Eukaryota > Viridiplantae > Streptophyta > Magnoliopsida > Solanales > Solanaceae > Nicotiana > Nicotiana noctiflora. Next base: position 198,305 of record JASVEL010014239.1, on the reverse strand, counting down.
TCATCAATTCTACTCCACAAACTAATTCTTAATACCAAATAACACTTTTATAACATTCTGCCATGAATAGTAAATTTCAACCCCGGGCCCACATGGTCGGAATTCGGGGTTAGGACCAAAATCCGGTTACCCATCCCCCCACGAGTTCATGTATATAATTTGTTTCAAAATCGGACCTCAATTCGAGGTCCAATTCCCTAACATCATTAAACATGTTTTTCATTAGAAATCAAGCTCAATTGGTGAGAGGTGAGGGAGTAAAATCCCTGAAAAGCCTTGGGTCTTAGGTTCGATTCCCAGTAACTGCAGCTATGCGTGGAATGCTCCTATACCCAAGGGTAACAATTCCTTAGGCTGCGTGTCACTGCTGTGTGTTCGGTGGCACGGCCGGCATCGCCGCTGCTGTGTGTTCGGCGGGATGTTACAATTTTGGAAATGTACTGAATTTGTTGTAGCATATGACGTGGCTTACGTGTTTTCTTACTGCTCAGCTTTCATTTACATTTATTACTTACTTAGTTGGCGTACTCATATTACTCCATGCACCTTGTGTGCAGATTCATGTATTATTTTGAACCCGGTATCAGGTGTTGGTTGGTAAGTGGCAGAGTCATCGGAGTTAGCAAGATAGCTGGCTGGCGTTTGCAGCACTACTTTTCTCCCTCTTGTCTTCCTTAGACTGTATTTAGTACAACTTTTTTGACTCTTGGTTGTGTTCAAACCTTAGAAGATGCTCGTGATTTGTGACACCCCGATGCCGGGCTGTGTTTTATTTCTGCAGTTGATATATTTCGCTTTATTTTGGGATTTATCATTATTAACGACTTGATTATGAATCATTATATCTGTTAATTGAACTTGGGGTTTGTGTCGACTAATCTTTCTTTATCAGAGGCGCCATCATGATCGACTCTGGATTTGGGGTCGTGACAAGGGGATAATTAAAAAAAGAAAAGTTCTTCAAAACAGAACATTATGGTTTATACGTATATAAATGAATCCTTTTCGGCAATGAAGAGGTCGATGAAAAAGAAAAGATAAAAAAGAAGGCTCACATAGGTATGTACTATTAGTCTCTCTTTTTCTTTGGGAATATGTGATGAGAAAAGGGATTTTCTTTTGAATTATCTTCTAGAGGGAAGGGAGTACTGGCACAATTATTTGTACTTTGTATGTTTACACCATTTTTTTGTTTCTATAATTTTTATCTCTTAACTACATGAGCCATACAGTTAAGAGCTATGTCTATTGACTTTAATTTCTCAATATTAAGACCAACTTTGATTTTATTATAAATATCAAGTACAAATAAGTGTTTACTTATGAAATCTCTTCATATCCTCTCCTTGAAATTTATGTAGGCTAAACCACAATTTACTCATAATATGAAATAACTAGTGAATTTATCCGCACTTCGCGCGGTGATAAAAATATTGTTAAAGTCATATTTTAACTATATGTGTATTTCATGTCACCTAAATTTTAAAAATATTAAACCCCACGCAAGAATAATGTAGAAAAAATATATATAAAAAAAGTTCATAAAAAGCCAAATATACAAAATTTTATATGGTCACATGTCTCTAAAACCTCCAATTGGTGATGTCGAGGTGGTATTCTTTGACCAACTTTATTATTTGTATATCTTCCGATAAACTTTAAAATAAATAATTTCTCAAGGTTGATTGTTCTTTCTCATATATTTAATCTCAATTTTTAAATTTAATGTATAATATCTAGTACAAAACTTTCATAATCATATAATACGCTTGTACGTAATCGCATTTTTTGTGCTTTTCAAAAAAAAAAAAAAGTCCAACCTCACAAAATTTCTTGTTAAACTTGAGCAACCCATCAAATCTGAATTGATTTTGTTCGACTTCATATATCTTGCAACATAACTAATGTCTAGTAGTAAAATTAATTTATTGCTATATCATTCTCATATCTTATTTTAACAATTATTGTTGGTGCTTTATGTTAGCACATATATCAGACCTAAGCTGAATTAGTTAAAAAAAAATTCAAGAATATCAATTATAAAATAATAAAATATATACTAATTACCAAAATAAAAATAAGTATAGGTTCTGTTGAAACATAACCAATACAAAAGCTTAACTCAATAAATTCTTAATGAAAATGAGAATGCCATTGCAACTGTAGAAATTGTTTATTCTGTATAAATATGTATTATGATGAAAGATTGTAACGGTCCAAAATACGAAATATAAAAAGTTGAAACTATAACAACCGTTCTTTTTATATTTATAGATAATCCACCAAAAACGATTTGCGAGCAAATTTTATATAAATAATATTTACATCTATAACTAATCTGCTAAAGAATTTTAAAGAAATGTGAATTTTTTAGTTTTACTACTTTTCACTAAAATAGGTATTTACAAAACTTCAGAAACCTATTACACTGGATAGAAACAGCAAAAAAGCACATGTAATTACTCTTTCTTACTACACAATTACAAAATCTTTTTTGCTTCTCCCTTCCCATGGAGAAAGTCAAAAGAAATCACCGAATTATTTACCACAAACTATAAAGCCAATTACTTGATGTTGTTCCAATTCTCCTCTAAAGATTATACATTGACAAAAGTTTCATCCTAGCAATCTGCATATCATATCAATGTTCAATCATATAGTAATCTTACAGTATATCAATCAAAAGTAAATAAAAAAAAAGAAAAAAAAATGTCATTGAAACTCTTAATTCTTAAATTTCAAGGATTATATGGAGGGGAAGTGTGGAAACACTATAGATCCTCCTAATTTGGGAGGGGTTAAAAAAAAAAGGATTATATGGAAAAAAACTTGTGAGAAGTGAGAATAAAAAATCAAAGTAGTAAAATGGTAAAGAAGTCAATTTATTAGTGCATAGTTATGACTCTATTTGAAGAGGGCCTATCACATATTTTTGCAAATAAATAGTGACATACCTGGTATTCTTCTACCAATATTTGGCTAGCCATAGTCCTTAGTTCTCAATTTTCATTTTCTTTCACATGGAGAGCAGTAAAACAAAGAAAGCTCGAAGCTATTACTTCCAAATTCAAATTCAATTGAGGAAATCAAACATAAATTAAAACATTGCACAGACTATAACCTCATCAAATAAAGAAAATAAAGTTACAAAATAATACGTATAGGATTAGAATTGGATACCTGGAGAGGAAAAAACTTCTATTGGAACACTGCTTGAGCATTGGAATAATTTTTGAGTTATGGGAAAAAAACTAATGCATAGAAAGAAAAAGGTGATTTAAAGGAAAGAAATAAATAACACTAATGATGACGTTTAAGGGGAGGAAAAACTTTAACGGAAAAAGAGATTAGAAAACGTTTAGAAGGAGAGATTAATAGTATATTAATAATGAAAGAAATAAATACTTAATTGTTAACAAAATTTAAATGCAAAAAATAATGAAAAGGGTATAAAATCTAAGAAAAAAGATAAATTTGAGCCTTGGCCAAAGAAACATGCCACATCATTTTTTATTTTCCCAACTTTATTATATATATAGATTCTATTCATAGCCTCCTTTAATTCTATTCAGTAGGCTAATTATGAAGGTGAATATAGACAAATTGCAATGGGTGACAAATAGTACAATAATGTAATTGATGAGACTGAGCAACATCCAAAGAGGGGAGACAATCCCACCTGAAGCTTTTAGAAATAAAAACTGTATTCCATTGATTCTTGGACAACTTTTGGGTTCTTTGATTCTTATTTTTGTTTCCACTCGGTATCCCTATTCGCTTTAGAGTTTGTTTGAACTAATAGGGTTCGAGAGGTCCATTAAAATAGAAAATATCTTGTTAGAGTTTTTAATTATATTTAAAACTCAAATACGAAAATTCTAATTAACGGTAGAGCAATCCAATCCATTGTACCACAATTAACTTGTTTGGTTGAGTCTTAAAATAAATCATGCTGATTAACTACCCCCATCTTTTCATAAACCTAATAAGTAAAGGTGTAGATGGTGACACCCTCAACAAACCTTTAAGAAATTGATTTTTTTCCACTTATGGAGTAGCACTTAGTGGGCGTTTGGACATAAGAATGGTATATAAAATTCCGAAAAAAGTGGAAAAAAAATTTAAGTGAAAATAATATTTAAAAATTAGAGTTTTGTTTGGACATGAATACAATTTTGGGTTATTTTTAAATTTTTGTGAGTGAACTGAAGTAAAATTTTGAAAGACAACTTTTTGAAGTTTTTCAAATTTTCGAAAAATTTCAAATTCATCTTCAAGTAAATTTTGAAAATTTTATGACCAAAAACTCATTTTGAAGAAAAGTGAAAAATTTCGGAAAAAAGTGAAATGTTTTTATGGCCATATAGGCCCTTAATAAAGTCACTTTGATTAATGCAAGAAAAATGACATTATATAACCGCTGTAAAAATAACAACAACAACAACAACAATAACAATCCAATAAAATCCCACAAATGGGATCTGGGAAGGGTAGTGTGTATGCAGACTTTACCCCTACCCCGAAGGGGTAGAGAGGTTGTTTCTGAAAGACCCTGAGCTCAAGATAATAAAAAGAAGACAAAAGGAGAGGATATTAGATTCATCACGGGATCATAGGAAAAGTAGGAATATAAAATGCAGAAAAAAAAATGGAGAGCAAAAACGGTGGCTAGTAAATGGATCCAACGTCGAAAAAGAAAATACTAAGACACGACATTGCCTCTAGCTCTCTTAGACAAAACCCTACCGGACTAGGCTCACAAAGGTACAAAGTAACGCAAGACTCAACTACCTCCTAGCCTACAACCGTAATATTCGACCTCCACAACTTCCTATCAAGTGTCATGTCCTCAGAAATCTGAAGTCTCGCCATATCCTGCGTGATCACCTCTCCCCAATACTTCTTAGCCCACTGTAAAAAATAATGGCCGAAAAAATGTATAAAATTTATATATTTTTTTGTATATAAACACATTATGTATTTCTTTTTTTTTGGTAATTATATATTTATATTTCCTCAAAAATAAATTTTTACAATCATCACAGAACTTCCGAAATAACAGCAGTTTGGACATTAGTCCCAAACTTACTAACACTCACCTCTACAAACTACTCTATTTCACTATGCTGCTTCTTATGGATAGAAGTCTAGTCTACAAATTCTCTTTTTTACACGGTACACACATTCCATATCCTCCATATTTGCCCAACATGCAATTCTCTCCTTTGTTTTTTACACAGTTATGTATGTTATATATAAAAACTATACAAATATTATATCCTTTTTTGATTAACAAATATAAAAGATTTCTGACGCAGGCTAAAAGTGATAATAATCTCTGCTTGACTCGTGGTTGATTAATTAATTAAACAGTTTGTGTTTTAATTTTATGTTCATTCTCTGAGGAATCTTTGAAGGGGCCTCCCAATGAGAAACAAAAACACGTTATAGTTTGTTAAAAAAGGTGAGTTAACAGTTAAATTGCTTTCCCATTTTATGTTTAGTTTGATCAAGTCTCTGTCTATATATCTAATCTAATGTCTTAGTGATTGAGATCATAAAAGGCTTGGTGAAATGAACCCCTGGTCAATTTTGTTCAAGTTTCTATTGTATTGTCAATTGTGTGTCAATTTAGATTTGTCCTTTTTTTTTGGTGAGATCAAACCTAATTAAATTAGTAGATTAATAATTCGATTGATACGTTCACCTAAACTTTCTACACAATATAACTCATAAATAATCTCTTCTACCTGTAATTTAACAGTATAAATTGCTCTATACTTAACATATAAATTTTAACTACTATAGAATTGGTTAATACTAACTTATTTTGTTTATGATATTCTTTCTTAGATTAATGTTGATCATCGATGTGGTTTTAAGAGAAAAAAAGGAAGATATTTTGCCCTTTCAATTTATTAATTTCACGAATAAAAGTGCGAATGTTTTTCCAACAACCATTATTTAGTTTCCATTGTGCCGACATAATTTGTACCTTTGCTAATTAAATATAGATTTTAGGTCAAATTTCATTTCCCTAAAACATGTTAGCTCTATTATATTGCAGTAATAACATACACTAATCAAATATTACCTTCATCAATCATCTCATATTGAACGCCAAGGTTTAGAGTCAACCTATAAAATCTTTTAAAAAATTAATGTTTTTATTACAATACGAAGAGTTGTAAAACTTGTATGTTATTACACTTTTTGGTGTACTAGTTTCTCAAGAGAGATAACTACAAAGATCTTGACTGTCCAACTTATCTATGTTATTATGGTTTGAGATGCATGATAAAATAATTTCCTATTATAATGGAAGAGTAACCATAATATATTTATTCTTACGCGAAAAGAATTGGGAGGGAAAGAAGTTATCAGAATTGGATGTTTATATCAAATAAATAATTGTAAGGTTATGTATAATGTATATGCAATTTTATCACTAATATTGATTTCACATTAATTTGTGACTCTTAAAATTGAATTATTTATTTTGGTGTAAACACTTTGTGCGTGTAAACAATTTCTATTTTAACATTATTGTTGTATTTTAATCTACAGGTTAGTTATGATTTTTACTAAATTTCTAGTTTAATACTTATCATAAAAGTCACTTTATTAATTTTAATTATCTTATAAATAACCTAATTGTGTATGTTTACCCTAAAAGTGGATAACAATTAAATTTATACGCGACTTTAAGGATACAATGATTTTACTTGGCAATGTTAACACCTAATTATTTCTCTATATATTTTCAATATGTAAAATACTTTCAAAATAGCGTATATGTACATATATAAGCATGTCCAAGCGTTTTACTATTTTTCATAATTTTTAAGGTTTTAAATTGATTTATTTCCCTTTTATTTCATTCATAAAATCCCAATAATTATGTCCAAAATTATTATATGGATAATTCATCTATTTAATTTTCATATTTAAGCCAAAATATGTCTAAGGTAATTTTTTTGCATATTTTTACAATTTATTTAGTATTTTTTAAAGCTAATTGCATATAATTGCAATATTAGCCTTTTTAAGATTTAATTGTATTTTATATCCATAAAATTAAGCCCTATATTTTTAAATTGTTATTTACATGTGTGAATCATTTTAGTTCTATCAATTTATTATCAGAAATTTATTTACTATTTTTTTCAAAAAGGGGGAAATTGGCTATTTAAATAACAACCCATTTGTGTTTAAATTTTAGCCTAAATCTAACCCCAAATCAGACCTAATTTCCCCGACCCAATTTCAATTAAACCCGACCCAACCCAATTTAAACCAACCCAAACCCAAATTCCCCACCTACCCTTTTAATCCTGGCCGTTGATCATTCAGCTCAACGGCCACGTTCACCATCCTAAAATAAACCTAAACGAACCCTTACCCTAATTCATTTTCCATCAAACGCCGCCCTTGAATCCCTCTTCTCTCAATTCTCTCTGCAGCCTCACATAAACCCTAGCAGTTGCCACCCAATTTCACCCTAATCCACCTCAATCCCCACCTAATCCATGGTCTCCCATGGCGTTTGAGATGTGTACTCGTCTCATATGTCTACTAGCTACATATTTTCATGATTCCATTGACAAATCTCGAAGATATCTGGTCCAGTCCTTGCTCGACTTTGATCTCTCATCTTTCTTTGGCTATCCATGGCTGTTCAAGTTGGATGCTTGACTTTTTCGGCTAGATCGGTATCTTTTAAATCATTTCTCACTTTCTCTGGGTTCTTTGAAACCCTAGCTCTAAAAGCTATTTGATTTTTTTCCAGATCTTGCTTATTACAAATTTCTTCTCGAAGGTTCTCCGATTTTGCTTAATGACTCTCCATTGTTTTTAACCATTAGGGTTTCCTAAACTTTTCTCCGATTTCAGTGTGTTTTTGTTATTTTTACTATGTTTGTCCATGTTTGCTGCTACGTGGTTCATCATGCTAAAAGCCCTAAGTGTCTTGGCTCTACCTGGGCTTCTGAAACTCTCTTGGTTTATTTTATACGCAGATTTGGTTCGATTAAATTCTTTGCGTTTGAATCTTTTTGTCTTGTTTGACTTATCTGATTCTGAGTTCATACCATCTTTTAAACTCGACTATTGTTGAAAACCTAATTTTTTAAAAGGGTTTCCTCACTTGTTACTGTGATACCTTTACTCGTTTCTGACTCTCTTACCTGTTACTATGGTCTTCTTCACTTTTGATTCAATGTGACTGCTTGACCTGCTTGACCTGCTTGACCACCTTACTTCGAATAGGTCTCTTTTACTATTGAACCATAGCTTACCCCTACTGCTACCGTATCTTTGTGTTTCTTCTTTTGTCGAGATGTTTGACCCTCCAAGCCTGTTCATTCCTTGCTATTTATAGGCTGTGGTGCATAATCATTATCCTTTCTTGATTGATTCTGACCCCCTCAATGTTGCGACTAATTGCAAAATGTTTTCTTAGGAACCCTAATTTTATTCGTTTGTTTAAATTGATTGATTCCCTTCCTTTAATTACTGTGATGTTTTACCTTGAATCTTTTCCCAAAATTAAGCATATTTTTGTACTTAGACTCAGTCATTTACTTCATACTTTTACTGCTCCCTTATATGGCAAAGAATTAATTTGTCTCAAACTGATTTCTTTCCTTAACTAGCCATGTTAGTATCCGTTTGAGCAGTAATCCATTGATTAGAGGGAAGTACTTGCTTTAGTTTATTCTGATTGTTATTATTTCTATGTCTAAGTTGAAACTTTACTTGTTACCTTATTCTTCACTCATTGTCAAAACTATAAATACCCTACCCTCTCTTCTTTCAAACACACAAGAACAATTGAGTTCAAAACACACAATTACACACTCAAAGCTCTTTCCTTTTCTATTATTACTTGTGCTACTGCTTTGTCTAGCCGGCTGAAAGCCAAAGCTAGACTGTGGAATCTTGCTCATTGTACCTTTCTGCACTTTGCTTTCTCTACTAGTATGTCTAGTTAATGTTTTCAAGCCTCAACAACAATATGCTTCTTTAATTGTTCATTTTCCCTCATTCTTGTTTACTTCTGCTTGTGGTTTTGCAGTCAAGTTACTTTACTAGCATACTGAAATATCCCCTTCCCTCTAAATTAATGCACTCTCTTATGTTTGTCACTTGCTATGAACTTGCTATCCTAAGTCCCTATTCCCTCAATGTGATTATGCTCTTTCTGACTAGCCTATGATCATGCCAGTTTCATCCATTTCTGTGTATGTCCAACTAGTCCTAAGACCCTTAATGGGACTATGTGTTCAAAGTCAGATGTATATGTGTCCTAAACCCTTTGACCCCATTGTATGATTGTGATTCTGTGTGTGATCCCAACTTGGGAATTTGAGTTTCATTTACAACTGATTTCAATCACCTCTATCACTAATTTCTTTCAAAATGGACAATCAGTCTAGCTTTTTTAAAAAATAAAATAAATCTCTTTCAATATGTGTTCTGCACTTCCACTATACTCTTAGAATCTAGGTTCTGCCCCTCTTGTGTGAGCCTTGCTTTAGGACCCTTGAGCTCTCTATGAACTTGGACACATAAGGGCCGTCCCTCCTACACTACACTCATTCTATTTGATTATGAAAATCTAGGTGTGAGCACAATCCTGGATCCCTTGAGGCCCTTAGAGAACTTTGACACACCCAGATATGAGAAAGGCTTTGGAATAACGTTGGAGTTGAAGTGATTAATTACATAACTCAGAAAGGAAGTCAAGATCAGGCTTCCTTTGGTTGTAATTTCTTATTATGCACTTCTTTTTGTAATTCAATCATTTGGACTGTAATAATTTGTAAATATTATGGGGTTGGTTAGTGAAAGGGGTGGGGAATATGAATGATTTAGCTATTAAAAGGATAGAAAACATGTTACTAGGTTTACATTCCTACTTGCGCAATAGAATAAGACTCATTTCATGCGTTAGAGATTCTGTTCCTTAGGATTTACATTTAACATTTTTCAGCATGTCCATTTCACTATCATACCACTTAGTGATTCTTGCGTTAAATGTCTTAATAATCTGTATTTCTACAATCATGTTCCTACTGCTATGTACACTTAGAGATCCTGTTTATGCTAAACAACTTTAACAAACATATCATCTCTGTATGCCGTGGTGATTGCAATATTTGCTTATAGAAATCGCGTTTAAGATTCCGCATATTTTATTTAGATACAATGTCTTTAGGATCTCACTTATATTCGCTTAAGCAAACTCAGGCTAATTATGAATGAATGAAAAGGAATAAAACAATTTCATTTAGTCTTTACAACTAGTTGGTCATAATTTCTATGTGCTGAACACCTAGAACAACATGTTTAGGTAATAACAATAGTCTCCAACTGTTAGTAATTCTAAATAACTACTGAATCATGTTCACGCCTAGGCAAGCATTAGGTAATTACTTAAAACTTGGAAGTGCCTCTGATTAATTATCAAATGATACAACCAGCAGACATGTCTGATTCGTACTTTTCTTCTGAGTTATATAATGAATTTGGTTCAGACTCAAACACCCTGCTTTAGGATTTAAAATTCAAACCTTATCTGTGTTTAAGTCATGCCGCTTATATGCATTATTTGCGGAGGTATACATGAGCCTTTTAATTGTTTATATGTTTTCCCTCTAAATGCAATTCTACTTGTTTTGTATTTCGCCTTATCAATTTACCTTTAAACCTAAGAGTCATCTTAGAACTTCCTTCTTATAGGAATAGTAGTCCTAAATTCCTCCGAGACTGGTAGAAATGGGATGGGTAACAACATGTAATAGAGGTCGAGACAAATCCTCGCTTTAATACCTTCACGGGGTAGGAAGGGTAGATATGGATATGATGATCGGTGAGCTAATACCATGTGTAACCCCTCTTTTGAAGAGTGATTACCGGGTATTGCATTGATGTGATCCATATTACAAACAATCTTAGGACCCCTTTTCATTCACAAACATGTTTAGATTATAACTCTTTTCAAAACCTTGCGTTTATGGCTTTCAAACACTTGTGTATTTAAATTTAAAATCCCATATTATTTGAGCCTTATTTGTTCATTTGCTAATTGCACAAATTCACAAAAAACCTATCTGGCAGGGAACCACACTAGTGGATCCTGAGGGGTGCCTAACTACTTTCCGTTGGGATAATTTCAAGCTCTTACCCTATCTCTGGTTATCAAATGCAGTTGAACCCTATAGGTACCCTAACGCACCTTAAAAATCATTAGGTGGCGACTCTTTAAAATACCCAATTCCCAAAAGAAAATGAGTCTTTACACCCCATGAATGTCGAAACCCATACTCCTCCAAGATGGAAGGGGAATAGAAGAAAAAGGGGGGCGTGACAAGCAAAAACTGAGAAAATATGTAAAATGATATTGAAATTGACTGCAAATAGAAATAAAACCGAAATAAATGTAGCTCTGGCTTTTGAGCTAGATCGCCCTCAAACAAAATGAATATTCTACTGAAAATATAATTAGAGCAACTGAGTATAAAAAACGTAAGATAAAGGTGGTATATTTCTTAGTATTGCGTGTTATGATGCCTTTTACAAATAATCAGACACCCTTTATATAGTTGGGGGGTCCTAACTCTGATACAATTCTAAATACAGTAAGAGATCCCATGTGTAGCTAATTAATCAAACTCTTCTTGATACGTGCCGAGATTTCTATCGTGATCCTCGATCAATTGCAGATATTTTGGTTTTCCATTATTTGGCTCGGTAAGCTTCCCTCAATCTTGCTCGATCTCTATCTTGCTTGGATCCAATCCTGGCCGACCTCGATCTCGATCGGTCTCTGGGTCTCGAGCTCGGCAATATAACTTTACACCGCAGTACAATATAACATAGGGTCGAACCTTGTCCTGTCTCATTCCAAGACAAGCCCAATTTTGACCATATGCATATAGTGCCCTCATTTCTTGAAGAGAAGGTGATGAGACATGATATGATCTTTTCCAATCCCATCTCGATGGGTCATAACGTAAGCGATGAACCTAACTATGACGTCAGCGACAAGTGGATAATGAAATGTCCTATCAATTCGGATATCGAGGCATTAAATGTATGTCAGTTATTGTCGGCCTCTATCGATTCTAAACTGTCGTCTTCAACCTATAAACATATCTTTCTTATTTTGCCCAAACTTTACTTTCAAATGTTATTTGCTCTAATCTTCAAAATCCTTTGCCTTCTTAAAAGCATTGAATTTTCAAATCTTTAGTGTTTCTTCACCTGTTTCATCACAAAATACCAAGCATTTCTTCTCAGTTTCCCTTCTTATTCATTCGCAAAAGTAAAATGGATAACGCTTCAAAAATTGTTCTATAAAAAGAGACTGCCTCATCTTCACAACCGACCAATGAAGAACCAGCAGCGGAGCCACGCCTTGAAGAGGTTTTTCCTGGAGGGTGTGTCATTGATTCTGATTTCAAGGTTGAAAAGACTTCCTCAGTGCCGGGTTGATGCGATCCGATGTCGAGGTGTATATGCTTGATAACAAATAAACTCCTCTCCCAGATTAAAAAAAGATTGCAACTGGGGTAAGAAACATGTGGTGATGCTTGCTCCAGAAGAGTTAATCACCACCCACGTGAAAGTGTTCTTAAGTGTTTACACTTACCTCTTATCGTTGGATCCCTTGGATCCAGTTATCATAGATTTCTGCAAGAAATACAAGGTGACACTTGGTCAAAATCATCCCTCTTTCTAGAGGATAGTGATACTACTTCGTTTCTTCGTAAGCAAAGTCGATGGGCTTACCTTCACCCTCTACCACCTTATACGCCTATATAGCCCCCAATTCTATCAAGGGGACTAATAAAGCTTCAACATCGGGCCACCAGGGCACCTTTATCGGGCATAGACAAGGACAAAGATCAGGGTTGGATGGGCCGATTTGTCCTAGTGAAAACCTCGAACTTGATCCCGACCAAAAGTATTCCATTTCCTGAGAAATGGAATATAAAGCGTAAGTATAATTTCTGTTTATTGTCTTCATTTTTTCACCTTTTCTTATCAGTGTTTTACTTATTGCAACTATTGCTTGGATGTCGGGTAAGGTTCCCCAACACAAGAACTAGGTCAAGAACCTAATATCGCAATCGACATATGCTGAGCGTGCATGGCGCGATTTGGCGAAGGGTCGATGGGAGGCTAGTAGTCATGATAAATCTTTCTTTCTGACTTAATGGCTTGGCTATTTCCTCGATTTCTCTTTTTTTGTAGGTTTAGGGAAGGAAGTGATGACGAGGCCCCCGTCTGGTGATGAAGAAATTCTTCCCCAACCATCTTCTCCAAAGTAAAACAAAGATAGAAAGAGGAGAGGTGCTTCGAGTTCCACGAAGTCGGATGAAAAGAAGACCAAAAAGAGGCAAGCCCGTAAACCCAAGGGAATCTATCCCTCTAACTTTGGAGTCAGTTCAACGGCTAAGGGATGAGGCCGAATAAGATGAAGAAGAAGAAGATTCTGGGCTAGTGGCCCGCATGTGATCTAGCACCATGGTTCGAGGAACTATTGAGATAGTGGGAGCTCAAACTGCTCTGCCTTGACTTGACGAGGTTGAGGGGGAAGATGATCTTGGCTAAACCCACACCACAATTAAGTAGTAAGGCGATCGATGAAATAGTAACCCAACAAAGTTCGGGCTTCAATCCACATGGAGTTAGAATATGGTATTAGGTGTATATCTAAGTTGATTTCAAGTTTTTGCTTAAATTGTACTTCCACAAAGTTGATTAGTGTATTACTTCTACTTTACTCTATTGATTGCAACGATAAAACTAATGGATAGTATTTTTGGTTTTGAGAAGTTTTTCAATTGATAAAGGAATCTAGGGTTGTGACTTCCACAAAGGTGGCTACCTAACGAGTTGTAAACTATAGGGCAAGTTTGATTTATCGGGTTTGTGGTATAGCACACGCAATTACTCACTCTATACCTCTCGCTAGTCTGAGTGATTTTGCCTGATTTAGCTTTCTCAAGCTCAAATGGGTATTTGCACAAATCAAATGACATATGCTCAAGTCGGGTCTTACTATCTCTAGAATTGACACTTTAATTGGGGCTATCGATTTCTCGAATTCACCTCAATTCTTTGCTAGCCAAGTTTTCCTAAACCTAGTCTCTCTTTCTCAAGCAAAGACTAGGTCAATAAGGTATAAATCAATGTTTGCAACTATTAAGTCTATAATTTAAGCATAAAAAGTCTAGATATCACTAACCCAATCACAAATAAGCCCTAAAATTAAATACTTTTTAAGTATCCATACTAGGATTGGGTCACAACCCTAGCTAAAGATCTAGGTACTTATAAAAAACGAAGAAATACAAGGAAAAATAAAAGTAGAATGCATTATCGTAGACGAAACAAAGAAAATCTAGTGTTAAGAAATCAATATATTACAAAATTACTTAAAGAAGCAAGGAAAAATGTTTAGGTGCACCTCTGTAAACTAAACTTGACCTAAAAATAACAAAAAGTTGTATTTATACAAAGCTGAAAATATCTTACAAAAATGCTCAGACGGAAGTTATGCGACCGCATAATTCTGATGTTGACCGCAGAAAGGCCTACTGTGGCTACACAATTGTAGTGTGGTCGGCACACTTGGAATTATGGGGCGAGAACCTGAAGTCTTCTGTGGTCCGCATAAAATCTACGGCCGCACTTAAGGTTCTGCGGCCGCACAAACGTATTGCGGTCCGCACTCTTCAACATTTGGGCTTTGATCAACTCTATGAATCTTTAATCTTGCAGACCGATAATAATGATTGAGGTCGCAGTTTTCCTTCTACAGTGGCATATTTTTTGTGCGGTCCGTAGCATTTAAGTTTTCTAAAAGCATCCTCTCCGAACCTCATTCTGCGGCCGCACTAGAATTGGGCGGTCCGCACTGCTGGCCTCTTTGCCAAATTTTTGCTCTTGTTCACTTGACTCCTTTATGAGTTGATGTTGACTTATTTGGCTTGTTTCCCAATATTCCAGCAAGTAAGCACATTTTGTTAGTTCTCGGGAATACCTTTAAGATTTTTTTAGCTAAAACACAAGTAAAAGAGAGTAAATACATGGTCAAAATCCTACTTATCAGAAGCCTCGGTTGAAGTCTAGGAGCTAGAAAAAGCTAAAGACGCTTCACCTCGAGGTGAGAAGGCTATCGAGGAGGCGGTCGATGCTGGGGCAAAAACCATGTCCGAGCCCCGAGATGAAGGCGGTGCCCCACAAGATTTACTTGGGGAAAGAGAAATTGGGGATTCCCCCTCCTTGCCTTCATTCTCTAATTCTGTAATCATGGATGCTCAGGCAATAGAGATTGCCACGGTGAAGGGATCCATGGAGCATAAGACCCTTTTCATGGCTATTTTGTTGGAGTGGAAGATGTCACCGCTCTGGGTGAATTGGAGGTACCAAGGAAGTGCTCGAATAATGCTTCCTCGGGCTTTAAACTGACCGATCAGTTCCTGGCCCCCAGCATCGATCCCGAGTGTAAGCGATCAATAATCATCTCGATTTTGAAGGGTGCTCAGGTTCTTTCTGCCCCCGTAGGGGTGGCTAGCTATTTCCAATGCTTGGTCACCGAAAAAGACCAAGCCAAGATGGATGATGTGGAAACACCCTGCCTTTTTAACGAATCCCAACAAGCTCTAAATCGGGTAATCACAGATTTCCTTGTCGATCTCAAATTTTGTACTTAGACTTTTCTCTTATTTTGTATAACTCCTTTTTCTATGTTTATAGGCTTTGGTGCTTCATCATGAGGCTTTCCGCCAAGCCCGAGAGGATTTGATCCGCCATGAGACCGAAATCCAAGGGCTTACTGAGGAAAAAGATGCCTTTAAGATTGTCAACGAGCAAAGATAAGGGAAGCTAAAGGCTTTGGTACTGAGCTAGAAACGGCTCAAAAGAACATGTTGAACTAGTCGAGCAGGTAAGAAGAATCTTTGAAGTTAGCGATGGCGATTTGGGCGTGGTAGCTAATGGTTCGAACCCATAGGTCCAACAAAAGCTTGTGTGATCAGACAACTCCCTGAAGAAACAGATGCATTAAAAACTTAGGGCTGAAGGATGGAAGAAAAAATGAATCACCTGGCCTCATAAAAGGAGACTGCTCGGGCCCAACTGACCCCAACTAAGAACCAGCTCAGAGGTATGAAAGAGGAAATCTTGTTGTAGGACAGGAAAGTCGAAGATCTCCAGTCCCAGTTTGGTTCAGCAGTTTCTGCTCGGCAAAACTTGGTCGCGGAGCTTGAAGTAGCCATACCAAATGTCAATCTCAAAGGGTGTCACGACCCAAAATCGACCGTCGTGATGGCGCCTATCGTGAAACTAGACCAGCCTCAACTTACGAACCCAACACAACAACAATAGGTTTGAAAACATAAATGAACGCATTTAACATTAAAAGAAAACTATTTGAAACATAAGAATTCCTAAAGTGATACAATCCAGCCTAAAACCAGGGACTCACATAGTACATGAGCATCAATTGGAAATACAAACCACTACAAGGTTTAAAGAAAAAATTTGAAAATACATCAAATTATAATGAAGTATAGTCAAGGCCCGCGAACGTAGTGCACCTACCTTCATAGTCTCCAAACTCTAGGATTCTTCATCAACAATCACCGCCGTGAACACGTTACTAGATATGCACACGAGGTGCAGGGAGTAACTTGTGTACACCAACTCAATAAGTAACAAGTCCAAACATTGGACTAAAAGGCAATGAATAACTCAACCTCAAAATATATAATAGAAATAAATGCCCAGAAATATAGGCATGCTTTCAAGTCAAATATACAGCTCAAAGCAGTAAAGTATACAACTTAGCTATCTCTACATGAAAATACACAAACTGTATGAAATGCACCATGTGCTCGCACTCTCAAGTGTTCAATCACTCGGTACTTTATATGGCCATTCGGCCTAGGGAAATTCATCCGGAATATATACAACACTAACTATAAGTCACCCAGTGCCAAGGAAAAAAGGTGCAATCCAACCCCGTGGAGAATCCATCTCCAGGTATCAAGTACTTCGGACAAATCCATGTCTAGGAACTCATCCCTCAATAATATCATCCGTGCTCACTGGGGGTATGTTACAGACTCTAGAGGGGATCCTACAACCCAAACTCTATCATAATCATCAATACAACCATTGCAGTGTGCATCCCGATCCCATAACTATCACTCATACTTAGGCTCTCGGCCTCACTCAGCTATCAATCTCTCCAGTCTCACCCACGGGCTCAAAATGTCATGAAAACAAAACCTAGAACAATGATATGATGAATCAATAAATAACCGAGACTAAGATATGCTGTTAAAATGCATGAACATGATTGAGTACGGAATATTAACGAAACTAGTGAAATGACAGCAAGAAACGACCACTAAGGGTCCAAAGAATACCGGCATAAAGCCTAAACGTGATATCTAGCATGATTTACAACTCCATTACTTTATCACATGATGAAAACACGAATTTCAACATGATAGAGTCGATAAACGGTGCCATGGAATCACCCAGGTCACAATTCTCACGGTGCACGCCCACATGCCCATCACTTGGTATGTTCTGCACCTAAATACCGATCACATATCACATAATTTAGGGTTTCAAACCATCAGAATCAAGTTTGGAAGTGTTACTTACCTCAAGCCAAGCTAAATACTACTCCCCAATGCCCTTGCCCCTCAAATCGGCTTCCAATCATCTCAAATATAGCCATACGCAATACAATACAATGAATATAAGCTAAAAGGTCCAATTCCACAAGGAAACTACCAAAAATAGAGTCAAAATCCAAAATGACCCAAACCCGGCCAGCATGCCCATGCCTCGAAATACGACAAAAGTCACAAAACCTGAAATCCCATTCACTCACGAGTCTATCCATACCAAATTTACTCAAATCCGACAAAAGAATCCCATTCAAAAATCACAAAAATCCATCTCAAGAACACTTCCTCTTTTTCCCAATTCTTCACCCCAAATCACAAATTAGATTATAAAATTAAAGATATAATCATGGGATTTAACCAAAACCAAGTGAGAAACACTTACCCCAATCAACTCCACAAAAATCCCTTCAAGAATCACCCAAATCCGTGACCTCTAGCTCAAAATTTGAAAAATGAGGTCAAACCCTTGATTTTGAATTTAACATTGTCTGTCCCGATTTCCTTTTTCGCGAACGCGACTATCTTTTTGTGTTCGGGTAGACCAACTTGACTGCCTCTCCACTTTACTTTTCACAAATGCGACAACTGCTTCACGAACACGATGCTTTACGATCAAAACCCTTCGCGAATGTGACTATCACCTCACGAATGCGTAGAACAAAAGGCTGGGGGTCCCTATCTACCTCTCTAATCTTCGGGAACGGCGCCCCACTCCCGTGTTCACATTGCACATTCAGACCATACCTTCATATTCCATTTTCCCCTTCACGAACGCGAAGAACAAATCCTCATCATCTTAGAAACACTCTTTGCAAATGCGAGGCCCCTGTTGTGAACGCGTAAGAGGATACCAGAAAAATACAGTAGTAGATATCAACAATCTCACAAAGGCCATAAATGATCCGTTAACAACCCAAAACACATCCGAGGCACTTGGGACCTCAAGCAAATATTCCAAAACGTCCCATTACATTATACTAACTAGGTCGAATCTTCAAATCACCTCCAATAACATCTAAAACACGAGTTACACCCAGATTCAAGCCTAGTGAACTTCTAAACTTCCGAATTTAACAAACAATGCCAAAACCTACCAGACCACGTTCGAATGACCTCAAATTTTGCACACAAGTCATTAATGACACCATGAACCTACTCTAACTTTCGAATATCCAATCCAATCTTGATATCAAAATTTTCACTACCGGCCAAAATTAGCAAAATTCTAACTTTCACCAATTCAAGCATAATTCTACCATGGACCTCCAAATCACATTCCCGACACGCTCTATAGTCCAAATTAACCTAACAGAGCTAAAGGAACCATCAAAATTCACATCGGAGGCTGTTCACGCATAAGTCAACATCTGATCAACTTTTCCTACTTAAGCTTTTAATTAAGTACTATGCGTCTTCATTCCCTCCGAAACCACTCCGGACCCAAATCACATAACCCAGTATATCATAATATAGCTGTAGAACACAAAGGAAGCAGGAAATGGGGGAGTGAGACTATAACTCTTGAAATGGCAGTCCAGGTCATTACATCGTCATGACCCAAAATTGACCGTTGTGATAGCGCCTATCGTGGAACTAGCCCAGCATGAACTTAACAACTCAACAAAACAAAAACATGGTTGAAAACATAAATGAAAGCTTTTAATATTTAAAGATAATTGTTTGAAACATAAGAATTCCCAAAGTGATACAATCCAGCCCAAAACCAGGGTGTCACTGATTACATGAGCATCTATTCGAAATACAAACCACTATAAGGTATAAAGAAAACAACTGAAAATACATCAAATAATAAAGGAGAGTCAAGGCCCGTGAACGTAGTGCAGCTACCTTGATAATCTCCAAACTCTGGGATCCCTAATCAGCAACAGCCACCTTGAATAGAGTCACATGGATCTGCACACGAGTTGCATAGAGTAATGTGAGTACACTAACTCAGTAAGTAACAAGTCCAAACTTTGGATTGAAAGGTAGTGATGAACTCAACCTCAACATGTATAACATAAATTATGTGCAGAAATGTAGGAATGCTTTCAAGTCAAATATACAACTCAAAGCAGTAAAGTAAATACAGATCTGAACAGTGTAAGGTATACAACTCAGCTATCTCCATATGAAAATACACATACTATATGAAATGCACCATATGCTCCAACTCTCAAGTGTTCAACCACTCAGTACTGTATATGGCCATTCAGACCAGAACAATCCATCCGGAAACATATATAACACTGACTATAAGTCACCCAGTACCAAGGTAAAAGGAGCAATTCAACTCGTGGAGAAATCCATCTCCAGGTATCAAGTACTTCGGACAAATCCATGTCTAGGAAAATCCATCCCTAAATAATATCATCCGCGCTGGCTGGGGGAGTATTACAGACTTCGGGGGGAGGGGGGCTCCTACAGCCTAAGCGCTATCATAATCATCAATATAACCGCTGCGGCATGCAGTCTGATCCTATAACTGTTGCTCATACTCATGCTCTCAGCCTCACTCAGTCATCAATCTCTCCAATTTTACCAAAGGCTCACAATGTCATGATAAAAAACCCGGAACAATGATATGATGAATCAATAAATAATTAAGACTGAGATATGCTATAAAAATGCATGACCATAACTGAGTACGAAATATTAATATAAACAGTGAGATGACAGTAAGAAACGACCATTAAGGGCCCCAATAATACCCGTATAGAGCCTAAACATGATGTCTAGCATGATTTATATCTCAATTACTTTATCACATGATGAAAACATGGATATCAATAAGATAGAGTCAATAAACAGTGCCATGGAATCACCCAGATCACAATTCTCACGATGCGCGCTCTCACGCCCTTCACTTGGCATATACATCACCTAAATACCAATCACATATCATATAATTTGGGATTTTGAACCATCGGAACCAAGTTTGGAAGCGTTACATACGTCAAGCAAAGAAAAATCCTACTCCCCAATTCCCTTGCCCCTCAAATCGGACTTCAATTATCCCGAATATAGCCATAAGCAATACAATACAATCATATAGGCTAAAGGGATCAATTACACAAGGAAACTACCAAAAATAGAGTCAATTTCCGAAATCGACTCAAACCCGTCCTTGGGCCCACGTCTCGAAATCTGACAAAAGTCTTAAAACCCAAAAGCCCATTCATTCACGAGTCTAACCATGTCAAATATAGTAAAATCCAAGAAACAAATCCCATTCAATTACCTCAAAATTCCATCTCAAGTACACTTCCTCTTTACCCCCAATTCTTCACCCTAAATCACAAATCAGATGATAAGATTAAATATATAATCATGGGATTTAACCAAAATAAGTGAGAAACACTTACCCCAATCAACTCTGCAAAAATCCCTTCAAGAATCACCCAAATACGTGATCTCTAGCTCAAAATATGTAAAATGAGCTCAAACCCTCGATTTTGAATTTAACACTGTTTGCCCAGATTTCCTTCTTCGCGAACGCGACCATCCTTTCGCGTTTGCATAGACCAACTTGGGCTTTCCACTTTACTCTTCGTGAATGAGACAAATTCTCGTGAACGTGATGCTTTACCAGCTCAACCCTTTGCGAACGTGACCATCACCTCGCAAACACATAGAACAAAATGTTGGGGGGTCCCTAGCTACCTCTTTCCTCTTCACGAATGTGACGTCACTCCCGTGGTAGAGATGCACACGTAGACCACATCTTCTCATTCGCATCTTACATTTCATGAACATAAAGGAAAAATCTTTATCATCTCAGTGACACTCTTAGTGAACGCGAGGCCCCTCTCGCGAACGTGTAAGAGGAAACCAGAAAAATTCAGCAGCAGATATCAACAATCCAACCAAGGCAACACATGATCCGTTAACCACCTGAAACAACCAAGGCCCTCGCGAGCTCAACCAAACATGCTAACACGCCCAATAATATCATATGAACTTAGTCGAATCTTCAAATCACCTCCAATAACAAAAAAACATGAGTTACACCCTAATTGAAGCCTAATGAACTTTTAAACTTTAGAATTCCACAAACAATGCCGAGACCTACCAAACCATGTCCGAATGACCTCATATTTTGCACACAAATTAAAAATGACACTACGAACCTAATCCAACTTCAGGAAATCCAATCCGACCCCGATATCAAAATTTCCATTACCGGCCAAAATTGTCAAAGTTCTAACTTTCGCTAATTCAAGCTTAATTCTATCAAAGACCTCACATATCGGACAGGCTCCTAAGTCCAAAATCACCCAACGGAGCTAACAGAACCATCAAAAGTCACATTTGAGGTCGTTTGCACATAAGTTTATATCTTGTCAACTTTTATAACTTAAGCTATAATTAAGAGACTATGTGTCTCAATTCTCTCCAAAACCACTCTGGACCCGAACCAACTAACCTGTTATGTCATAAGATAGCTATAGAACACAAAAGAAGTAATAAAATGGGGGAACAAGGCTATAACTCTCGAAATGACCAGCCATGTCGTTACATCCTCCCCTTTTAAACAAACGTCCATCCTCAAACGTGTCTAGAAACATATCAGGAGCCTCAATTAGGTGTGAATATCTGCTACGCATCTCCCGCTCGGCCTCTCAAGTAGCCTCCTCCATGGACTGACCTCTCCATTATTCCTTCACTGAAGCTATGTCCTTTGACCACAACTTTCGAACCTGGTGCCCCAAAATAGCCATCGGCTCGACATCATAAGTCAAATCACCATCCAACTGAACCATGATGAAACCTAAAACATGAGATGGATTTCCATTATACTTCTGAAGCATAGAAACATGAATTACTAGATGCTCACTCGATAAGCTAGGTGGCAAAGCAAGCTCATAGGCCACTACCCCAGTCCCATGAAGTACCTCAAAATGGCCAATAAACCGAGGGCTCAACTTGCCCTTCTTTCCAAATATCATAACACCCTTCATAAGTGAAACCTTCACTAAGACCTTCTCCACAACCATGTAAGAAACATTACGGACCTTTCTATCAGCATAACTCTATTGTCTCGACTGCGCCATGCGAAGCCACTCCAAAATCAATTTCACCTTTTCCAATGCATCCTAAACCAAGTTTGTACCCTGAGGCCTAGCCTCACCTAGCTCAAACCAACCTATTGGAGATCTACACCGCCTCCCATATAGAGCCTCATACGGAGCAGTCTAAATACTCGACTGATAACGGATTTTCCTAGGAAAATATTTATCGCATGTAAAATATTTTATATTTAGTAATTTTAACGTTTCCCATAAAAATCCGCAGGTATTACTTCGAATAAATCCCTAGGTCAAATCCCCATGTAATTAGCATTTTTTTGTAGGGTCCCACTCTCATGTGCTCAACCACTCGGTTTTGTATATGGCCATCCGGCCTAGGGAAATCCATTCTAGAACATATACAACACTGACAATAAGTCACCCAGTACCAAGGAAAAAGGGAAATCCAACCCTGTGGAGAAATCGATCTCCAGGTATCAAGTATTTCGGACAAATCCACCCCTCAATATTATCATCTACGCTCATTGGGGGTGCGTTTTAAACTTCAGAGGGGCTCCTACAGCCCAAACGTTATCATAATCATCAAGATAACCGTTGCAACATGCAGACCGATTCCATAACTATCACTCATAACCAGACTCTCGGCTTCACTCAGTTATCAATCTCTAGTCTCACCTATGGGGCTCACAATGTCATGAAAACAAAAATGGAACAATAATATGATGAATCAATAATTAACTGAGACTAAGATATGATATAAAAATGCATGAACATGACTGAGTATTGAATATTAATAAAAATAATGACATGACAATGAGAAACAACCACTAAGGGTCCCAACAATACCAACATACAACCTAAACATGATATCTAACATGAATTACAGCTCAATTACTTTATCACATGATGATAGCATGGATATCAACAGGATAGAGTTTCTAAACGGCGCCATGGATCACCCAGGTCACAATTCTCACGGTGCACACCCGCACGCCCGTCACTTAACATATGCGTCACCTCAATACCAATCACATATCACATAATTTGGGGTTTCGAACCCTAAGAACAAAGTTTGGAAGCATTACTCACCATAAACCAAGCAAAATCCTACTCTGCGATGCCTTTGCCTCTCAAATCGGCCTTCAAGCATCCTGGATCTAGCCACAAGCAATACAAATATGTTTTATTTAGGCTAAAAGAATCAATTCCATAAGAAAAAAACCGAATTATAGAAGAAAAAAAAGTTCGAAATCAGCTCAAAATCGGCCCTCGGCCCACGTCTCAAAATCTGACAGAAGCCACAAGACCCGAAATCCCATTCACTCACGAATCTAACCATATATAATTTACTCAAACCCGACAACAAAATCTTATTCAAAACCTCAAAATTCCATCTCAAGAACACTTTCTATTCTTCCCCAATTCTTCACCCCAAATCACAAATTGGATGATAGAATTAAAGATATAATCATGGGATTTAACCAAAACCAAGTGAGATACACTTACCCCAATCGACTCCTCGAAAATCCCTTCAAGAATCCCCCAAATCCGTGTTCTCCAGCTCAAAATATGAAAAATGAGCTCAAACGATTTTGAATGTAATACTGTCTACCCAGATTTCCTCCTTCGCAAACGCGACCGTCCTCTCGCGTACGGTTGGACCAACTCAGACTGCCTCTCTGCTTTACTCTTCACGAACGCAACAACAGTTTCGCAAACACGATGATTTACCTTCTGAAATCTTTACGAGCGCGACCCTCACCTTGCAAATGCATAGACCAAAGACTTGGGGATCCAACTGCCTCACTCTTCTTCGCGAATGCGGTACCACTCACGCGTTCGCGATGCACACACTACCCTACTCTTCGCGTTCGCATCCTCTCCTTCACAAATACGAAGAACTAAATTTAGCGTCTCAAAAACACTTTTCGCGAATGTGAGGCCCCTCTCGCGAACACGTAAGAGGAAACCAAAACAATGTAGCAACACACATCAGTTGTCTTACCAAACCCAAAAAAGATCCTTTAACCACCTAAAATTCACCCGAGGCCCTTGAGACCTCAACCAAACATATGAACACATCCCATAACATCATACAAACTTAGTCTAACACAAAACCACAAATTACACATGGATTCAAGTCTAATGAACTTATAAATTTACGAATTCCACAAATGATGCTGAAACCTACCAAAGCACGTCCGAATCATCTCAAATTTTGCACACATGTCATAAATGACACCACAAACCTACTCCAACATTAAGAAATCAAATCTGACCCCGCTATCAAAATTTCCCTGCCAGTCAAAATTGCCAAAATTCTAACTTTAGCCAATTCAAGCTTAATCCTACCACATACCTCCAAGTCACATTTCGGACACGCTCCTAAGTCAAAAATCACCTAACGGAACTGTCAAAATTCAAATTCGAGGTCATTTACACATAAGTCAACATCCGGTCAACTTTTCCAACTTAAGCTTTCAAATAAGAGAGTATGTGTCTCAATTCACTCCAAAACCACTCCAAACCCAAACCAACTAACACGGTATATCATAGTATAGCTGAAGAACACTAAAAAAGCAAGAAATAGGGACACTAGGCTGTAACTCTCAAAACGAACGTGGGGTCGTTACATCCTCCGCGTCTTAAATAAATGTTCATCCTCGAACAAGTTTAGAAACTTATCAGGAGCCTCGAATAGGTATGGGTTCTGCTATGCATCTCCCACTCGGTCTCCCAAGTAGCCTCCTCTACGAGGTGAACTCTCCACTGTACCTTCACTGAAGCTATGTCCTTTGACCTCAACATTCAAACCTGACACCCCGATATAGCCACCGGCTCCACATCATAAGTCAAATGACCATCCAACTGAATCGTGCTTAAATCCAAAACATGAGATCGATCACTGATATACTTCTGAAGCATAAACATGAAATACTGGATGCACACTTGATAAGCTAGGTGGTAAGTCAGGCTCATAGGGAACCTCTCCAGTCCTCCAAATCACCTCAAATGACCCAATAAACCAAGGGCTCAACTTGCCATTTTTTCTAAATATCATAACACCCATCGTAGGTGAAACGTTCAGTAAGACCTTCTCCCCAAACATGTCAGACACAACACGAACCTTTCCATTAGTATATCTCTTTTGTCTCTACTACACCATGGAAATCCGCTCCTGAATCAATTTCACTATGCATCCTAAACCAATTCTATACCCAAAAGCCTAGCCGCTAGGATCAAACCAACACACTGGAGATCTGCACCGTCTCCCATATAAAGCCTCACGGAGCCATCTGAATACTCGACTTATAAACGCTATTGTAAGCAAACTCCACGAGTTGTAGGAATTGGTTCCATGAACTCCCTAAATAAATAAGTGACATGTCTAATTCGCACATGTCTAATAAGTGACATACTTATTGGGGTCGGTCGTTCCATTATACTTGCGAATTTCTGTCATTCAGAACATCTTGGGAATTGGTTTAAGATTCATGCTCGGGGGGAAGGGTTTTTGCATGAACTTCTTTGAATTTAAACCCTTCAAAATCAGTGGTGCCCTCGAAATCTGATCAACCCTCGAATTATAGGTTCCCACCTTTTTGTCATTTGCTTCAATTTTTTTCTCCCCAATCAACTCCCTGATTCACCTCCATTCCATCTCTTTGGCACCGATTCGGTCCTACGAATAACTTTCTCTGATTGCTCGGGCTCAGTCATGATTGGCGCCTTCTGGTTTTTGAGTTGTGCTATTGCAGCTTGCTGAGTCTGAAACATTTCTAATATCACTCAAAGGCTGATTTTACCTTTTTCACCGCCCTGTGCATTCTAATCGGCTGGTCGAACGTCTCTTTAGACGCTACTTTTAGGATCGATGGTCAAATTCACATTGATGACAACATGGGAACTGAAGTCGATTGGGTCTACGGCCGGGACTCTATCGAGGTTAACTGGAGGCACTCGATTCCCTGGGACGACTATGTTGTCGTTTTTGCCATGGAGACCGAGGCCATTGTCTGTGTATGTGGGTGCTGCTTGAGAGTTTGACATGTTGATCCTGAACTCAAAGATATCCACAAGAATAAGTATAAAATAGTGTGTGTTATGAAAGTTAGTACCAGGCAATTACTATTATCTTTAGTCTTACGATGGGCGCCAAATTATGTCGCCCTAAAAATAAATAACAATTAAATTTATATGGCTTTAAGGACACATAACTTTACTTGGCACAAACTGAGAAAATATGTAAAGTGATATTGAAATTGATTGCAAATAAAAATAAAACCAAAATAAACACAGCTCTAACCTCAAGCTAGATCTCCATCGAACCAAACGAATATTCTACTGAAAATATGAACAGAACAAGTATTGAAAGCTTAAGAGAAAGGTGGTATATTGCTTAGTATTGAGTGTTATGATGCCTTTACAAATGATCAGACCCCCTTTATATAGTAGGGGAATCATGCCTCTGATACAATTCTAAATACAGTAAGAGATCCCATGATTAGCTAATTTATCGGTCTTTTCTCGATACGTGCAGAGATTTTCGCCGTGGTCCTCGCCCAATTGCAGATATTTTGATTTTTTGTTATTTGGCTCGGTAAGCTTCCCTCGATCTTCCTCGATCTCTATTCTACGTGGCTCCAATCTTGGCCGACCTCGATCTGGATCAGTCTCTGAGTCTCGACCTCGGTAATCTAACTTTACACTACAGTCCGATATAACATAGGGTCGAACCTTGGCCTGCCTCGTTCCAAGACAAGCCTGGTTTTGACCGTATACAGTATAATTACTTGATTACACATTCTCAATGTATAGAGATTAAAATCTCTCACTAATGTTAGGAGTAGTTTCTTCCCTATTATATGGAGAGCAAAGGGGTAACCGATGAAAGAAAATCGTTAATAATTTTCCCCTTCAATTTGCATATTTCCAGCAAAGTACAATATCTTTTCTTTTTTGTTGTTTGGGGAGAAAACGGAAAGAACCGCACGAGGGAAGATTAAACTTTCTAAGTAAAAAGGTTTTGAAAAGAAAATTATTTTTGACTTCCTATGATCCTATCCTTTCTCGATTATCCCATGAATTCATGTTGTCTAGTCCCCTTGTCACTTGGAAAGTTAATTCAATCCTTCAGAAGTACAATTTTAGCCCCTATCACTCCCACCTCTCCCCCCACCTCTCCCCCTTAGATAACAAACTTCAAAAATCTAACTTTTTTATACAGTCAAATGCTATCACATCAATTGGGACGAAAAAAGGATATTTTTTGTGCATTGTAAAAGCATAAACTTGTAAATAACTTAGGTACAGTTTATTATTGGGTAGAATTTTCAAATAATCATATAACAATAACTTTTTTTTATCAAAGTTATATAACTTTATTTTCTCACATAAAAATTAAACATTGACTACTCACACAAAAATATACTTTCCTGTAGTATTTTCTTATTTTATGTTTTTTTATTTTTTTATTTTCTGTCTACTAAATAATAATCCAGTTAAAATGGGAATGATCCAACATGATATATGTAAATTAAAATAATATTAAAATTGAATCCTCCAACATACGATACTTTTATCTTTTATTTTTCTTTCCAATGTTTTCATTCAAATTAATAGTATTATTATTTTAAGAGCTCTCTAACTATTCATAGTTCCTTTTTGGCATAATCTCATTGATGTTGGGCTATAATGACATATTTTGGTCGATTATTACACTCTAATTTACTGCACTTTAGTTTTTACTTTAATTGTTAGTATTTTGCACTAATTATGTATTTTATACTTTGTAGGAGTAATTTCGAACTATATAGATGTTATGGAAGGAATTCAAGCGATTTGGAGCTACGAAGTCTGACTAAAAGTCCAAGAAATTAAGCCGGGATCGTGCTCAGGGACAAATTATATAGTTACGAACAAACGAAGACTCGTGTAGCCATATTACGCACTATCGAGTAAAATAGACATAACTCTTTACTCGGAACTCTATTTGGGCTATATAATATAAGGTTTGAAAACTAACTCAAAGGACTACAACTTTCATGTTTTATGCTTTCTCAAATTCAAATGGAACAGGGAGAAAAATACGATCACAGTCGCGACAGCGGACCTGGACGTGGACTAAGGTAGTGCAATGGGAAAATACCGCACCCGGACTGCAACCGCGACCGTCCAGACTTGAAAAATTATCCTTTCTGGCTAGGAGAAGGTATAATTATTTGGGCCTGAGCTACGTGGTATATATACATGGAAAAATAATATTTTAAGGGACTGCACAAACTTTTGACATAATTAGACCAAAGGATGCTAAGGAGACCGTAGATTCGACCTAAGGAGGCAAGAACACACTAGGAGCAAGGCGGAGAATTCTTCCACAAGTTTTTCACTTCCTTCTTCCTATCTCCTTTACTGGTTATGAATTCTAGTATTGTATTTTTGTATACTATTATGTATAGCTAATTTGTTATCTAGAGTTTTGATAAAACCTTTTGTAGGATGAATTCTTGTCATATTTTTATATAATTAAGCCGTTGGATTTTCTCTACTAGTTCAACTACGTATTTATAGTTGTTGATTGTATGACCATCAATTGACTGTGCCTATTTAATGTGTACTTCTCGAGAAAGAGTACATATAGAGGTAGTTGTTGAACAACGTCACTCATAACGTATGTGACAAATCAATACATTGAGTTTCAAGTAGGTTTTAGAAATAACAAAGTGTTGACGTGATTATAATGAGCGGTTAGATAAAGCCAACTAGCGTAGTTCGAGATAATATATCTAGTAAATTATTGTAGTTGCTTGAGAGAGAATTACGACACCTAAAGTGCTCACGATCAGTAGAGAATACATTGGCGGAATTGTAGGGAACATAGCTAGAAGCATTCCGATAATTGGGGAAATCATAACTCTAGACCTCCTTATAAATTTAGTCTCCAACTCTTTGTCTCGTTAGTTGATAATTCTACCGTTTTGTAGTATTTGCTAGTTAATTACTTAGAAATATAAATCTCAATCTTTATAATTTAGAAAAATTGTCCAAACTTGTCTTCTTAGTGATATTAAACAGATATAGCTATAACCTTAGTTCTCTGTGGGATTTGACTCCGGACTTATAGACCAGATTATATTTGCAGCGACCGCTTATCATTTTTAGGACTAGAGTTGGACGTTATCATTCTAACTATATTTTTTCGGGAGGGAGGCAGAGAGGACTCATTTTGAGTATCATTTTAATTTATATATATGGGTATTGGACTGTGCCCGATTTGGTCGTTATTATTTCAAGACAAAAATATATAATTGGCTGGTGGGTTGAAACTAATTGCATTTGCTATATATATATATATATATATATATATATATATATATATATATATATATATAATTTTTTGCGAGCGGCAAAAATTTTGTATTTCTCTTAATGAATTATTATTTATTAGGTGAAAAAAAATGAAATAAGAATACAGCCGGAAAATTGTGTTTTCCGGTCACAGTGAGTTAGTGAAAGTTTTGTGAATTTTTTTTGAGAAAATATAGTTATTTAAATTACTCTTCTTGGAATATTTTCATAAAGTATTTCCCAAACGTTTCAAAAAAGAAAATAAAAAACAAAGTAAATTGAGAGTCGTAAAATATTGCGAATCACAAAACGTCAAGAATAATCAATAACTAAACGTCTCGTTCTCATGTCAATTATTCATCGTGCGTGGAAGATGTTTAATTGGTATCATTAGTGGCAATGCAATGATTCTAAAAGTAGTGAAAGCTTGTAGTACCATTCATCAATTAGAACCCATCAAATTTCAAAGTTGCACTATCTCTTGGATTTAAAAATCAGAAAAGAAAAATATTTGAAAGAAAGAGATATATTTGCACAAATGGGTGGCCATAGCTTTAAGCAATAATTGACTACTAGAATGCATCTACGTAATACTTATTTCTGTACATGCTATATAATTATGCATGTGCTATATATTTCTAGTACTTATTAAACATTCTACGAGATAAAAAATTCTGAATAATGTAATTGTACAATAGCTGGTTTTAAAATGTGTAGTTCTTCAAGAATGAAAGTTATTTACAACTTCCAAATACATGCATAACACTAATATTGTATGTATTATCATAACATATATTCTTTTTATGATTCGAAGACTTCCAACTCAGTGAAAGTCACTACAGGGAAATATTGAGATATTGTTTTTAATTATATTTGTAACCATAGTTAAGTGAGTTAGTTATTGTAACTATGGTGAGTTAGTTGATTAGCTTAGTTAGCATTACTTAGCCAACTTTAATATGTTGTTAGTCTTAAATGTATATACATATACTTTGTAATTTTCTTTTCTCTAATTAATCATAAAATTATTTCTCTTCTCCCACTTCTCTCTCATTCTCTCTCCCCTTCTAGAAGCTTTCGTAAATTCACCATTGGAGCTCAAGCTTGAGCTCCACCATTGTTGCTTCTTTCTCAAACTTAATATGGTATCAGAGCAAGGTATTCTACTTGCTATTCTCTTCTCGATTTACTCTGAATTCTAAAATACAATCACTGTCTTCGTCTCGCCCCAATTTTGCAGATTCGATTTTCTCTTCTCATCTCTTCAATTTTTGACAAGCTAATGTGATTTCTTATGGCGATCCTTGATCGAAACAATGAAACTGAGACTCAGCCGGAAAGATCTACTCCCATCATCAGCGTCGATCCTGGAATCAATTTGAGCTGCCCTTTCTACATGTATCCGTCAGATAATTCGGGTGCAATATTTGTTACAACTCCGTTCAGCGGGATCGGTTACAGATCCTGCAGGAGAAGCGTTCTTAGAACCTTATCGGTCAAAAATAAGGTAGGGTTTATTACTAGGGAATATAAGCGACCAGACCTAGATTCTCCACAATGTTGTCAGTGGGAGAGATGCGATGACATGGTAATCTCTTGGATCAACTCTCTATGCAAAGATATTGCTGACAGTGTGGAGTATGCGAACAATGCTTTTGAGGTGTGGAGAGAATTAGAGGACGATTAGACAAAGGGTACCAAATTGTAGCAAATCCAAACGAAAATTACAATATATATGTATATACATTTAAGACTAACAACATATTAAAGTTGACTAAGTAATGCTAACTAAGCTAATCAACTAACTCACCATAGTTACAATAACTAACTCACTTAACTATGGTTACAAATATAATTAAAAACAATATCTCAACAGGAAAAAGTAAAGGCTTTAACTCAGCAATCATATATAGTATAAATTGCATTCACCATTTCTTTGTATGCAAATTTTGTATATATATACATTTAAAAAATATTTCATTCATATTTTCAATGTCGAAACTAGCTTCTCAAATGTAAAATCACAAGCACACCCGTGATCTCCAATGTGCATCCGATAGGGAAGGATAGGAACGAAAGAAAGATAAACAGAATGAAGAGGGAGAAAAAAGTATTATAAAAGTTTGTAGTACAACGGCTTTCTCACAATACGTGTGAGTTCAATTCTCACTGTCCATGAAATTTCACGAGAAAAAAAAAGAAGAAACTAAGTGTCAGTAGATTCTTGCCAGCAAATGAGCATGGTAACACATCTTTTAAGGATATAAAATCTGGCCCTTTGTTCTTTCGCCAATTTGCAACATCTTTTTCCAAATTCTCTAAATGAATAATGTATTTGGATCACACAACAACTTCTCTTCTCTTCTTCTTCTTCTTCTTGTTCTTCTTCTCTTTCTTTCATGGCTGAGGATCAAGATAATAAGTTTTTGGAAGTTGATGGTGATTTAAGTTTTATTATCTGAATGTCAATTAAATAGGAAACACTCATGCATGAGTGAGTGGACTGCCTCACTAGTGGTGTACCATATTTAACCCTGATTGAACATTACATTAATTCCTTTTGCAAAAAAAAAAATAAAATAAAATAATTGTGGTAATATAAGAAAATTCAAGTACCCTTTAAAATTTAAGGCTCGAGTTCGAACACGTAGTGCTATTATTTGGATAATCTTCTTTTCTATTAAGGATTAGTTAGAGGTTTAAAACACAGCAGATGATACCACTTCGTGGCCATAATTATTTCCTCAGTTTTCATAGGATTATCAAGAGAAAACTAACGTGGAATATATACGTTATATATTATAGTTTTTTTTAAGTGGATGAAACAAGAAAGAAAACATGTTAACCATAATCTAGAGGTACTAAACCAGAACCTCCTAAAATATATCAACTAGAGAGGAGAGGCCTCAAGAGGTTAGTTTTGGTAACATTTCGTATTCAAGATCATCATCATCATTATCATTAAATTTACCATTGAAACGTTTTTTTTTACAAATTTTCATTTCACATTAATTGTCAAAGTAAAAAAACGACAGCAAATTAAATATGTGATCGTTCTGATGCATTATATATTATATCATTAATTTTTATCTGTAGCGAGGACAATAAATTTGTTAAAAATGTTATAAGTTTATACTAGTTTTATTTAAATTAGTCGAGAATTCATAAATTGAAGGATCTCTCTTATCTTATTTGTAGAATTAAAAACTTTGAATTTTGGGGTGAATAGTCAGATGGCCAAATGATACAAAGTTTCGTATGTGTGTAGCAGGATGTGATCAACTAGGATCTCTTTGAAAATAGAACTTCTCGTATCTTTGAACTGAATTTAATTTGTTGCAGGGATTCCAACTCGATCAATGCCACTATCATATGCGAGGCCCACTCTATTTTATTTAAATAAAAAGAAGAAGAAGAAAAATCTAAGTATTCAATGCCCCATATTCATGCTAATTAGAGATTTCTCACTTCTTTGCCACCAGTTTAATCTCGTACGAGATTATTAGTATCAGGAGTGACAGAGCAGACCTAGCTTATAAGTTGTTATAGGCTTACGTGAACTCTATAGCTTTTATATAAACTTGTACATGTATTAAAAGTTAATGAGGTAAATAGCTACAAATATTTTATTATAATTAAATCTTTTGTTAAGAAATAAGAGGAAGATAGAACAACATAGTAAACAAGATGCATAAGAGGAGAACGTAGAAGTTATCTTATTTAAGTATGTCTCTTGTGTGTTCTTCCATGGGTGAAGAATATCTTATTTATCCTATACTAGATACACCCATACCTCATTAGGTACATCCTCGGAATTAAAAGGTGCATCTATCCAATTAGTACATTGTATAGAATGTATGGATGGATCAAATGAACATCCATATACACACTTTATTTATATATAATACTCCCCCTTGGATGTTCTTTTGAAAGATAATTTACCTCGTCGAAATCTTATTAAAAATAATCTAGTGGAAAAAACACCAGTGAATGAAAAAGAGTACACACATCTTGTAATACGCATTGAGTGATTCCTCATTAAAAATCTTACCAGAAAAACCCAATTGGGACAAAACCTTGGTTAAGGGATAAAGAGTAAAACGCCTATTATACTCCCTATGATGAAAGCTTTATTTCATATCTTGGGGACGACACTTTTCGAAACAAAACACAACCAACACGATATGATCAAATATAACTGAACAACTCATAAGTGAGTAGAACTAGGGGAAACGAGGTTGTAACTCATAACACGACCGGCCGGGTCGTTACATCCTCTCCCTCTTAAACAAACTTCGTCCTTGAACGAGCAAAAAACATACGTGAAGCCTCAAATAGGTGAGAATATCTGCTCCGCATTTCCCACTCGGTCTCCCAGTTAGCCTCCTCCACGCGCCGACCTCTCCAATGTACTTTCACTGAAGCTATATCATTTGACCTCAACTTTCGGATTTGCCGCTTCAAAATAGCCACTATCAATGTCTAACTAAACCGTACTGAAATCCAAAACATGAGATGGATCGCCAATATACTTCTGAAGCATAGAAACATGAAATACCAGATGCACAATCGACAAGTTAGGTGGCAACACCAGGTCATAAGCCATCTCCCCAATCCTCAGAAGAACCTTAAAAGGCCCAATGAACCGAGGACTCAATTTACTCCTTTTCCCAAATCTCATAACACGCTTAATGGGTGATACCTTTAGTAGAACCTTCTCCCCAACCATGTAAGACACATCATGAACCTTCCTGACAATATAATCTTTTGTCTTGATTGTGCTGTACGAAGCCGCTCTGAATTACCTTCACCTTGTCTGAAGCATCCTGTACCAAGTCTGTACCCAAAAGCCTAGCCTCGCCAGACTCTAACCAACCAACTGTATATCTATATTGTCTCCCATATTAAGCCTCATATGGAGCTATCCGAATAGTCGACTGACAACTCTTGTTATATGCAAACTCTATGATCGGTAAAAATTGATCCCATGAACCTCCAAAATCAATGAAACAAGCACGCAACATGTCCTCCAATTACTACAATCGTATTACATACTCCCAATCTGTTATGACTACAATCGTATTAGTCAAATGGACTTATGTGATTGTCGTAGGCCGATGCGTCCTAGTATGAATGTATGACATAACTCCCAATACGATATATAAATGGAAGGTCCTATGACTACAATCGTATTACATTACTCCCAATCTGTTATGACTACAATCGTATTAGTCAAATGGACTTATGTAGTTGTTGCAGGCCGATGTGTCCTACTACAATCGTATTACACTACTCCCAATCTGTTATGACTACAATCGTATTAGTCAAATGGACTTATGTGGTTATCGTAGGCTGATGCGTCCTTGTATGAACGCATGACATTACTCCCAATACGATATATAAACAGAAGGTCCTATAACTACAATCGTATTACATTACTCCCAATCTGTTATGACTACAATCGTATTAGTCAAATGGACTTATGTGGTTGCCGCAGGCCGATGCGTCCTACTACAATCGTATTATATTACTCCCAATCTGTTATGACTACAATCGTATTAGTCAAATGGACTTATGTGATTGTCGTAGGCCGATGCGTCTTAGTATATGAATGAAATAATATTCATAGACGGTCAATTACTAAATAACAACCACGATATATAAACGGAAGGTCCTATTACTACAATCGTATTAGTCAAATGGATTTATATGGTTGTCGTAGGCCGATGCGTCCTACTACAATCGTATTACATTACTCCCAATCTGTTATGACTACAATCGTATTAGTCAAATGGACTTATATGGTTGTCGTAGGCCGATGCGTCCTACTACAATCGTATTACATTACTCCCAATCTATTATGACTATAATCGTATTAGTCAAATGGACTTATGTGGTTGTCGTAGGCCGATGCGTCCTACTACAATCGTATTACATTACTCGCAATCTGTTATAACTATAATCATATTAGTCAAATTGACTTATGTGGTTGTCATAGGCCGATGCGTCTTAGTATATGAATGAAATAATATTCATAGACGGTCAATTACTAAATAACAACCACGATATATAAACAGAAGTTCCTATGACTACAATCGTATTAGTCTAATGGACTTTTGTGGCTGTCGTAGGCCGACGCGTCCTACTACAATCGTATTACATTACTCCCAAACTGTTATGACTACAATCGTATTAGTCAAATGGACTTATGTGGTTGTCATAAGCCCATGCGTCCTAGTATATGAATAAACTCATATTCATTCATGGTCAATTACTAAATAGCAACCACGATATATAAATGGAAGTTCTTATCATTACAATCGTATTAGTCAAATGGACTTATGTGGTTGTCGTAGGTCGATGCGTCCTAGTATATGAATGAAATAATATTCATAGATGGTCAATTACTAAATAACAACCACGATATATAAACGGAAGTTCCTATGACTACAATCGTATTAGTCCAATGGACTTATGTGATTGTCGTAGGCCGATGCGTCCTAGTATATGAATGAAATAATATCATAGACGGTCAATTACTAAATAACAACCATGATATATAAACGGAAGGTCCTATTACTACAATCGTATTAGTCCAATGGACTTATGTGGTTGTCGTAGGCCGATGCGTCCTAGTATATGAATGAAATAATATTCATAGATGGTCAATTACTAAATAACAACCACGATATATAAACAGAAGGTCCTATTACTACAATCGTATTAGTCAAATGGACTTATGTGGTTGTCGTAGGCCGATGCGTCCTACTACAATCGTATTACATTACTCTCAATCTATTATGACTACAATCGTATTAGTCAAATGGACTTATGTGGTTGTCGTAGGCCGATGCGTCCTACTACAATCGTATTACATTACCCCCAATCTGTTATGACTACAATCGTATTAGTCAAATCGATTTATGTGGTTGTCGTAGGCTGATGCGTCCTAGTATGTGGTTGTCATAGGCCGATGCGTCCTACTACCATCGTATTAGCCAAATGGACTTATGTGGTTGTCGTAGGCCAATGCGTCCAAGTATATGAATGAAATTATATTCATATATGGACTTATGTGGTTATCGTTGGCCGATGCGTCCTAGTCTATGGTTGTCGTAGGCCGATGCGTCCTACTATAATCGTATTACATTACTCCCAATCTGTTATGACTACAATCGTATTAGTCAAATGGACTTATGAGAGTGTCGTAGGCAATGCGTCTTAATATATAAATGAAATAATATTCATAGACGGTCAATTACTAAAAAACAACCACGATATATAAACGGAAATTTCTATGACTACAATCGTATTAGTCAAATAGAATTATGTGGTTGTCGTAGGCCGATGCGTCCTAGTATATGAATGAAATCATATTCATTCACGGTCAATTACTAAATAACAACCACGATATATAAACGGAAGGTCCTATAACTACAATCGTATTAGTCAAATGGACTTATGTGGTTGTCGTAGGCCGATGCGTCCTACTACAATCGTATTACATTACTCCCAATATGCTCGGACTGCCCATCCATCTGAGGGTGAAAGTTGTGCCCAATTCAATCTGAGTACCCAACTATCATTGCACGACTCTCCAAAACTACAAAGTGAACTGAGTACCTCTATCTGAAATGATCGAAACTGGGACACGATGTATGCGAACAATCTCTTGAATATAAATCTCTTCTAACCGCTCTGAAGAATAAGTAGTACACATAGGAATGAAGTGTGCGGACTTGGTCAGCCGATCCACAATCACCCAAATAGCATCGAACTTCTTCAATGTCTGTGGGAGCCCAACTACAAAATCCATGGTGATTCGCTCCCACTTCTACTTTGGAATATCCATCTGCTGAAGCAAGCCACATGGCCTCTAATGCTCATGTTCCACCTACTGATGTTGGCCCTAGAATAAGTGAAGTTTTGAAAAATTACAAATGAACTCAGTCATGGACCAGGTCCTTCTTGTTAAGCACAATCATGATCAACCTACACATGTGATATGCACATAAAGGAGATAAGTTCTACTGATCAAGCAGCTTCCTGAACTGATCGAAAAGTTGCATATTGGATAAGGGGAGAAAGTGTCCTTATATGAAGAGAAC
Source organism: Nicotiana noctiflora (assembly GCA_032618575.1). Taxonomy (NCBI): domain Eukaryota; kingdom Viridiplantae; phylum Streptophyta; class Magnoliopsida; order Solanales; family Solanaceae; genus Nicotiana; species Nicotiana noctiflora. The sequence continues at coordinate 160,100 of JASVEL010014239.1, read as the reverse complement.
ATAATCTGGATAAAAATAGTGTTGGAGTTTGAGATCTTCAAGGACTCAACTACGATAGAAGATCAGCAATTGATTCTCAAACAAACTCATATTACTAACCTATTAAAGACATTGATTGTTCTCTTTTTACAAGTATTGCACAAACGCATAAGTTAAACTAAATTGAGAGCAAAAGAGCAAGGTGATTTTGCAAGCAATTTATGTGATATTTGAGTGTGCATTCCTGAAGCTACATGAACGAGATAGAAGAACCAATTCCATTGTGTTTTTCTTTTATTCTAGTTCAATTGTAGTGGGTAGTTTAAAGTTGTATACCTTCTAGCTTTCATAGAAGCAATTATATTAGGTACTTAGAGTGTTCAAGTTATATGCTAACTTGAAGTTGTTGCAATAATTGAGGTTGTGTGTACAATAGGATTCGAGTTAACCCTTTAGTTTACAAAGAGTTTTTGTAAATGCTGTTTTGGCTCAGTGATATTAGTGAAATTTTGGGAAAATCCTACTCAGTAGTAGGCCGTGGTTTTTTCATTTTTAAGCCAGGTTTTCCCACGTAAAAATATCTATGTTCTTTGTTTTATGTACTGATTATTCCGCAAATAGTAGTAGTTCGTATACCTAGAAAAATCAAGTTCTTCTAGAGCGAAAATTGGGTAACACACAAATCACCCCCCTCTTGTGTGGTATTGACGTTTAGAATATCAATTGGTACCAGAGCAGGTCATTCTTGAAGAGCCAAACACCTTAGGAAAAGATCAACATAAGTACACCACCTGGGAACTTGGGAAGGCAATACACTGCTAGGCCTTCACTTTTCTTTATGGAAGAGCAATATAAAGGATTACATCATAGGAGAAGACTATAAACTCTGGGATATAGTCACCAATGGTCCTCTAGAAACTACAAAAAAGAATGCTGAATGAGTGGATGTGCCAACGACAAGAGCTAACTGCTATGCTGAAGACCTAAAAAAGTGGGGGAAAATTGCCAAGGCCAAGAAATGGCTTCTATATGGACTAGGTCTAGATGAGTATAGTGGAATTCAAAGCACTACCATTGCTAATGAAATCTAGGACACATTGTAAGTGGCTCATGAAGGAACACCTCAAGTGAAGAGGTTCAGAGGAACACTGTTGTATTCTCAGTATAAGAATTTCACCATAAAGTAAGGAAAACCATCGAAGAGATGTATACAAGGTTCACCATACTGACAAATGAACTTACGTCTCTTGGAAGGATTATTCTTGAAGAAAACAATGTTGGGAAGATTTTAAAAAGGGTTCTGCCAGTCTCTCGGGAAAGAAAAACTACTATAATTCAGGAATCAAAGAATATTACTATCCTCAAGCTGGGTAAACTAATTGGAAACCATACTTCCTATAAACTGAGAAGACAAACCATGAAAATGGATGCACCCAAGAAAGAAAGAAGTCTGGCTCTCAGAATTGCTGAAGGTTTAGATCTGGAGGATAATGAAACTGCTATGATCACAAGAGATTTCAAAAAGTACCTAATTAGAGGAAAAGGCTCTTCTAGAGGTACAACCTTCAACAAACCAAAGGCTCCTAAGAAACAGACCAATGAGAGTTTCTACAAATGTAATAAGACTTATCACATGATCAAGAATTATCCTCAATGGAAAATTGAGTGGAAAAAGGAAAGGGTTGAACGAAGGAACATGAAGAAGGAATAGGTTCAACCAAAAAGGCACAAAGGATTAAAAAAGGTTATGGTTGCTGACTTGGGAGAAACATCAAATGAGGACTCAGAAGATAAAGCTGGAGATGAACAAGCATTTATAGGCACCGGAGAATAAGATGATGAACAAGAGGTAAGTATCCTTTATCTCAAGGACAAGATTAAATTCCTGTCTAAACAAAAGTTGTCTGAGCTACTGTAGACTTCATTGATGAGTTTGAGATAATTAACAATGAGAAGGAAGAACAATCTAGGGAATGTGTGATCGTAAAATCCAAGTGCTAAAATTTTGAGTCGAGGGCTAATGAGAGTGAAAGTAAAAATGTTGAGTTGAAGAACCAGGTTCTTGAACTTGACACTAGTATCCTAGAACATAGCTCTGAGAACTTAAAACTGAAGTAGGAACGGGAAAGAGGAAAGATGATCACACATATCTCACCCTAGAAGAAAACTTAGGAAAAATGAAGGATGGGCTATATAGGAAGGACGAGCAGATAAGAGTATTAAAAGAATATCTAGGGAGGTAAAAAATGAACTATACAGAACTTGCAAATGGAACAAGGCTTCTGATGCACTCTCCTGGCTATAAGAACATCACAGTAGCAACAAAAGAGGACTTGGTTATGATACTAAAGTACCTAAGTGGGATACTAAAAGCAAGTAACTCACTCTTCCTGAGAATAAAATCTGCACACACAGTGGCAAGACTGGCTATTACAAAAATAAAGGTAATGCAAAAGTAAAGGCCAGTCAAAAGATCAAAACTTTTGTTCAAGGAGAAAAATAGGTTTCCTGGGTGGGCTAGAAGGAATCTTATCTATCCCTTTTCCTATAAAAAAAGGACCCAAACTAGTTTGGGTTCCTAAGACTAACCCCTGATTTCATACTTCATAAGAAGGTGAATTGCTTGATTTTGGATACATTTTTTTTTTTTGCAAGTAAAGAAAATACCCAAAACATGTCTTATTGAACAACTTCAATCCTTTTCAGAAAGTAAATCCTTTATTTGGCCATGAATAGTAGACGCATAATATCTGGAATGGGTGATGCCATAATCAAAATTATGTGGTGCAAAAACTTTCGATTCTGTAGCAAAAGAAATCGCAAGTTAATAAACTTGTTTCAAAACCAGAAAATAATATAATTACATTTATACTACAAAATAGCTATAAGATGACAATAATGTATAATGATATAAAGAATTTTTTTTTAACCTACAACATATCTACACAATGTAGATAAAATGTCTACCAATACAAAAACACAAAAATTATGAATGTTCAAGAGAAGGATACAAGTTCTTTTGCTTTACAAAAAATAAAAAAAATTGAAACTACTGAAATTGTACCTTCTCCAATGATTGTTGGGTACAATTTTAGCTGATTTTTGCATCTTCTTCTTCTTTTCTGAAGGTTTAACATTAGGAGAACTCTGCTTTTTTTTTTTTTGCAACCTTCGCGTTAACTTCTTATTCGATAAAATCATTATCTGAACCAGTTTCCTTTCATTTTCGTTTTACAGATTTAATAGACATCGAGGCTTCAGCAACATCCCTGCCGTGCTTATGTTTTGTTCGAGCTTCTGCCCTAGCTTCATGAGGGGAAAGCCTGAGCTTGGTCTCTGCTTTTGCATGTGACAATTTTGAAACTTTTTTGGGTGAATCGTGTGAGAAAACACCCAAATTAAAAGTAGGAGTATCATCTACTTTAGCTTTTTTAGGGTTAATCTTCGAGAATGTTTTCTTCTTCATTGAAAATTAAGCAAAAACTTAAGCAACTACAATTTTGGTAGCGTATTTATGGCTGGAATATGAAAAAATGTAGATGAATTTTAAAAATAAAAAGTAAAAACAGACGTTGATGGTGGGAGATACTGGGGTATGGAGAGAGAAATGAAGGGGTAGTGGGATAAGGGGAGAGAAACGTGGGGGAGAGTGGGATTTGTATGTTATAGTGATTGTAGGAATTGGTTAATTATCCTTAAATCCTAAAATGTACATAATTGATAATTTTATATATATAAGATAATTAAAATAAAACTTAAGTAGGGAGGATAATAAAGTTTTCAGTAGTATATAGGTACTTAAAAATTCCTAATTTTAATGGTGGCACACATTTTTGCAAATCACCCATAAATTTCTGGGTGTTCCTACAGCACTTTGATTATGGTCCATTGGGTTTCTCCTTTTCCTTAAGATTGGGCTTGGAGTATGAACTCAGTTATGTGCTATTGTCCCAACATCTGGTGCTTCTTAGTATTTAGGCCCACTACGACTAGGGGTGGCAATTTAAGCCCAAATCTATCTAACCCGCCCAACTAGCCCAGAGATTAATGGGTTGAGCTATAACCATTTTAGCTTATGGGTCAATTTGGGTTGAGCCCAAGTTAACCCATTATTTTTTATAGCCTATTCTGACCCATTTAACAGCCCAAATATAACCCATGAAACTCACCCAAAACAAAGTATCTCAACCTAACTTATTTAGAAATTTACTTAGTTGCTCCAATTTTTTTACTTTTTATATTTTTAATTTTCTATTGTTTTTCCACGCCACTCACTCACCCACCCCACCATATCCCACCCAACCCCCTACACCCCCACCCCGCGCAAAACCCTTATAAAAGATAATTTTCTATTCTGTTATTTTTCAGTTTTTCTGCCATTCCACCACACCCCACCATAACATCCATTTAACCCCCCTCCCCGGCGCGAATCCTCTAAAAAAATTTTATTTTTTATTTTTATTTTTAAATTTCTATTTTTTATTTTTCAGTTTTTCTACCACCCCACCCCACCCCATTCTATCAATACCCTCCCTCCACACACACACCTTACCCCACGGTGCCAAACACCTAAAAAAAATTATTTTTTATTTTTATTTTTAAATTTCTATTTTTTGTTTTTTAATTTTTCTACCACCCTACCATACCCCCTATCCCCTAGCCCCTACCCCTACCCCTCCCCCGCCACGTAAAATTCCTAAAAAATTTGTTTTTTGTTGTATTTTTAATTTTCTATTATTTTATTTTTCTACACCTTCTACCCCTACCCCTCCCATGCCCCCCTACCCCTCACCCCCAACCCGGGCGCAAACTCCTTTAAAAACAATTGTATGCAAGATGAGCATGATTTTAAAATATGAGTCATGTTGGACGGGTTGGGTTATGATCCATTGTTTAGCCCATCTTGACCCAGCCCATCTTAACCCAAATTCATTTTGGGCTGGGTTGGGCAATGACCCATTTATTGACTAACCCATCTTGACCCGCCTAAATTCAGCCCAACCCGCCCATTTGCCACCCCTAACTACGACTCTTTAGGCTGATCACTTTTAGATGGAAATATTGTCTTCTTTATGGGAAATTTACACAAACTAAAAACGAAACACCAGCCCATTTAGTATTTATCAATTATTTACCAAAAAAAAAGTATTTACTATTAATTTATTTCTAGAAGCAGAAAGAGCAATAATGTAAAACAAAAATAGAACTTCAAAACGGCACACAAACAAATTTAAATATGATGAGAAGTTATATCATATAACTTTGTAATTTCGTTGATCCTCCTCTATTGCTCTCTTGAAGCGCGTCTGTTCATTTATGCCTATCTTTTTACTTTCTGAAAAAATCACTAGTATAAAGTATTTGACAAATCATATTGAAGAAATAAAATTTCTAATCGGAAACACAACGAATTTTTTTTTTTACGGATGTTCCTATTGAAACTCATCGAAAATAATTTCCGATGAGTACATATTTCCGATGGACTTCAACTAGGAGCAGATCCAGTTCGACATATGGCACGGGTTAATAGAATCGCAGAAGCTTTTGCTTATACTCTATTTATATATTAAAAAATTTATTAAAAATCTATAAATCTTTGAAAAACATTTTAAAGAAATAAAATTTCCAATCGGAAAACATAACCTTTTTTATACTGACGTTTCTATCGAAACTCATCGAAAATAGTTTTTTATGAGTATATATTTCTATGGACTTTGATCAGGGGTGGATCTAGAGTTTGACTTACAAGTTCACCGATTGATTTTATTTATATATTAAAAAATTTACTAAATAACTATAAGTAACTGATCGTGAACCTAATGTTTGTCGTAAATTTACTTAAAATTGATGTAGGAACCCATAAACTTGAATGCCTAAATCGCCTCTCACTTCGACATAAATAGGTCATCGGGAAAACACGTATAGCAATGATTTTTGTTAGCTAATGTTCTTCTTCAAGTTAAAAAGAATCTTTGAAGAAGTACATAAAATATTTATCTCTAGTCAGTTTAACAGTGGAAACTATTGTCGTAGTGTTAGAAGTACTCTACAAAATATTATAGTACTTAATTAAATTATACTTCATCCGTGGAATTTAAGAAAAGATAGAAGACTTTTAAACTTGCGAGGAAATAGATTCACATATATTGAAACGGAGAAAGTATAAAATATTGAACATATGCTTTCAAATTGCAGTCTCCACTTTTTTCTGTACACTCCGAAAAAAGAATATTTCTATACAGCATAATTGAACGTTAGCACTGACCATTTCAGCTTTCACCACAAGATTTTGTAGTACTAAATACTAATACAACATTTTTGGGATCTTTACGGAACTAGCTAGTCATATCTAGTAGTTATTTTTTTAGTTGGTATATATAAATTATGTATTATATCAATTAATATAATTATCAATATAATACATTCGTATACTATATATTTATAACTATTTTTAGTTCAAGCAATTGAGTGAGCGAATATTTAAGTTAACTTGAAGAAAAACAAAACCTTTTATGAAACATTTTCATTGACTGCGATCGACCACCATGAAATTTTTATTTGTATACAAGGATTTATTCTGTACATGGATTTATTAATGCAAGAGCCCACTGTTCCGACTTCCAATGGGAACAGCGTGAGCCAAATTAGCCATACTTTATGCAATGTTTTGGGTTGTACTTTTGTTCCTTCATTGTTTAGTCATCTATCTCTCCTTCTACCTCATATTTATTTTCTTTTTATTCATAACAATAATGATAGAGAAGGAGAATCAGTTCTAATGTTAATGTTCTTAACAAAGAATCAATAGTTCTTTATTGACTAATAAGAGATTTCATGTGTGTCTTTTACGTTTTGAATATCTACTGAACTCTATAATGTACGTTTTTAATATAATCTTAATACACGTTTATGTCAAATAACATTTAGCGTCTAATGCACAACTAACTTAACAATTATATATATATATATATATATATATGCTATTATCTAGGAACCTATATAGATATTGAAATATTCCTGAAAACTGACATTTTTAACGGGAGATTTCATGAGTGTTCTTAACGTTTGAAGATTTATTGTATATTTGAATGTTTAAAAAATCTCAAATGCCAACTTGGTATTTTCAAATCTCATTTGTTTTTTAACGTTTTAAGATTTCGTTAGTGCTTTTAATAGGAGATTTATTCTTTGGAAACATCTAATATCTGCGCGCTATGGTGTACATTAAACTTTTCAAAGATCTTAAACCTCAACTTAACCTAACATATACAACTTAGTATGAAATAACTATCAGTTTTGATTACCTAAGGTCTAGTATATGTGGTCATTAATGCGTGGATTTTTCTTTTAGACACAACAAAAAAAAAAAAGAACTTGTGAAAAAATAATTGTTTTTCCTAATTGTGTAACATTCAGAGCATCTGTGGATTTATTAATGCAAGAGCCAGTCCTGTTCCAACTTATACAATGTTTTGGGCTGTACTTTTGTTCCTTTGTCTTCTTTGTTTATACATCTATCTCTTCTTCTTCCTCACTTCTATTTTCTTTTTATTCATGACACTAATGATAGAGAATAAAGGAGAATGAGTTCCATTGTTAATGTTTTTGACAAAGAATCAATAATAGTTCTTTATTGACTAATACGATATTTCATGTGTGTCTTTGGCGCTTTGAATCTGCACTAAACTCTAAGTTTTTAAGGTAATCACAATACATGTTTATGTCAAATAATATTTAGCGTCTAATTATAATGCACGATTAACTTAACAACTATATGTATAACTTATACAAATATCGAAATATTCCTGACAAACGTAACTTTTAACAAAAGATTTCATGAGTGTTTTTAATATTTTAACATATATCCTACAACTTAGACTTCAAAGAAACTCCAATGCTAGTTTGGTGGCACCAAGGAGCCCATAGTTCTTATGTAAACAACCTTTGTCACCATCTAAGGTTTAGTCCTTCGCTCCTCTCTCTTTTTGAGAAAATTTACATTATTATTAAATACTGGAATCGTCTTTTTATTGAGAGCAAAGAGTAACTTTATTTGACAAACATCGAATTTATGTAAATACTACTCTATCAGTTATGAATAAATTTTTATATTTATATGATGCATGTTGTTTGACCAAAAAAGTGTTACGCTTTTTTAGTAAAACCAATTAATGATAAGATGAAGGGTGAATCTTAAGAATAACAAAGTCTAGACAAAAAATTAAGTGAAGTCGGTAAGATAAACGATGTTAACCAGTGTATTCGTGTTGATTAAATGCTCATGAGTGCAACATAAATGTGTAATAAATATAGATAAAAGCAACAAACATAACAGAAAGGAATCTATGACCTAATTGTTGTAAGACTTGAATGGCTCTTTTCCTTGACAGCAGCATGGAAAAAAGGGAAATAAAGAGGGCTGAGGAATATTTGGATCTTGTGAATAAAGAATAAAAAATGTGTACTTGAATAATGTAATCAATGAACAAGGAAACTTTAGTATATATTCTCTTAGGTCAACCTTTTACAAAGTATTTTCTCTCATAATGTGACGATCCCACTTTTGTTCTCTATCTCTTCCTATTTATAAGGTTTATTTCTGAGAAACCCTAAAAAGTATAGAATAAGGAATATCTAAAGGAATATTCCTTGTGTCCATATCTGAACATATGCTACCGTTATTTCTTCATCTCAGAAGCCCGTCTTTGGCATCAGCCCTCTCGAGAGCAGCCTTCAGCTATTACACCGCGGTCGACCCCGTCCTTGGTCTAGCTTATCCATTACTGCCAAGTCGCCACATTAAAACCAATACAGTTAGTCCCCCCCCCCGCTTGTTGATGTTATGGTCCTGTATGCCCTCTATAAGCGAACCTGATTTGCCTCCATTTTGAAAGAATTTGGTTGTGTTGAATAAGCCGGGTCGATCGAGGTGGAGAAAACGACGCAACTAGTGAAGTCGTGATTGGTGTGGCTACCATGGGGTGACGTCATAACCACGCTCGTCATCATTACACATCTCCCGTGACAGCGCCTGTGTGCCTGCCGCTTTGGTTTTGGTGTCATTGACAACTCGTTGCTTCGATTCTCGCGCCACCCAGCACTATAAATAGATGGGGATTTCATTTTTCAAAAGTTTTCACCATCCTTTTCCTTGCATGAGCACTATTCTTCTTTGATCTTCTTTGCCAGTTTCTGCTCTTGATTTTGCTTTTCTGATTTCATTTCTCTCCTCCTCAGATAGTTGGTATCTTTTTCTTTGGGTTTGGTAGAACATATTTCATTGTCAAAACATGTCACAAACTCTTCGCATTCATGATGAAGTTTTCGATGCCATTCTGTTATCGGTGGCTCCTCCTCTTGGTGGTGAGGAATCTATGATTGAAGAGGATGAGAGCTTTTTTACTGCGAAGGAGATAGTACCTAGAAATCCTTTGTCCAGAAATGATTTCTCTAAGGAGCCTGCTCCCGCTTCGCTCAGGTGATCTGTGAGACTTGTCCGTCTCATATAGTTGAGCTTCGATCCAAATATCGCATCCCTCCCATGTCGATATAATTCAGGCTGATGGCGACATCATGGAGGTCCATCGACCTGGTATTGTGCATTTTATGTTTATCCATTCTTGATCGGTTACTCTTCATCTTCTTCCGCTAGTGAAGTAATTTTGCCTGTTTTATAACGTATGCCCGGTAAAACACTCTATTTATTTGTATAAAGCTTTTCTGATGTTGACAAAGTATATAAAATTGGCTGATTGTGACGTTCATATTCATCACTTGTTGCACTTATTTTCACCAAGTTTTTATAGAGGTACCATGTTACACCTACACCATCACGGGACGAGATGGTTGATAATTGAAATAGACGACATGACGAATCAGAAGTTCCGGCATAAGTGTTTTTTCATCAAGACCGAGCACTTGGTGGTGGACTCGACTTGGTTTTCCGAGCAGCGGAACCACAATCGTAAGTGTTTTTCATACCCTCGTTCTCTTCGTTCATCCTTTTATTTTGGTACATTTGTGGTCTCCTTTTTTTAGCTGAAAGGCGTGAACCCTCCTCTATCCTTATCATTGAATATTAGGTGGCTCACGTGTTGCCTCACATGGCGGGAATTCATGATTGGGCTGTTTTCTACAAGCGTATCGGCCCAAAGGTCCCGTCTAGTAAGTGTTACTTTAGCTTCAGCTTTTTGTTATTTGCCAATGCTCGTTGATACAACCTTCTTTTGGTGCCAGGTCGACGGGTTTCCAAGAAGAAAGCTCTAGTGTCAGCATTTTTCTAGGCTATCGCATAGGCAGGGATGTAATTTTCTTTAGCCGAGTCTGTTCGCAGGGGTCGTACTCAAGCTCTATCAACGAGGGATTCCGCCACTCCGAATGTTTTTGTGTGGGTTAAGATCTCTTTCTGGCCTATCTACCATGTTGTAGATGAGTCATCTAATGGAGAGGAGTCACCATCGAGAAAGAGACGAGTGGTGGAGCTTGGGAATGTCGTCGTCACTAGTAGTGAACCGAAGAAACTCATTGCTCCGAAAATGGCACCTGCACTTGCACCAGACAAAGGGGCCATTTTTCTGGAATATGCTATTTTGAAGAAAAGGTCCTCTAGGGCCGAAGAGGTGCATGCAGGCGAGGAACTTGTAAGGACCGCAGAAGGCGGCGTGTCATTATTAACTACTGCGTTTAGGCAGAAGGAGGCGAATGCTATTAATCTGCGAGGCAAGTTGAGCACCAAGGTCGAAGAATTGGCTCGTACTAAGAAACACAGAGTGGCCATTGCGGCTGAAGCGACAGTCTTGGAAGACACTCTCTATGTTTACATGTTAGAGCGGGAGAACAAGGTGGAGACATTGGGCACTTATGGTGCGAGGTTAGAGGAACAAATCTAGAATTTGGAGGAAGAGTTATATGGATAGAACGAGCAGGTCGTTACCTTGAAAACTGAGGAGGTACGACGGCTATCACAACCGTCCACGTCTCATACATCTGCCCATCCCGACATGGCGCGGGAGTTGCATGAGATGTGGGTTCACGCCAAGGCTCATCTTAACGTATATAAGTCTTTGAAAACTGAAGGGAATATTTCTAAAGCAGAACTTGAGCGCGTCCGTGCTAAGGCATGTGCAGCCCGTGAAGCTTGCGGTTATTCCTCTGATACACTTGGTATGGGCGACGTTGATGATTATACGGATAGGCTTACCTCTGATTCTTGGTATGTTCATGAGTTTGCCACTAGAGATGATGCGGTGTAAAGGTGTCATACTTAGTTTTTGTTCTATTTTGCTATTTTTGTGTGGGCTTCTTAGGGCCCTTTGTAATGAGTATTGTTACTTGACAGTTGTAATGGAACAACCCCCTTTTTTTGCTACGTGTTTTTTGATTTCGGATCTCTTTTTTTGTTAAGTAGGGAAGTCCCTGATTTTTTGATAAGATTGGTGTTCGATGTGATTGGACATTGGAGACTTCGACTAGAGTCGTATGTGAAATAATTTGAGTGAGGTCGAATGTGAAATAATTCGAGTGACGTCGAATGTGAAACAATTCGAACGAGGTCGAATGCGAAACAATTCGGTCAAGGTTGAATGTGAAATAATTTGGGCAAGTTCGAATGTGAAACAATTCGGGCGAGGTAAAATGTAAAAGAATTCGGGCGAGGTCAAATGTAAGTAAAATAATTCGAGCGAGTTCTAACGTAAGATAATTTGAGCGAGGTCTAACATAAGATAATTTGAGCAAGGCCGAACGTAAAATAATTCGAGCGAGGTCAAACATGAAACAATTTGATCGAGTTCGAATGTAAAACAATTTGAGCAAGGTCGAATATAAAACTACTTGAGCAAGGTTGATTGTAAGATGCGAAAAGAGTTGGTGGAGAGTAAAAATGCTGCTTTATTTCATTCATTGGAAAATATTACATGTTTCCTTCGTTTCATACGTATATTGGAGAAGTTTCCGTGTATTCTGTCCCTTCATCGTTAGTCTTGGAGAAACAGTCAGCAGGCGGGGCTATGAATTATACTTGAACATCGAAACGTCGCCTTTGTCGCCTCATTAAAAACCTCTCCAAGAAAACCCAATTGGGACAAAACCCGGATGAGGGAAAAAGAGTACGATACGGAGGGCGTCGATTTTCAAAAGTTGAAGTATTTGAGATGCACAATTTTCCTATTCTTTTGTAGTAGTTTTGCCTCCATAGTTTCTAGTTGAAAATATCCTTTGTTTGCTGCTGCCGTGATCTTATATGGCCTATCCAAATTGGTTACTAGTTTTCTTTCTCTCGAATCGTTGCTTGTTTGTGTCCTAGCCTTGAGTGCATAGTCTCCAACTTTGAGTGGTCATACTTTGGCTTTTTTTGTGTTAATACCATTCTGCTTGCTGCTTTTAGGCTGCCATGCTTATGTAAGCAATATCACTTCGCTCCTCTATTTTATCGAGGTCCTGCTTTTTGTTTTCGTCATTACTTGGACCCCTTCCATTGGAGTATCTCAAAATGGGTTCACTAACCTCAACCGGCATCATGGCGTTAGTCCGTGAGTATGGCGTTTCTCTTGTGCTAGTTTTGCCATGGTGCGTTATGCCCAGAGTACCTCTGGGAGTTATTCTGGCTGTAGTCCCTTGGCATCTTCAAGTTATTCCTTTAAGATATTTAGTATTGTTTTATTGGATGATACGGGCTGGTCGTTACCGGCAGGATGATATGGCATGGAGAGTATTTGCTTGATGTGCCATTTTTTGAAGAACTTGGCGGTCTTCTTTCTACTGAATTGGGGTCCATTGTCACAACTGGTTTCTTTAGGGATGTCGAAGCGGCATATGATGTTTCTCCATTTGAATTTGATAACTTCATATTCTTGTATTTGGGTGAATGCATGTGATTTTACTCATTTTGACAAATAGTTAGTTAAAACTAAAAGAAAACATACATTACTTCGCTTTACTGGAGGAGATCTATAATGTCCATTCTCCATTTGATGAACGGCCATAGAGATGTAACAGAATTGAGATGCTCACCCATTTGGTTTATCATAAGGGCATATTTCTGGCACTATTCGCATTTTTTGACATAATCGGCGGTTTTGTTTTTCATTGTGGGCCAATAATATCCTGCTCGAATGAGGCATCTGATGAGGGACCGATCACCGGTATGATCTTGCAGTGGAATTTTTTTACTTCCTTGAGTGCGCGCCTTGTTTGATTCGGCCCCAGGTATTTTGCTAAGGGGCCTCCAAGCGTTCTTTTGTATAACTCGTGATTTATGAGGCTGTACCTGGCCACCTGCATTCAAAGCGTTTTGGCTTCTTTCTTGTCTGCTTGGAGTGATCCTTCCTGCAAATATGTTATAATACGGTTGCGCCAGTCCCAAGTCAAATTTACAGAGTGTACCTTGAGTTGGTCTATTGGGCGACCACGTTTTCCTTAGTGATGTTCATGGTGGCCACTGCCAACTTGGTGAGGCCATCTGCTTTGATGTTTTGTGCTCGTGGTATCTGGTCGAGGTGACATTCATCAAATTCTAGTAGTCTTTTATGAATTTCTGATTGGTAACTTTGTAGCCTCTGCTCTTTGATTTGGAAAGTCCCTGTGACTTTGTTGACAACGAGTTATGAGTCGCATGTAAGGATAACCTGTCGTGCTCCGTATTTGACAACTAGCTTTAATCCTGCAATTACAGCCTTATATTCTGCCTCATTGTTAGTCATATCGGGACACTGTATGGACTGGAATGACTTCTCCTATTGGGACCTCTAGTACGAGTCCTAGTCCAGATCCATACGCATTGGATGCACCGTCAGTATATAGGACGCATAGGTTGAGTAGACTGGTTGTGGTACGAGAAGTTTCTTGTTCAACATCAGTCATTATTTTGGTACTAAAATAGATGACGAAGTTGGCGAGTACCTGTGATTTTATTGTTGTTCACTACTGATATGTTATATCATGTTCGCTTAACTCTATGGCCCATTTGGCCAATATCCCCGATAGCTCGGGTTTATGCAAAATACCTCAAAGGGAAAGGTCATAACTACCGATATGGGGTGGCTTTGGAAATATGGCCTAAGCTTCTATGAAGTTATAACTAACACCAAGGATAATTTTTCGATGTAAGGGTACCTCGTTACGGTGTCGACAAGAGTTTTTCTATTATAATAGATCAAAGATTATGTACCTTTATCTCCACGGACCAATATTGTGCTTATTGCGACCTCCGATACGACCAAGTATAAATTGAGGTATTCACCGGGTTTTGGGCGAGTAGCGGAGGATATGATAAGTATGCCTTTAGTTCTGTTAAGGGTTTCATGCATTCTTCATTCCGCTGGAGCATGTTGTCCCTTAATAGCACGTTAAAGAACTTATGACATCTGTCAGAGGATCGTGAGATAAACCTTGACAGGGAAGCTATGCGGATCGTCAATTTTTACACATGTTTCTTGCTAGTTAACATTTCACTTATTTCCTAAATGGCCTTGATTTGGTTGAGGTTAATTTGAGGCCTCTTTGCTACACCAAGAAATTGAGAAACTTTCCTGATGTTATGCCGAAGGCGCATTTTTTGGGGTTCAGCTTCATCCAGTATTGCCTCAGTATTCCGAAGGCCTCTTTCAGGTGATCGATGTGATCTTCCTTCCTTTTTGACTTGACCAACATATCGTCTATGTAAACTTCCATAGTTTTGCCGAGTTGGTCCTTGATCCTTTTGGTTACCAATCTTTGATAAGTCACCCCTACGCTCTTTAAGCCAAATTGCATGACCCGATAATAGTATGTTCCTTAATGGATGATGAAGGTAGAATTATTTCTCCTGAGGTTCATTCGACTACATTTTTTAAACCTGTCAGTGTTATGCAGCATGGCATAATCTCGTTCTCGAGTCACATTTGTACTAGAACTCGAGGGTGGATAATACACGTGTGACTTTCATCATCTACCATTATTCGTTTAACATCAGTATCTAAAAAATTAAAGTAATAACAGAGCATCAGAGTGAGGAAAGATCAAACCGTTGGTATGTGAGTCATCAAACATGATACTTTCCCCAAGGTAATCATACCGCTCGTGGGTGATTGACCATTTTAGTTTATGCATGGTGGTAAACTTTATGTAGATGATCGTTGTTTCGTCGCCTTCGTCAATGATCATTTGAATGGTACGAGTATGAAAGCGCGGCTTTGGAGGGCTTTGATGTTGTTCTCATTCACAGACGAAGTTGGCTCATCCTCGCTGACTCATCAACTCATTCGGTGTCATTGTTTTAGCACATTCACTACTTCTTGCCGTAGGACTATGCAGTTTCCGGTTTTGTGACCCCGCACTTTGTGAAATTCACAATGGACGTTCGACTTTTGGGTACTTGGGTCAGACTACATCTTTTGCGGTCACTTCACCATTGTTCCAAGCTTCTCTTGTGCGTACACTACTTCTAAAGGATAAACACAAAAATTATGAGCAGATAAGAGTGGAAACATACCTCTTTCATTTCTATGAGTCCCTGAGCATGGTCTGGATGGCCCTTACGCACGTCGAGAGGGTGGTGGAATGGCTGTTCTGACATAGGGTTGATGCCTTTCTCGATTGAGGCATGGGCTTGATAGATCTCTTTGACTATCATTATGATAGTATTTCATTGGCTCTGTTTGGATTGATGTTAAATGTTGGGTTGGACCATTAAAGTTTCCATCATCTACTCTCAACTCGGCGCAATTAGCATTGTGGATTTCTTCCCATGTGGTGGGAGAGTATTTTATGAGCCTACTTAACAACTTCCAGGCCGCCCTCGACCCATTCCTATTCAACCCGTTTAGGATGTCTCCTACTGTCATCCCCTCTGATACATTAGGTAAGTTCATTCTTACCATGTTAAATCGAGTGAGGAAGTCTCCGAGTTCTTCTCCAGGTGATTGCCTAATGGCGAATATTTTGTTTACCCTGTCCTTTGCGTTCTTAGCTCCGACATGGGCAATGACGAACTTGTCTACCAATTACTCAAATGTTGCTATAGACCGGGCTGGTAGTTATGAGTACCAAGTTAGGGCTCATCCAGTTAAGGTTTCGCCAAACATTTTTAGTAGTATTGATGGTACTTGCTCCTTTGATTGGTCGTTGCGTTTTATAGCTGTGACATAACGAATGATGTGATCTTCTAGGTTTTTGGTGCCATTGTATATCTTCATATATGATGGTATTTTGAAGGTCTTGGGTATGGCATGTGGGCCAGCCTCCTTGCTATATGGTTGTTCGCCGAATCGGCCAATATCCTGCTTTTGTAGCTGTTTTGGGGCGCCCAATATCTTATCAACCCTTTCTTGATGTTCTATCATATGGTTGCAGAGTGCTTTACTTTTGTTTTCCATTTCTTCCATTTTCTTTAAAATGGTTGTTAGTCATCATTTTATGCATCAACAATGGCGTGTGTATTACCTATTGGGGGGGCTGGTTGCTCATCGATGGTCATTATAACATCCAACGGCGCAACAATTTGGTTCGCCCTTTGAACGGGTTTGTCGAGTATGTCATTGAGGGTAATTATCAGCCACTCCTCCAATAACTTCTTCTCTATTAGTGGAACCTCCTCAGCCGTGGATATGGAATCTTCCCTTTCGCGTGAGGCAGTTACACTTGCGTAGGGGGAGGTGAATTGCTCCGCCTACGTGTGGCAGTTAGTGTTATATTCTCAATGCCTCATATGTTATCCTCATTGATGGTGTCTAAAATGTTGGTAGTGACACCCATTATTGCTTTATGTCTTTTATCTCCTTTTTCCTATCATTCTTAGTTGTGCAAACGAGGAAAAGATGGTTGTCCTTTTTGTTATCTAGAAGAAACTAAAATTTTAACAAAGAAGCTCCTCACAGACGGTGACAAATTGTTTGACCAAAAAGTATTAAGTCATTTGGTTAAATCAATTAATTATGAGAGTAAGGGTGAATCTTAGCTAAGAATAATAAAATCCAGACCAAATATTAAGTGAAGTCATTAATATAAATGACGGTAACCAGTGGGTTCCTGCTGATTAAAGGCTCTTGAATGCAACAACATAAATATGCAATAAATATAGATAAATTCAATGAACATAACAAAGGGAATCTACCGCCAAATAATTGTAAGACTTAGATGGCTCTTTTTCGTGACAGCAGCATGGAAAGAAGAGAAGTAAAAAGGGTTGAGGAATATATCAATATTGTGAATAAAGAATCAAAACAAATACTTGAATAAGGTAATAAATGAGCAAGACAACTTTAGTATATTCTCTCAGGTCAACCTTTTACGAAGTGTTTTCTCTCATAACATGAAGATCCCCCCTTCTTTTGTTCTTTATCTTTTACTATTTATAAGGGATATTTTTAAAGATCTTAAAAAGTACAAAAGAAGGAATATCCCAAGGAATATTCCTTGTGTCCGTATCTGAACCTATGCTACCGTATTTCTTCATCTCAGCTGCACGTCTTTGGTATCTGCTCTCTCGTGAGCAACCTTCAGCTATTACACCACGATCAACCCCGTCCTTGGTCTCACTTATACATTACTGCCAAGATGCAAAATTTAGAGCAATACACCTGTCAATTACTTTTTATGATTCGTCGTATAGGTATATGTGGTCATTGCGTGGATTATTCTTTTAGACCAAAAAAAGGAACTAGTGAGAAAATATTTGTTTTTCTTAAAGTTGCAACATTCAGAACATCTGAATAATTTTACTTAATTATTTATATTACTAAGTTGTGGCCCATAGTTTATTGTGTAAACAACTACGCCTTCTGATCCACACTAAGTGAACAATTTGCTTTTGGCACACCCTTTAAGAAAAATTATATTATAGACAACAATAGTTAGTGTGACTAAATTACCCGTAATTAGGTATCGTAACATAGTTATATATAATAACACTTACCTATGTTCTCAAATGTAAGGAGTAAATGACTTTTTATAGATACGTACATAAGGGTAATATTGAAAAAAATAAATTGAATTTTTTCTAGATTATACAAAATGGACACTTAAAGGAAAGGAACAAAAGATGGACACTTATTTCTTTCAAGGTTCGTTCGACTGCATTGTTAGAACTTATTAGTGTTATGCAGTATGGTACTATACTATCCTCGAGTCGCATTTGTGCAATAACTCGAGGGTGGTTAATACACACATTTTTTCCGCCGTCAACCATTATTCTTTTAACAACAGCACCTGAAATACATAAAGTAGTGACGAGAGCATCAGAGTGAGGAAAGATCAAACCGTTGGTATCTGTCTTTTAAAGATGATACTTTCTCCGAGGTCATCATATCGCTCGTGGGTGATTGACCACTTTAGTTTGTGCATGGTGGTAAATTTTATGTGGTTGATTGTTATTTCATCGCGTACGTCGATGATCATTTAAATGGTATGGGTAGGAGAGTGAGGCTTTGGAGGGACTTGATATTGTTCTAATTCGTGACCGATGTAGGATCGTCCTCGGTCACTCATCATCTCATTCAGGTGTCCTAGGTTTAGCATGTTCACTACTTCTTTCAATAGGGCTATGCAGTTTTTGGTTTTGTGACCTCGCTCCTGGTGAAATTCACAATGAACGTTCGACTTTTAGGTACTTGGGTCAGACTTCATCTTTTCCAGCCACTTCACCTTTGTGCCAAGCTTCTCTAGTGCATACACTACTTCTAAAGGAGAAACACAAAAATTATGAACGGATAAGAGTGGAAGCATACGACTTTTAGTTTTCTGAGTCCATGTGTGCGGTCTAGATGGCCCTTTCGCATGTTGAAGGGGTGGTAGAATGGCTATTCTGAGAGGGTTGATACTTGTCTCGATTGAGGCGTAGGCCTGATAGACCTCTTCGACTGTCATTACGATGGACATTCTTCAGCTCTGCTTGGATTGACCTTAAACGCTGGGTTGGATCGTTATAGTCGTCATCATTTGCTCTCACCTCAACGCAATAAGCATTGTGGATTTCTTTCCAAGTAGTGGGAGGTTATTTTATTAGCCTACATAAATACTCTCGGTCACCCTCAACTCATTCATGCTCAACCCATTTTGGCAGGATGCTACCGCCACCCCCCCCGATGCATTAGGTAAGGTCATTCCCACCCTGTTAAATGAGCGAGGAATCCCTGAGTCCTTCGCTAGGCGATTGCCTAATGACAACTATATCGTTTACCATGGATTCCACTTTCTTATCTCTAGCGTGAGCGATGATAAACTTGTTTGTCATTTCCCCGAACATTGCTATAGACTGGACTGGTAGTTGTTAGTACCAAGTTAGGGCTCATCCGGTTAAGGTTTCACCAAAATCTTTTAATAGTACTGACGATACTTGCTCCTTTGATAGTTCGTTGCCTTTTTACAGTTGTGACATAATGAATGATGTGATCTTCTGGGTCTGTGGTGTCGTCGTATATCTTTAAATATAGTGGCATTTTAAAGATCTTGGGTATGGTATGTGGGGATGCCTCCTTGCATACGGTTGTTCGACGAATCGGCCAACATCCCGCTTTAGTAGAAGTTTCGGGGCACCCGATATCTTATCAGCTCTTTCTTGAAGCTCTCTCATCTGGTCACGAAGTGATTTATTTTAGTTTTTCATTTTTTCCATTTTCCTTGAAATGGTTGCATGTGCATAATTGCATGCATCAACAATGGAGTGATTATTACCTGTTGGGGGAGCTGGTTGCTCACCGGTGGTCGTTATGCTATCTGCCAGCGCGGCATTTCGGTTCGCCCTTTGAACGGGTTTGTCGAGTATGGCATTGATGGTACTTTTTAGCCACTCCTCCAATAACTTCTTCACTGCTGGTGGTGTCTCCTCACTCGTGGATGTGGAATCTCCCCTTTTGAGTGAGGTGGTTACACTTGCATGAGGGGGAGGTGAATCGCTCCACCTGAGTGAGGTAGTTGGTCTTACATTCTCATCGCCTACTTTGTTATCCTTGTTGATGGTGTCTAAGATGTTCGCAGTGACACCGATTATTACATTCTATCTTTCATCTCCTTTTCATGTCATTTCTAATTTGTGCAAATGAGGAAAAAATGGTTGTTCATTTTTATTTGATCTAGAAGAAACTAAAATTTTAACTAAAAACCTCCCGTAGACGGCGCAAAATTGTTTGACCAAAAAGTGTTAGGACTTTTAATTAAATCAACTAAAGATGAGATGGAGGGTGAATCTTAGTTAAGAATAATAAAATTTTGACCAAATATCAAGTGATGTCGGTAAGATAAATGATGTTATCAAGTGTTATCATGCTGATTAAATACTCGTGAATGCAATAACATAAATATGCAATAAATATAGATAAAGGCAACGAACATAACAAAAAGGAATCTACCACCCAATTATTGTAAGACTTGGATGGCTTTTTTCCATGACAGCACCGTGGAAAGAACAGGAGTATAGAGGGTTGTGGAATCTTTGGATCTTATGAATAAAAAATTAAAAAATATATACTTGAAAAATTTAATCAATGAACAAGACAACTTTAGTATATTCTCTCATGTTAACCTTTTACAAAGTGTTTTCTTTCGTAAAATGAAGATCCCTCCTTTGATTCTCTATCTCTTCCTATTTTTAAGGTATTTTTCATAAACCCTTAAAAGTACAAAATAACGAATATCCAAAGAAATATTCCTTGTGTCCATATATGAACCTATGCTACCGTTATTTCTTCATCTCAGATGCCTGTCTTTGGCATCAACCCTCTCGAGAGCATCCTTCAGCAATTACACCGCGATTGACCCCGTCCTTGGTCTCACTTATCCATAACTGTGAAGTCGCCAAATTTAGACCAATTCACATGTCAAGCAATTTTTATGATTCGTCATATAGGTATATATGGTCATTGTTTGGATTATTCTTTACAAAAAAAGGAACTAGGGAAAAAAATATTTTTTTTAATTATGCAACATTCAGAACATCTGACTGATTTTCCTTAATTATTATTAGTACTAATTAGTGGCCCATAGTTTTATTTGTAAACAACTACTCCTTTCGGTCTATAATAAGTGATAAATTTGCTTTTGGCACGCTCATTATGAAAATATTAAATTCTAGACAATAATAGTTAGTGTGACTAAATTACCCGTAGTTAAATATCACAGTATAGTAATATATAGTAGCACTATTTCTCTTCTAAAATGTGAGGAGTTAATGACTTTTAGGATACGTATATAAGGGTAATTTTGAAAAAATAAATTGGATTTTTTCTAGATTATAAAAATAGACACTTAAAGGAAAGGAACAAAAGATAGACACTTATTTCTACCGAGATTCATTCGACTGCATTGTTAAAACCCGTTAGTATTATGCATCATGGTATTATCTTGGCCTCAAATCACATTTGGGCAAGAACTCGAGTGTGGATAATACACGCGCCACTTCCGTCGTCTGCCATTATTCTTTTAACATTAGTTTCTGAAATACGTAAAGTAATGACATGAGCATCGGAGTGAGAGAAGATCAAACCGATAGAATCAGACTTATCAAAGATGATACTTTCTCCGAGGTCATCATACACTCGTGGATGATAGACCTCTTTAGCTTGTGCGTGGTTGTAAATTTTATGTGGTTGATTGCTGTTTTGTCACCTCCTTCGATGATCATTCAAATGGTATGGGTAGGAGAGGGCGGCTTTGGAGAGCCTTGATGTTGTTATTATTCGCGGCGGAAGTTGTCTCGTCCTCGATCACTTATCAACTCCTCAGGTGTCCTTGGTTTAGAACATTCACTACTTCTTGTCGTAGGGCTATGGAGTCTTCGTTTTGTCACTTTCTCCTAGTATGATTCACAAAGTACATTCGACTTTTAGGTACGTGGGTTAGGCTTCATCTTTTGTGGACGCTCCTCCATTTTTTCCAACCTTCCCTAGTGCGTACACTATTTCTGAAGGTGAAACACAAAAATTATAAGCGGATAATAGTGGTGGCATACCTCTTTTGTTTTGGTGAGTCTTGTGTGGTCTGGACTGCCCTTCCGCATGACGAAGGGGTAGTGGAATAGCTGTTCTGACATAGGGTTGATTCTTTTCTCAATTAAGGCATGGGCTTGATAGATATCATCGACTGTTATTACGACGGTCTTTCTTTGGCTATGTTTGGATTGATGTTAAACTTTGGGTTAAACCATTAAGGTCATCATCGTTTGCTCGTAAGCGTTGTGGATTTCTTTTCAAGTGGTGGAGGGGTATTTCATGATCCTGCTTAACAACTTCTGGTCGCCCTCGACCCATTCCTATTCAACCAATTTTGGAGGGCTTCTACTGCCATCCCCTTTGATACATTAGGTAAACTCATTCTGACCTTGTTAAACTGAGCGACGAAGTCCCTGAGTCCTTTTCCAGGCGATTGCCTAAAGACGAATATGTCATTTTCCCTTGTCTCTACTTTCTTAGCTCCAGTGTGGGAGGTGAAAAACTTGTCAGCCATTTCCTCAAACATTTCTATAGACCAAGCTCGTAGTTATGAGTACCAACTTAGGGCTCATCTGATTAAAGCTTCGCCGGAAATTTTTAGTAGTACTGACGGTGCTTGCACCTTTGATAGGTTGTTGCCTTATAGTGCTTGTGACATAATGAATGATGTGATCTTCTGGGTATGTGGTGTCATCGTATATCTTCAAATATGGTGTCAATTTGAAAGTCTTGTATATGGCATGTGGGG
Source organism: Nicotiana noctiflora (assembly GCA_032618575.1). Lineage (NCBI taxonomy): Eukaryota > Viridiplantae > Streptophyta > Magnoliopsida > Solanales > Solanaceae > Nicotiana > Nicotiana noctiflora. Next base: position 137,474 of record JASVEL010014239.1, on the reverse strand, counting down.
CTACCTCCTCGATATATGGTTGTTCGATGACTCGGCCAATACCCCGCTTTGGTAGCAATTTCGGGGCGCTCGGTATCTTATAGACCCTTTCTTGATGTTCTCTCATCTAGTTGCGGAGTGCTTTATTTTTATTTCCATTGTCTTTAAAATAGTTGTCAGTGCATCATTGCTTGCATCAATAATGGTGTGAGTGTTATTAGTTGGGGGAGCTGGTTGCTCACTGGTGGTCGTTGTGCCATCTATCTGCGCAACATTTCGGTTAGCCCTTTGAGCGGTGTCACACCTCCTTTTTACGCACCCGCGAGGGCGCAAGGGAGTTTTTCCAATTAAAGGACAATCGAAACGGGATTTGTTTATTTAATTCAGAGTCGCCACTTGGGAGATTTATGGTGTCCCAAGTCACCGATTAAGTCCCGAATCGAGGAAAAGATTGACTCTGTATACAGTCTGCGAAACTAGAAACCTGGATAAGGAATTCTGTTAACCCGGGAGAAGGTGTTAGGCACTCCCGGATTCCGTGGTTTTAGCACGGTCCCTCAATTGTGATTTTTGTTTTCATCTGATTTCTTTATATATTTTAATTATGTGCTTTTAATGTTCCGCTTTTCAATTTTAGAAGAATTGCGACGTCACGAAAACACATTTCGAGTCACACCGCAACCGGTACGCCTGTGACTTTAATGCGTCTCAGTTTCGCCGAGAATAAGATTTGGGTCACATAAATGCACACCCGTATTTAGGAAAGTAATTTTATCGATAGTGCGTGCCTAAAGGGGCTAGCGTGTATTATATTTGGGGAAGGCCGTGAAATTTGCTAAACGGCCCTTCCAGAATTCTAATTTCAAAGGAGTGTACTCAACTAAAGCAAACTAACGTGATGATTTTGTTGTGCGCCTAAAGCAAACTACGAAAAGTGAGTTATTCTATGGATAGTTATCCTCATAAATCAAATCTTCACAAAATGACCAAATCTTTATGAAGGAACTTTCAACTTCTGCCACTGTATCAGACACACTTTTGGAAGATAAACAGCTATTTCATCATAAATGAAAATATTTTATTTAAGCAAGTCTAATGGAATAAGAGTTGGGATAGTAGCAAAAAAAAACAATGATCCAAAGAAGAACTTCACATACACGATGCATCGATCATAAAAACTATGAAATCAGTCAACTCGAATCCAAATGCAATAATTAGTTTATCAGCCACTTCAAATCCATTTAACAGTAGGTTATCTCATTTTCAAAGGATTATTTACAAGAATGTATTACTTTGGAACACTTAGGACGAACTAGTTTTTCAAAACGAGCAAATCAAACCAAGTTTGGCAACTAAGACAGCTTAGCACAATTAGATATCATATGATTTCAAACGAAACATTATAGCAAACTTCTACTCATCTCAATAACACTTAATCGTCAAAGGATATTTCAAGTGTAATCAAATAAGGGGAGAAAAGTGGAAACGGAACCTGTTTGGCCAGAACTTTCTTAAAAAAAACTGAATGTCGCAAGCTCAGCTACAACATTTAACTTCGGAATCCAAGTAAAATAGCAACAAGAGTCAAACTGGACCGGCTGCTCCTGCCTTCGTCACCTTCCCCTTCACCCTCCAGCTCGCGAGCAAACACCCGCCAGCGTTCAGCCATGAAACGACCACCCCAGTTTTCTGCTTCACACAGCTGTGCAGCGAACAGCAGCGCTGTCCATGTTGGGAAACGGCATAGTCCACTACGTCAGAAATCTCAGATTCTTTTGTGACGTCGCATGGCACAAATGTGGCGTTTGGTCCGAGCTCACTTGCGCTTTCTTGGCCGAGCTGCCTCTGTATGTCGGCGATGATTACTTTGGCTCCATGATTAATGAACCTGGCTGCGGTTTCTTTCCAGTAGGGTTTTTTCTAGGATTGTTTTTTGTTATCGTTTTTGGTTCTTTTTCTCTGCCTGAAGAAGATGATTCCAAAGTATATGTTTTATGTGTGTTTTCTTTTTTCAAAAAGAGAGAGATCTGGCCGTTAGTTTTTTCCTCCGGGAGGTCAAGTTCCATCCCCCTTTTAACGTTTGTTCTCTCCTCTTTTTTAAGAAGAGAAATGTCTCCTCTCATATGCCTTTCACGTGAGTCCTCCTCTTAGCCCATGTCTTTTTGTCTTTTTCTTTTTTGTTTTTATTCTCTTTTTTGTTTTTTAATCATTCTCCCATCCCTCCCCTTAGTGTAGTGTCGGGTTATTACGGGCTATGTCCGAAAATTATAAAACCGGGTAGTTTGAACCCGAATATTATTCTTCGCCCGGAACCGAGAATGACGTTATTTAATTAATCCTATGTAACCAAAATAACTATAATACTCATAATTAAAATAAAACTATTTTTTTTATATTTTTCAAGTTTAAAATAACTACAAAATATTAATGAAACTATTTTTTATTATTTTTGTTTTTATAAAAAGATAAAAATATAAAGTACTATTTTTATATTTTCCAAATTTAAAAATGACTACGAAACATTAATAAAACTATATTTTTGTTATTTTTCATTTTAAGGTAAAAATAAAGTAAAAGAGTCAAATTTAGCTAAAATAGCTATATTAAAACTAAACTAAATATTTTACGCTAAAAATATAAACAATCTCGGGTAGGGGCAAAATCACGCATCTACAGCTGCCCCTCTTTGACTGAAAACACAAAGAGTTTTCAGACAAAGAACGACTAGACAAGTGTTTTGACCCGACCCTTATTCAGAGAGACTAAACTAAAAGAAGAGGATGTGACCGAGCCCTTGTATCTGAGCTGCCTACATATCCTTGGCTATAAAGGAATCAGGCCACGTGTAGTTCAGAAGTGAGTAAGAATATGGAGTAACCGAGGTGGAGAGCCAGTCGAGGTGCCGTTCTCGCCGAGGTTCCGTTCCGTCGAGGTTCCGGTCCGTGGTCCTGCTATTACATCAAGAATCAAAACATGAGAAAGACTAACTAAGCCTATCAACTACTAGTTACAAGATTCCTATCTATAAGTCTTCCGAAGCTTGATCTTGAGTATTGGTTGGTGCTTCATGCGGACTCTAAATTTGAACCTTGATACTTGCTAGTTGCAGGTGCTGCTTTTCGGATCAGGACCAGGTATGCAGTGCTCGTGACCTCGGCCATGTCTTGAGCACACCACATCTTTCATCAACTTCTGCACTTGGATTAACTCCTTGCTCTTTTTTATTGTGACTAACTTTTGTTGATCATCTCGGATTGTTGACTCGCATTCTGGTCGCAAGCTTCTTTTGTGGCTAACTTGCATTGCACTCCGAAGTGAATTTCCTTACTTGTGATCTTCAAGCTATTCTCCTTCGAAGTCTGAATCTAACTTTTCTGATCCTTGTTCCCTTCCTTCTGATTCATGCTGGGGATTTCCGTTGCACTTTGTCACTTTTCGATTGTTCACTATCCTTATCAAATCTTGGAAACTGAGACGCCGTTCTGCTTTTCTGGCGGGCTTCTGACTTTAACAACAAACTTTAATCATAAATTGTCATTCCATTCTTCAGGCGGGCACCTGACTTCAACAACAAACTTCGAAAATAAATTGCCACTTCATTCTTCAAGTGGGCACCTGAATACCAAAACTTGAACTGTATAGATCGAATGATTACCATCTCAGGAGAAAAAATTCATCTGACTAAGATTTTGACGCTAGGAGATAATTCCTCAGACTAGGTCTAAATTGTTGCGATCTCAGGAGAAAGATTCATCGGACTGAGATTTTGATATCTTAGGAGAAAGATTCATCGGACTAAGATTTCGACGCTAGAAGATAATTCCTCAGACTAAGATTTTGACGCTAGGAGATAATTCCTCGGACTAGGTCTAAATTGTTGTGATCTCAGGAGAAAGATTCATCAGACTGAGATTTTGATATCTTAGGAGAAAGATTCATCGGACTAAGATTTTGATGCCTTAGGAGAAAGATTCATCAGACTAAGATTTTGACGCTAGGAGATAATTCCTCAGACTAGGTCTAAATTGCTGCCTTACTTAAAATCTTCCAATTGTTGCTTCATTCTTCTTGTTGCTTTCATCTAAAACCTCTAATTGTTTTTTTTCTTTTCACTTCCCTGACTTTAACTATAACTTCAAAACTAAATCGCCACTCCATTCTTCAGGCGGGCTCCCTGACTTCAACTACAACTCAAAACTAAATCGCCACTCCATTCTTCAGGCGGGCTCCCTGACTTCAACTACCACTTCAAAATAAATCGCCACTCCATTCTTCAGGCGGGCTCCCTGACTTCAACTATAACTCAAAATAAATCGCCACTCCGTTCTTCAGGCGGGCTCCCTGACTTCAGCTACAACTTCAAAATAAATTGCCACTCCATTCTTCAGGCGGGCTCCCTGACTTCAACTATAACTTCAAAACTAAATCGCCACTCCATTCTTCAGGCGGGCTCCCTGACTTCAACTACCACTTCAAAATAAATCGCCACTCCATTCTTCAGGCGGGCTCCCTGACTTCAACTATAACTCAAAATAAATCGCCACTCCGTTCTTCAGGCGGGCTCCCTGACTTCAGCTACAACTTCAAAATAAATTGCCACTCCATTCTTCAGGCGGGCTCCCTGACTTCAACTATAACTTCAAAATAAATCGCCACTCCATTCTTCGGGCGGGCTCCCCGACTTCAACTACAACTTCAAAATAAATCGCCACTCCATTCTTCGGGCGGGCTCCCTGACTTCAACTACAACTTCAAAATAAATCGCCACTCCATTCTTCAGGCGGGCTCCCTAACTTCAACTACGACTCACTAATTTCATCCCATCCTTATCGCCTTCCTTTGTTTCTTGTACCATTTTTTTCTTCCTGCATCGTCTCTTGGGCCATCCTTTCTTCTGAATTACCTTGTTTCAGAATTGCTTTCCTCCTGGGTCATGTTATTTTCTCTTGACTGCTGGGGACATCTTTGAATTGATTACTTACCTGCTGGGGATAATGCTGCTGGGGAAATCTTCTTTATTTCCTCATTTTCTACTTCCTTCAAAACCTATCTCCCGAAATCGCTGGGGATTGAAATGTCATCAGCTGGGGATTACCCTGTCTGGGGATCCCTTTTCCTTCTTCCTCTTTCCAAAACTCCTTCGGGGCTCGTGCTTCGCTCCTTTGAAAAACTTGTAGAATATAATGCTGCCGGGGAAATCTCGAAATCAGTGTTTCATTTTTCTGAGAACTGCTGGGGGTGATACCGGCCTCTTGCCTTTCTGAACGCAAGCTTCCTCGTTTTGTCCTGTCTGCTGGGGGTATAATTTCCTCTATCACAGCTTGTTGTTTTCTTTCTTCCAAAGTTGCTGGGGATAACCGGGTTCAAAGATCATTTCCTCGCGTTATCTGGCTTCTTTCCCCAACCAGGTATTTGGTTTCGAGAAAATTTTCGCAACGGGAGAAAATTTTCTCCCCCAGTTTGAGAATCTTCTTCGTGGCATGCTTTTCTGCCAACAACCCCTCTTCTTCCTGTTTCAAATCAAAGAAAAATTAGTTAGTTTTAAAATGTGGTGGTTGGTTGTGGTGCTCCTGCTGGGGATGGTTCTCCTCCCCTTTCCCTGCTCTGCGTTTCATTGTCAGACCCTGCCGGGGATGTTATCATTTGATGATATTCATGCTGGGGATAGTTTTCTCCTTTCTTGCTTCCCCGCCTTCCTTGACGACTCTTTATTCGCGAACCTTTCCACGTGGTTTTCCACCGACCACCCGAATTCCTATAATAGTGACCCTTCGTGAAGACCTTGCATGTTTTACTGGTGAACCATTTTCTTTGTTCACCCTTGTCACTGAAAATACCTTTCTGCTGGGGATATCTCCCCTTCTTTGGCGGCATATCTAAGGAATGGGCATTTTCCGACCTTTGAGTCTCATTGGCCTTGGCCTCGAGGTTATTAACCTTCATTGAAATATCCTTTTTCACACCGATCCACCCCTTTGTCGATTTCCTATTGTTGGGGAATATCCTTCTGGACACTGGCTTTGCGCTTAATCCATCCTCACTTATACCACTTGGGTGTACCAATCAAATTCTGTCTTGTATAATTGGAAAGCTGATGGAAAATTTTGAAGTCATTTCTTACAAACAGACTCTATTGGGGAATTTTTTATAAAAGGAGAAAGATAAAAGGAAACAGAATAAAAGACAAAAAACGAGGATGACTCTAAAAAGAAAAATTATAAAATAACCCTATCAAACGTGGATACCAACTCTAATGGACATGACATGCACATATAGCCTACCATCCGTCGTTAAACCGCCTTTTGTAATCTTCTCCTGGGGCTTTCCTATCTCATTTCCAACCTTCGTTTGACTTGTAGTGCCCGAGGGGTTTTCACTACCAAGCCTCTCTCATTTCGGTTTTCTCTCAGCTTTCATCGCCTTATGGTGCCTGTGAAGGTTTTCACCGCTAAGACTCTCTCATTTGTGTTACTTTTCCGTTGGGGATTGGTGGGGTTACTGCTAAGATTCTCTCATATTTCTTCTGTAGATCGGAGTCTTTCTGCCGGGAATCAGAGTGTTATGTCCCGATGAAACTTCTCTCATTTGCCTAACTCGACCTCTTTTGAAGATTGGTCAAAAGGTCTTTCTTTGGACCGTAATGTGGGTTTGGACAAGGCTAGAAAGAAAGGGTATTAAAGGCTCAAAATAAAACAAATTGGGTTCAAAATTACAACCTTCGGAATCCTATATTTTCCTTACATAAACACATTTTTTTTTTTTACTGCCCCTGTTTCTTGCTTGGGGATTTTTTGGTTTTTATTTACACTATGACCGAGCTGTGAAGCGCCTACGTATCCTCTTTGAGGAATCAGGTCAAACGTAGTTCCCAATTCCTTGTTTTTCTAGTTTTTCCTTTTCATTTTTCATTCTTTTTTTTTCTTTTTGGTTGTTTTCGTTGTTTTCTTTTTCTCTTTTTCTTTCTTTATCTTCCCCATTTGTGTTTCTAATTTTGGTACCGATTCCGAAGGAGGGGTATGAAAGAAATCAAAATAAGGCTCGAAGGGTTGACGATGGATAAAGTGTTTGGATAGCAGAACAAAATGCCTTTGTCATTCCAATCTTCAAAACATGCCAAGTGTAAACAACACAATTAATATTCGTCATATCTTTAAAGCACTGTTGGGCAACATTCTCATTTTCATTATTATGAACGACCCCATGTCAATTTTGGCAGCTTGCCTTTAACGGTTTTCTTTTACTTGCCCCAGTTTCTCATGACTCGGGTTTCGAATAATCTCAAACCGTTCTTACTTCATTTAAATATCTCGATCACCTCCCAATGGTTTTGTGATTAACTTTTAAGATCGGGCCAGAACTATGCGCGCACGTCATGTCACTAGAGCTAGCAGAAAAAGAACTATAGGAAGGAGAGGACTAAATAACAGAAAAATGTCTAGAAATAATATAAAATAGGTCATTGCATTAACCGATAAAACAACGACTCGAACAACCAAAAAAACAAAATTGGGGTACCATACTTAGAACGAACCTAGACCCCTTTAGATGAGACACTATGATCAAAAGAAAAATACAAGGATAAAAGGTTTGAGCCACAAAACAACATTCGGATTACCATTATGGAATAACTCGGATAAATAGAAATGACAACAAAATAAGCCACCACCAATGACTCTCCAATTGATAAGCCTGACATTTAGCCACGAATTTGATTATCAGAACCACTAGGGCCTTCTCTCATTTCAATCGGCAAATTCCCGAGTGGATTCTCATATTCCGTGCCACCAGGCATCACCGCGAGAAAGTGTGTATCATCAGGTGCAGGTAACGGATTCAGCGCGATATTCTGGGTGTCACCGTTATGAATCACAATCAATCTTTCTTGGATCATCCTTTCTATTTCCCTTTTCAAATCCCGACAACTTTCCGTAGTGTGCCCCTAGCATGGGAATGGTATTCACACCTTTTAGATGGGTCAAAGCTCCTTGCACGTGTGTCCACATGATTTGGAGGGATGGGTGCAATCATGTCCCGTTGCTTTAACTTCTCAAATAAGCTTGCATAGGAAACTCCTATTGGTGTGAAATTATCCTTCAATTTCGGTTCCCTTCTATACCCTTGGTTTGGAAGTGGGTTATAAGTTATTTGGAAATTTTGCAGAGGCTGGTAGAGATTTTGTGATGCCCGTGCTCGCTTTCTTGGATGATTTGATGGTCGAATAACATACTGGGGTGGATCAACTGAGTATGGTGGGTTCGGAGGTGGATAGTAATGCTCAGGGGAGTTATGGAAAACCTGTCGAGACATCGCATACCGTCGAGGTGTTCTTCTGGAACCTTTTCTTGACCTTGATATCATCATGACTTCTTCATCCCTCTCATTCGTGTCACTAGATTCAAATTGGACAGCCTGAGCTGCAACCTTGAGAGCCGCTTGACTTATAATTCTGCCTGTCTTAAGACCGTTCTCTACCATTTCTCCCATTTTGATTACATCCAAGAAGGATTGACCAACCGCAGACATCATGTTCTGAAAATAATCCGGCTCTTGAGCCTGAAGGAAGACAGTGATTAACTCATGGTCATCCATGGGTGGCTCAGCACGAGCCGCTTGCTCTCTCCATTTAAGGGCATATTCCCTGAAACTCTCACTTGATTTCTTCTTCAGATTTGAAAGGAAAATGCGGTCTGGGGCAATGTCAATGTTGTATTGGAATTGTTTGACAAAGGCCTGTGCCATGTCGTTCCAGACGTGCCAGCGAGATGCACCTTGATCCCAAAACCATTCAGAGGCTACTCCTGTAAGGCTTTCCCCAAAGTAAGCTATTAACAATTCTTCATTTCTTCCCAGACTCCTTAGTTAATTGCAATACCTTTTCAAATGGGCTATGGGATGTCCATGTCCATCGTACTTTTCAAATTTGGGAATCTTGAAACCAGGTGGCAAGTGGACATCGGGAAACAAGCATAGATCTTTGAAAGCAACACTCTTTTGACCCGCCAACCCGTGCGTGTTTTCCAACCGCTGTTCTAAGCTTTTCAATCTTTGGGTTATTTCCTCCTGTACCATCTTTTGGGGATCTTGCGTTGTCCGCTTGTCACAAACCAACCACCTTCTACTTACTTTACAATTCAAGACAAAACATGTTAGAATGGACTCAGACAGTCCTTATCAATTTTTTTATTTTTTTTTTTATTTTTTTATTTTATATTATATATATACACATACAGTTGTGGTCGAATCTTTTGGAGATTGCCTACGTATCATGACCCCGCATGAATCGGACCGAGCGTAGTTCTTGCAAATTAATGCAAGAAATAAAGAGATGTTTATTTGATTTTTTTTTGAACGAAAATTAACAGAAACCTACTCCAACTACAAACTTGAAAAACTTTCACATTTTGTACCGGAGATTTCTACAAGGATAAGAATATTTTTGGTGTCAATTATGACTATTTTCTACAAAATTGGCCACATAATGGCTTATTTGACAAAGTGGCTCTTTTTGCAAAATTTTATTTAAAAAGATATGAATTCAAAAAATTTTTATCCCGGGGCCTATGGGGCATCGTTCAGCACCGACACAGGCCAACACAAGACTGAGGAAGTTAAAAATGAAAAAAAAATATTGATATTTCAGCAAAATTCCGGCCATGTAATGGCTTATTTGATAAAGTGGATATCTTTTGAAAAGTTGAGCGATGACTCAAATTTAATTTTGAGGCTACGGCCTTTCAACATTTCCACATGGAATATTTCAAGGCTATTATTCAAAAAAAAATGAAAAGATTTCAAAGTGGCCATTTTTGCAAAAACAACTCTCCGGTGTCCTTTCGGAACATTCGGCTATTTTCAAAAATAGCGTTACTTTGATTTTATTGAAAATGAAAACTTTGACATTTTTTTTTTAATTTTTTGAAGGGGTGGTTGAACCCGATGAGGGTTGCCTACGTATCTCACCTAGTGGTGAGAATCAAACCTGCGTAGTTCGGTCGGATTAGTTGACCAATTATTTCAACAAAATTGTTCTACCTATTTTTCGAATTTTCTTCTCACACAATTCGTCAATATTTCGATATCTACAATTTCTCTCTTTTTGTTTTTCAGGAATTTAGCCAATAATAATCTAGAACAAATAAATGCAACATATAACATGCTCGGTCTTTAATTTTCCGGGTCACCCGTCCTAGACGGACCCAACCCCTGTGTTGAGTTCCCTAAGTCAGATATGATGCAAATAAACGTCCTAAATCTAGGCTTAATATCCTGATGTTTTCAATGGTACTAGACCGTGTACCCGAGCAGACAACTCGGATTGAGGAGGGGGCTACGTACCGGGGACCCGCGGGATCGTCCGGCTTTGTAACTTATCCTGCCTCTTTTCTTATTTTTGGTATTGACACTAACAGAAAGGGGAGTCTCAACCAGTAAGCACATCCCCGGGGTAAGAAGAGAAGGGTTTTCGGCACAGTTTTATATACAGTTCACGCAATATCAAAGCGGTAAACATATAGCAGTTTGTATATACAGTGCAACTAGTATCAAAGCGGTAGACATGTAGCACATTAATTAAACATATAATAAAATCGGATATAGACAAAAACAACAATTTAACTGAGCTCGAATTCTTAAACCCTGAACCGAAGTTCTGGGTGAATAGCATCATCCCCAGCAGAGTCGCCAGAGCTGTCACACCTCCTTTTTACGCACCCGCGAGGGCGCAAGGGAGTTTTTCCAATTAAAGGACAATCGAAACGGGATTTGTTTATTTAATTCAGAGTCGCCACTTGGGAGATTTATGGTGTCCCAAGTCACCCATTAAGTCCCGAATCGAGGAAAAGATTGACTCTGTATACAGTCTGCGAAACTAGAAACCTGGATAAGGAATTCTGTTAACCCGGGAGAAGGTGTTAGGCACTCCCGGATTCCGCGGTTTTAGCACGATCGCTCAACTGCTATTTTTGTTTCTATCTGATTTCTTTATATATTTTAATTATGTGCTTTTAATGTTCCGCTTTTCAATTTTAGAAGAATTGCGACGTCACGAAAACACATTTCGAGTCACACCGCAACCAGTACGCCTGTGACTTTAATGCGTCTCAGTTTCGCCGAGAATAAGATTTGGGTCACATAAATGCACACCCGTATTTAGGAAAGTAATTTTATCGATAGTGCGTGCCTAAAGGGGCTAGCGTGTATTATATTTAGGGAAGGCCGTGAAATTTGCTAAACGGCCCTTCCAGAATTCTAATTTCAAAGGAGTGTACTCAACTAAAGCAAACTAACGTGATGATTTTGTTGTGCGCCTAAAGCAAACTACGAAAAGTGAGTTATTCTATGGATAGTTATCCTCATAAATCAAATCTTCACAAAATGACCAAATCTTTATGAAGGAACTTTCAACTTCTGCCACTGTATCAGACGCACTTTTGGAAGATAAACAGCTATTTCATCATAAATGAAAATATTTTATTTAAGCAAGTCTAATGGAATAAGAGTTGGGATAGTAGCAAAAAAAAACAATGATCCAAAGAAGAACTTCACATACACGATGCATCGATCATAAAAACTATGAAATCAGTCAACTCGAATCCAAATGCAATAATTAGTTTATCAGCCACTTCAAATCCATTTAACAGTAGGTTATCTCATTTTCAAAGGATTATTTACAAGAATGTATTACTTTGGAACACTTAGGACGAACTAGTTTTTCAAAACGAGCAAATCAAACCAAGTTTGGCAACTAAGACAGCTTAGCACAATTAGATATCATATAATTTCAAACGAAACATTATAGCAAACTTCTACTCATCTCAATAACACTTAATCGTCAAAGGATATTTCAAGTGTAATCAAATAAGGGGAGAAAAGTGGAAACGGAACCTGTTTGGCCAGAACTTTCTTAAAAAAAACTGAATGTCGCAAGCTCAGCTACAACATTTAACTTCGGAATCCAAGTAAAATAGCAACAAGAGTCAAACTGGACCGGCTGCTCCTGCCTTCGTCACCTTCCCCTTCACCCTCCAGCTTGCGAGCAAACACCCGCCAGCGTTCAGCCATGAAACGACCACCCCAGTTTTCTGCTTCACACAGCTGTGCAGCGAACAGCAGCACTGTCCATGTTGGGAAACGGCATAGTCCACTACGTCAGAAATCTCAGATTCTTTTGTGACGTCGCATGGCACAAATGTGGCGTTTGGTCCGAGCTCACTTGCGCTTTCTTGGCCGAGCTGCCTCTGTATGTCGGCGATGATTACTTTGGCTCCATGATTAATGAACCTGGCTGCGGTTTCTTTCCAGTAGGGTTTTTTCTAGGATTGTTTTTTGTTATCGTTTTTGGTTCTTTTTCTCTGCCTGAAGAAGATGATTCCAAAGTATATGTTTTATGTGTGTTTTCTTTTTTCAAAAAGAGAGAGATCTGGCCGTTAGTTTTTTCCTCCGGGAGGTCAAGTTCCATCCCCCTTTTAACGTTTGTTCTCTCCTCTTTTTTAAGAAGAGAAATGTCTCCTCTCATATGCCTTTCACGTGAGTCCTCCTCTTAGCCCATGTCTTTTTGTCTTTTTCTTTTTTGTTTTTATTCTCTTTTTATTTTTTAATCATTCTCCCATCCCTCCCCTTAGTGTAGTGTCGGGTTATTACGGGCTATGTCCGAAAATTATAAAACCGGGTAGTTTGAACCCGAATATTATTCTTCGCCCGGAACCGAGAATGGCGTTATTTAATTAATCCTAGGTAACCAAAATAACTATAATACTCATAATTAAAATAAAACTATATTTTTTTTTCAAGTTTAAAATAACTACAAAATATTAATGAAACTATTTTTTATTATTTTTGTTTTTATAAAAAAGATAAAAATATAAAGTACTATTTTTATATTTTTCAAATTTAAAAATGACTACGAAACATTAATAAAACTATATTTTTGTTATTTTTCATTTTAAGGTAAAAATAAAGTAAAAGAGTCAAATTTAGCTAAAATAGCTATATTAAAACTAAACTAAATATTTTACGCTAAAAATATAAAAAATCTCGGGTAGGGGCAAAATCACGCATCTACAAACGGGTTTCATGAAAATGTCATTTAGGGTACTTGTTAGCCACTCCTCCAATAACTTCTTCTCTGTTGGTGGTACATCCTCGGCGGTGGATGTGGAATCTTCCCTTTCGCGTTAGGCAGTTACACTTGCGTAGAGGGGGTGAATCGCTCCGCCTGGGTGTGGCAGTTAGTGTTACATTCTCACTGTCTCCTTTGTTATCCTTGTTGATGGTGTCTAAGATGTTGGTAGTGACACCCATTATTGTTTTCTGTCTTTCATCTCTTTTCCATGTCATTTTTAGTTTGTGCAAATGAGGAAAAGATGGTTGTCCCCTTTTTTATCTAGAAGAAACTAAAATTTTAACTAAAAAGCTCCCCACACACAGCACCAAATTATTTCACCAAAAGGTGTTAAGCCTTTTAGTTAAATCAATTAGTGATGAGATGATGGGTGAATCTTAGTCAAGAATTATAAAATCTAGACCAAATATTAAGTGAAGTTGGTAATATAAACGACGTAACCAGTGTGTTCGTGCTTGTCACACCTCCTTTTTACTTGCGAAAGCCGCTGCTTGTTTTACTACACCCCGGGAAAGGATATAATGAAAAGAGAAGGAGTTTTTCCAATTTAGGGACAGTCGGAATGAGATTAGTTATTGAAATTTTCAGAGTCGCCACTTGGAAATATAATGGTATCCCAAGTCACCGGTTTAATCCCGAACCGAGGAAAGTTTGACTCTGTTAGAGTCTGCAAACTAGAAATCCGAATAAGGAATTCTGTTAATCCGGGAGCAGGTGTTAGGCACTCCCGAATTTCATGGTTCTAGCACGGTCGCTCAACTGTTGTATTTGCTTTTATTTGATTATATATATATTCCAATTTATGTGCATTATTAATATTCTGCTCTATCAATTTTAAGGAATTGCAACGTCGTGAGTATGTATTTTTAAACCATACCGTACAGGTACGCCAATGGCTTTAAATAAAATTTAACTTCATTGAGTGTAAGATTTGGGTCACATAAATGTGCACCCGTACTTGAGAATGTATATTAAAATTGCGCCTAAAATATCTACGTCTTATTAACTTTGGAAAAAACCATGAAATTTGCTAAACGGTCCTTCCAAAATCTATGTGTTTTAATTAATTGAGGGCCCCGTGCATTTTTGTTCTCTAACGAGGCTCATCTCATTTATTTTTAAAGGTCAAGCCTATAATGTACTACATTTTCTACTATTATTTTTGCCTTATCAAAATAACAAATAATGTTGTCTAAAATTGATTTGTATTTTGTATTTATATTTATGTCCAGGCCTTCATGTGATTTGGGCCTGCAAATCAGGCCAACAAAGGGTAACACACAGCTGTACACAGGGCTCATCTTAGCCTAGTTCGTATATACTGGTTTATTGACATGAGCATAAAGGGCTATGGCTACTGAATTTGGGCCCTTTTGCCCAATCAAGTCCATATTACCAGTGTAATCCAGAAAAACAGACACAAATATGATTATTGAGCTACTAATGGATACACAAAGTTATTATAATAACCTATTATCAGAATTTACCTAAGGCAATAGTACTGAATTTGTATTCGAGTGTTACCGTTTTGAACTTATACAAATTAAACACCTCTGTTATTAAATAATTCATGTATTAACTATCACTATTCAAATATTTGTACTATCATTTATTAGTTGAGACACTACTTATTCAGATTCATAGTTACATTATTCTTTTGTTCAACTGGAAACATTAAACTAAATTTTCAGTAAACATATTCGAGTTGAAGCCTGAATTTCATTCATATTACATCATGCTACTGAGTTTTACCGTGAGTTTTATAACTAAACCAGTTCAAATGATTCAAGGACATAAACGAAATTTGAATTTTAGCTAACTCATACTTTTTAAAATTAATAACTGTTGATATTGAATTTAAGCTAACAAATGCATTTCAATTATTTGTATTACATTTCCTGGTTTAATAACAAATAAGATCTCAAAATCTCAATCTAACAGGCTTTGACAAATTTTCGAATCTATAATATATGTAGTTTGTTTTCTATTGATGTACTTCATATGACCTACTACGTGATATCTAAACTAAACTGCTTAAAGGAATTAGTATTCCAAGTCCACGGTCCAATACAGTCCAAATATACATACAACTAACCTAACAAATTACATATGACTCTATATAGTTCTATATCTACAAAGTAAACAGAATTGGAAACTAGTAAAACTTGTCGAGCAATTTTATATCTTCAAAATTCTGATTACATCTTCGAATTTAGAAGTGTACCTGGAAAAAGGTGAAATAAGCTCGATGAGTCTAAAGCAAATAGATGAAGAAGGATCAGCAATGATAGGACTTCAACAAGCAATAACGAGCAGATTCACAGCAATACACAGTAATAGATTTGATACCAAAAACTTTACAATAACCAAACGACTTGTCAAAGAAAAACAATCGAGCAAACAAGCTTCAGCAACCGATATTAGATCAAATAAGCACTGAACAATAGAAGAAACACCAGAACTCTAGAGATTTTCACTTTAACTCGAACCAAAACCAATAGAACAGTAGTAGTATTCTGAAATTTGAACTTCTAAAATTTTTTCAGAACCTCTTCGAACCCCTAGAATTTCAAAATTTCTGAATTTCCAAACTTCCAAAACTTATTAAATGTGGCCTAATGAGGCCTATTTATAGAAGATAATGGCAGTGAATTTTGAAATTAATATTCTGATTTCTCACCCCTTATCTTATGAGTTATTTTCATATTAATACACTCAGTTTAATTGTAAATGCACTAGAACCCCTACTACAAAGTTCTAGTGGAATCTACATTATTATAATACCCTTAAATGTCCATATTACCCTCACTTGCTTTCAATTTTTACTTATATACCCTTTTATTATTCCCAGAATATCCCTTATTCTTCAACTATTTACCCACGAACTAGGCAGCATTGCCACTTATACCCTTAATCCCCCAGGTTATTTATAGTATACTAATTAGCCTTCTCCCATTTAGCCCTGTATTTTCCTTTCATTTACCTTTTTAACCCCTTTGTCAATCAGAAACAAAAAGTCAAAGTCAAAATCAACTTACAAAAATAGCCAACAATAGACAGTTTTACAGATATAGTCAAATTAGATCTAAGTACCCAATTAACGAGATTCAAGGGAACAAATTAATTAGAGGTAGAATCTAATCAACAGAATACTTAATTACTAATTTTGATTTTATCCAGTAAAACCCTAGGAATCTAAATGTAGGTATGAACAACACACATGTGATTTTTTGACTAAGAACTTTATCAAAGAAGAAAGACTACAGCCATGTGATTCATAAGTAGTAAAGATCAGAATGCCACGAGGTTACAGGAATGCTATTCATAACTAAGAAAAAGAATCATGAAGGCAAAGATGCATGTGATAGAATAATAGAAAAATCAGGAAAAGCAAAGAGACATGCAATAGAAAAACCACGACTAAAATTAGAACACATAGCTTGTTGTTTCCTTTTTTCTTTCTTTCTTTCTTCTGTTTTCTTTACTTTTATTGATTATCTAGAACATCGAAATTTCAGGTGTCATTTCTTGGATTTTTATCCCTCAGGCAGACTCATCGAGTCTCTTTTGTGACAAAAAAAAGACTCTTAGGAATAATGAAGCTGGGGTTATGGGTTTAACAGAGTGGTGTTTGGATTAGGGGTGTTCGCCGGAGTAGGCTTCCAGCGAAACACTTTTCATTATTCGAGGGTTTTTAGGCTTATTCGAGATAAACCACCTAGGTGCGGTTAAAGAAGAGGGGGAGGTGGTCGTGGGGTGTTAATGGTGGACCCTGGTTCATAAGTGGTGGTCGCTGAAGTAGGTTCTCGTGACACATTTTGGGTTATTTGAGGGTTTCCATGGGTTTTTCAGGGAAGCCGATGAGGTAGGGTGAAAGAGGAGAAGAAGGAGGTCAAGGGGTGTTCATGGTGGTCTGAGTAGAGGTGAAGGTGAACCACCGCCGGTAAGTTTCCGGCGATGGTGGAGAGTATATCAGGGCGGCTAGGGTTTGTTGGTTAGAGACGAGGGTGTATAATTAATGATATGTAATGTTTTATGTATTTAAAAGCTTTGATTGATCTGAGACCGTTGGATTAAATGTACCAACGGTTCAGATTTAATCAGCCCAAGCACGATGTCGTCCAATTAAGCGATCATTTAATCATGACTCTTAGATTGATATTACCAACGACTCAGATTAATTCGAGTATGCGACGTTGTTTTAGTTATTAGGCAACCGTTACTCTTGAACCGTTTGATAAAATTTCCAACGGTCCAGATTTGATTTCCCCGGACGGTGTCGTTTGGTTTAATATTAAGGCAAACCGGCTTGATTTCATTTGGGCCTGGTCCGTGTATTTAATCACTTGGGCTACTGAATTTGTATTTGGCCCAATTTGTATTGTATTATTTTTATTATACATTGTTTTTTTGTTTTTTTTTCGTATTATTGTGTATTTCTTTTCTTTTGTATATTTCTTTATTTTACTTTTCTATTTATTTTCCTTGTATTTTCTTCTTTTTCGTTATTTTCTAGTTTTTTTTTAAATTAAAGAGTAATTAATTTCTATTTTTTTATATTTTCTGATTAATACAAATAGATGATATTATTTTTTTCTTTGTTTTGTTTTCCAAAAATTAAAAAATATCCTGGTATTTCCACTTGTTTTATGAGTTATTATTTAAGCACACAATTAATTTATTGCCACAAAAATTTAAAAATTATTTTTGCATATATTTTGAAATAATTTGCTTAGGGCAAAAATCACGTGCTCACACTACTGATTAAATGCTCATGAATGCGACAACATAAATATGCAATAAATATAGATAAAGGCAACAAACATAACAAAAAAGAATCTACCACCCAATTATTATAAGACATAGATGGCTCTTTCCTTGATAGCAGCGTAGAAAGAAGAGAAGTAAAGAGGGTTGAGGAATCTTTGGATCATGTGAATGAAGAATAAAAAACGTATACTTGAATAATGTAATAAATGAACAAGACAACTTTAGTATATTCTCTTAGGTCAACCTTTTACAAAGTGTTTTCTCTCATAAAGTGAAGACCCCCCTTTTGTTCTCTATCTCGTCCTATTTATAATGGGTATTTTCGAGAAACCGTAAAAAGTAGAAAATAAGGAATATTCCTTGTACCCTATCTAAACTTACGCTACCGTTATTTCATCATCTCAGCTGCCCGTCTTTGGCATCAACCCTCTCGAGAGAAGCCTTCATCTATTATACCGCGATCGACTCCGTCCTTGACTTCGCTTATCTATTACCGCCAAATCGCCAATTTTAGACCAATACACTTGTCAAATACTTTTTATGATTCGTCGTATAGGTGTATATGTGGTCATTGTGTGGATTATTCTTTTAGACAAAAAACAAAAGGAACTAGGGAAAAGATATATTTATTTTTGTTAATTATGCAACATTCAGAACATATGACTTATTTTCCTTAATTATTAGAAGTACAAATTAGTGGCCCATAGTTTTCTGTGTAACACAATCTCCGGTACACAGTAAGTTTACATTGCTTTTAGCACTCCGTGTTAAGAAAATATTAAATGTTACGCAATAATAGTTAATGCGATTAAATTATCCTTAATTTAATATTGATGTATAGTTATATATAGTAGCACTTACTTTACTTTTTAAATGTGAGGAGTAAATGACCATTTTGGGATACATACATATGAGTGATTTTAGAAAATCAAATTGAATTTTTTTTCAGATTATACAAAATGAATATTTATTTTGGATCAAAATAAATAAAATAAATTAATCACTTATTATGGGCCGAATAAAATAAAAAATATAACCTAAAAAGGGAAAAAAACAAACAAACAACCAAGCAACATGAAGATAAACTTTTTTCTGTTTTTGTTTTGACGTACAAAACCAACATTAATTCAAGGAAATACAAGATTTTAGATATGTGCACGTACGCGCGTATATATATATATATATATATATATATATATATATATATATATATATATATATATATATATATATATATAAGCTGGCGTGTTATGAAGATCTCCGGAGAATCTATCATGAAAATTTTCCAATTTTTCAGACTTTTTGACATATTAGAAAAATAAGAAGCACTTGTTATGCTTTTTAAATTGGAAAATTTACCCTTAATAGTCTTTTAGACAATTATTATTATTATTATTATTAAACCTATGTCTTTTTAATGGACATATAAAAATATTAAAATACATAAATTTTGAACCGATCGATATTTGCCATTAAAGTGTTCATGGTTTTGAATATTTTAAAACAACTTGATCTGTTTTTGACCTTTTTTTATAGGAATTTTCAAAACCTAGATTCAGGTCCTCTAGATTTCGAACGATGAACGACCGTACTATGAAATGATTGACACTTTTTTAAGGTGCAAATAAAACCGCACCATGGCTCCAAAAGCAGACGACATTAATTAGTGGATTACCACTTAATTAAGCGTGATATCAGCTTTGGAATAGGATTTAATTCGTCTCCAATTTTGAAAAGGATTAACATATACTCTTGATCAACCGCTAAAAGGGAAACGACCTAATCTCCTAAGGGAACTAGCTTGTAACTAGGGAAAACTAATGTGTTTACGAGATTATTTTATTTTAGATGCTTAATCAACTTTTCCAAGGTTTGAACATGACTTAGACAATAGCATTGGTTGAATAGAACAATAAAAGAAGGAAAATAAATTAACCCCCTCGTGTGGTGGACAAGATGTGAGAAGCGAGGCTGAGATGGTTCAGGCATATGAAAAGTAGAGGCACATATGCTCCGGTGAGGAGGTGTGCATGAGAGGTTGACCATGATGGATTTAAGGAGACGTAGAGGTACGCCAAAGAAGTATGGGAGAGAATTGATTAGAGATGACATGACACATCTTTAGCTTACCGAGGATATGACCCTTGTTAAGATTAGAACCTTTGTAGTTATTTAACTAGGAGCCACATCGATAGGTTTGGTTGGGTCTACTTCTCCAACTAGTTAGTTAGGTTGTTAATGCTAGATTTGTAAGTGGTTATTTCCGCAAATAGTTAGTTACATTGTTAGTTTGTCAGTGATTTGTATATATATATATAGGGGCACTGTCATTTCCTAATTCAATTCAATTCAATGAGAATGTTTACTCGCATTCCAGAGATTCTCAAACCTCCTTCTTCTTCTTCTTCTTCTTTCTTCCTCTGAGCTTCATGGCATGCAGTCATGGCGGTTGAGCTTTAGCTCAAATAATCTCTTCGATAATGTTCAATTTTGTCATGATATTATCTACCGAAGTAACTTGCAATCTCTTATCTTGTTTTTAGGTCTTTTTTGAAATCGTCAATCATTTTTTTTTCTTCATGAAATCCTATTTGAAATTGCATTTTCGCCGTGATCTCGTTTGATTGCAACAAGTCATAGCAATTTTAAGTGTTCTCAAAGGTTTCTCTGTTGAGTTTTCATTTCCATCTTCGATTCACGATTTGATCAATCAAGATCTGTAGCTAAGGTAATGGCTGGAGATACTGTAAACAAAGACACTTTAGATACTTCAAGTCCCATGCACATGCATCCGCCGGTGAGTGCATGTTCAATGTTAGTTCCTGTAGCATTTGTTGGCACATGATACAGATCATGGAAGAAATGTGTACTTAGAGCCCTCTCAGTAAAGAATAAGGTTGGCTTCATAACAGGGAAGTGTTAGAAACTGGTAATTGGACATGCATCTTTTGATATTGGGAACGATGCGATGAAATGATGACTTCGTGGATTCTGAATTTACTTTCAAAAGACCTAGCGGACAGTTTACAATATGTGAATGATGCAAAGGAGTTGTGGCATGAATTAGAAGATAAGTATAATCAAACAAATGGTGCAAAACTCTACCAACTCCAAAAAGAAATCAATGATCTACGCCAGGGAACTCTGGATATAACAAGCTATTACACTAAGATGAAGAAACTGTGGGAAGAGTTAAACGCATTGAATGCACATGCACAGTGCAGCTGCCAATGCATATGTGATGCTAAGGCTAGTATACAGAAAGCTGAGCAAGATAGAATATTGATACAGTTTTTGACGGGGTTAAATGAGGTGTATACTGTCGTAAGAGGGACTATACTGATGATGGATCCTCTTTCAAGCATTGCACAAGAAATCTCTATTCTCATACAAGAAGAGAAGCAAAGAGAAGTTAGACCACACAACCAACAGTTGGTAAGTGAATCTGCATCATTGAATGCCAATAGCCCAGGAAATAATAGTTTTAGAAGAAGTTATAATCAACACATGATTATTTCTTCTCGCAACAACTATGGAAGAGGTTATATGAGAAATAGACCTAGGCCATTCTATGATTTTCGCAAGAGATCAGGTCATAGCAAGGACAAGTGTTACAAAATTCATTGTTATCCACAAAACATGAAGTACAACAACAATGGTAATATAGGAGAAAAGTGGCAAAAAATATTATTGATACAACAGACAATGGAACAACTATGACAGATGCAGGGAGAAATTCTCAGGAGCAAGGTAGAACCATGTAGCAACTAACCAAGGAACAATATAGGCAACTGCTGAGAATATTGGAAAGCTTCAAGAGTGGAAATAATGGAGACAACTCCGGAAACATCAACATAATTGGTGGTGCTATTAACTTTGTAGGTATGACTACTTGTAGCACATCTGTTGATCCCCGTAAATAGTCTTATGAAAGCTTTAAAGAGAATGTTGATTCGTGGATCCTTGACTCAGGATCCACTAACCATATGACTTATAACAAAGCCTTTTTGAGTAACAGAAAAATTCTTGTTTATCCTTTCCTATTCTCATTACCAAAAGGATATATAGTAACAGTAACAATAGTTGGAGATGTCATTATCAGTCCTCAATTTACCCTGAAAAAGAGTCTTATATGTACCTAGTTTCAAGTTCAACCTGATCTTTGTACACTCATTGACAGTTCAACTTGAAAGCATCATCATATTCACTAAGTTTTCATGTATCCTGCTACAGGGCCTTTCCCCGAGGAGGCCTCGGGAGCTTGGTAAAGTCAAAGAAGCCTCTACCTTCACTATTCAAATTCCGAAAAGAACAATTCTACTTCTATCATACAACTTACACACAGATTTGTACCTAGTGCATCCACCTCAGGTAGTCATAGTATCAGTAATGTGCACTGTCAGCACCATCTTTGTAATTCTGTACCTAGTGTATCCATTCCTTCTTATATTTATGAAAATAAAAGCGTACAAGTTCCTTTGAATTCCAATAAAAGTTCTTTTGACAAAATAGATTCAGTGTGCATTGCGTATAGACCTAGTGACAATCATGTGGATGTCTTATGGAATAACAAGATAGGCAATGTACCGTTTATCTAGAAGAAGGGTATCAATTCCATACCTATAGCCTTTCCAAACAAATAACATTTTTGTGTTCTATTTGTCCTATGGCTAGGCAAAATAGATCTCCATTACCATAAAGAAACACTTCCACCATCAAAGTGTTTGAACTCCTACATGTAGATATATGGGACCCTTATCATGCACCAACTCGTGACAGTCACAAATATTTCATCACCTAGTTGATGACTATAGCAGATGTACTTGGACTCATCTTTTGACTAGTAAAAGCAATGCCCTACTTGTCATAAATGCCTTCTGTACAATGGTCCAAAACCATTTCAATACATCAATAAAGACCATCATAGCTGATAATGGTCTGGAGTTTGTGAACACTGAAACAACCATGTTTTCTAAGCCAAAGGGATCTTACACCGGAAAACTTGTCCTTATAGCCCCCAACAGAATAGTGTAGTCGAAAGAAAACATAAGTACTTCGTTAAAACTGCAAGCGCAAGCCTATATGATGCTGGGGAGAGTGCATCTGAACTTCTACCTATCTGATCAACTAATTTCCGTCCTCATCCCTCAAAGGGAAATGTCCTTTTGAGGTTCTATACAAGAAGAAACCAAATTATTCACACTTTAGAAGTTTTGGATATTTATGCTTTCCTACAAATCTAAAAGATAAATTTGAACAAAGATCAACACCACATATGTTTTGTAGGATACCCTTTTGGATCATAGGGATACAAGGTTCTTAGCCTAGCCACAAAGAAGATTCACATATCATGAGATGTGACTTTTCGTGAAACAATCTTCCCATTTGCATTTCATGGAAACTACATTGATTTAGCATCTATATATGAACATTTATATTTTCCCTCTCATTGCATAGGTCCCAGTATGAGTATTGTGATATCGTTAGTCCTACCGTCACAAGTAACAGTGAGAATCCACATCAACAGCTAATGTCACCTGAACTTTCATTTGGCAATGCTACTAATCTTATCACTCATGAATCTGGTTCACTAGGATACCAATGTTCTCCCACTTCAAATGGAACTTCCAACACATCACTTGAGCCTAGTTTTCACCTACATGATCAATTTAAATCCCTCCAGATAATTCACCAGACTCAACACATTTTGAGCAAGCTACAATCCTAACTCATAGTAGACCCCAAAAAACACTCAAACCTCCATGTTATTTAAAAGATTATGTATAAAGGCGAAATCGATAGGATCGCCTTAACGATTATTTTGTCTCTCCCTTAGCCTAAAAAAATGCCCCGAAGCACTAGGGACACAACTCGAGGCTTCGACCACGAAGACTCATCACACTCGACTTCGACGCAGCACGAGTTGGTGGTTATTAAGGGTAAGCATGAAGTTCCCGAGGGACGTAGTCCAAACTGACATCACCTATAGAAATAGTACCACTCTGCACCATGTTATTATGTTGTTGTGCCAGCTATCTTACTTTTTAATAAATGCATTCGTACTACGTTAGTTTTTTCCCTCATATATAAAGGGGATTCTTGTTATTTTGTAGGCATCTGATGCTCAATACTAAGTACACAAGAACATTCTCTCTGCTCTCAAACGTGTTCTCTTGGTCTCATTACTTCCATTTATTGCTTCTATACGTTGTGCTGTATTTATTGCTATTCATTTATTGCTCATAAAGATCCATCATCGTAGCTCTCATAACTGTAAATCCTCCTTCGATCGCTCTAATATGGTCACCCAGATCGACCCCGAGGCCTTATAAACAATAGCTCGAGGCCCGATCTCCAACTGTTTCATTTGATTATCATATCATCTCTAAGCTATAATCTTGATTTCTACCCTCTTTCTCAAAATCCATTTCTTAACAACTAGCATAAAAATAGATCGTATATTTTTTAGAACATTATAATCAAATTTAATTATTATTACTATTTTCACGGTAAAAAGTTTGACGTCCACCGTGGGGCTAAATATAATAGTGATTAATTTCTTTCTGAATTAACTACATAATGCAAGTTATCTTTCACATATTTTCCTGTTCAAGATCTTTGATTTTAGGTCAAGATGCCTAAACAAGTAAATGTACCTGAAAATAACAGCCTCAAAGGCTATGAAAAAGGGCGATATGGTTATCCCAGGTATAGGTGTGCCACCTCAAAACCCTAAGAGTACAACGAGACCGATTCCCGAGGGTACGACCTTATTCAATGCCCAATATATTAACGTTGGTCCTCATATTAACAAGATCTCACACCGAAAGATTCAACTAGAAACTCGGAGAAATCTGACCTGGGAAAAAACAAAGATTCCTCAACCTGTCGTCCATATGATCATCGGGGGGACATGCTTAGAAATCTTGGGTGGATATTGGTGACCATGCCGAATCTGGAGACTTCGTTCCTCATATTTCTGAAAGGAAAAAAAGGTTAGGCCCTTACCCTACCAGACTCTACTACTTAACATCAACAATTAGCATGAAGCATAGTTCTCCAAATAATTGCACAGAACGTGATGATGTCCATTTGGATTTAGGGAACCCAATGGACTTTTGGACAAGTCTATCTTAAAGGGTCATTATGTGGAGAACATAGCTGACCCAACTAGGTTTGACCATGATGTATGCGCAATTTAAACAGAATAAGGTTTCTATGGTGTTTTAGACCGGTACCCTTAATCGGAGAACTCAAGGGGGAGGCACATAACTGTCGGCTACCGTTGATCGACTAGTTTTACCGCAAAAAAGCCTTTACGAATTTAGAGGGCAGTGATATAGAAAGGGCGCAAGCACTAATCAAGCGTTGCTAAAGTATTTGTTTGGCATGATTGGAGTATGATATTGAGTAGGATTATGTGATAATTAAAAGCATGTTCACATGTATTTGCATGTTAAGAAAGCGATAAATACAACAATTTTATAATTTAATGCAGTTAGAAAGGAAAGAAACAAGAAAGATATGTCCGTTTTTCTTATGAAGGGGAAATTAAATGCTTAAAGGAATTAAACAGATAATTGCACATAGGGGGTACAAATTCACAAAAATAGTATGAAATGATAAAAGACTAAAGTCCCTAGCAGAGCTGCCATGCTGTCGTACCCCCTTTATCTCACAAAATCGGGTTTATGACATTTTGGGTGAGACAACTCATTCCTTTTGGGAAAGGGGTTTGCATTGTTTGAAGAGTTGCCACCTAAAAATTTAATGTGCGTTAGGGAACCTATAGGGGGTTCATTTATGACTACGTTTGATAACCAGAGACATGGTAATGGTTGAAATTATCCTACGGAGAAGGTGTTAGGCACCCCTTAAGATCCACTAGTGTGGTTCCTAGCTAAACATTTTTTGCGAATTTGTAGAATTAGCAAACAAACAAGCGTGGCTCAAATAGCAGGGCATTTAACAATTAATGGAAAAGCAAGATTGTGAAAAGAATTACAATCTTAGCATATTTGTAAATGTAGGGGTTGTCCTATGTTTGTTTATAATATGGATCACATCAGTGCAATACCCGGTATAACACTCCCTAAATAGAGGCTACACATGGTATTAAAGCACCGGTCATCGTGTATATATATATATATATATATATATATATATATATATATATATATATATATAGCATTTCCCACCCTATAAAGGTAACTAAAGTGAGGGTTGATCTCGACCCCTATTGCATGCTGTTACCCGTCTTTTTCTATCAGTTCCGGAGGAATATATGACTCCTACCCTATTAAAAACGGGGTTCTAGGCAGACCCTTAAGTTTAAAGGTAAAATACTAACGCGACATATAATAAAGATAGGACATCAATTAAAGGAAGAATGGAAAACAAATAAAGGCTCAGATATACCTCCACACACAGTACACACAAACAACATGACTCATTCACCGTTAAGGTCTAAATTCAGATCCTAAGCATGGTATCTAAGGGATAGCAACAAAGTCAGATTTATTACATAACTCAGAGAGGAAGTCCTAATCAGGCTTGCCAACTGATTTTAACATGTAGACAGTTAAACGTTAATCACAAAGATAGTTCTGGTTTTATTTAAAGGTTAATTACCTAAGGCTTTCCTAAGTGTAAAATGATATGCAGCAGTTACCTGAATTATTAAAACAGTTTAGAAGTTATTTCTTTTTTACCTAAAACATGATTTTCTAAATGTTGCAAAGACATGCAGGGATTGTGACCAGTTTCATTAAACGGGATAATCAAACATGAGACTATTTTTATGTCATTTTTCATGCATCAGTAGATTAACTAGGTGTGACTAGGCGAGTGTTAACGAGATCCTAAAATAAGATATCTAATATGCATATATGAAAATGCAGAATGAATTTAGGATATGCAGAATTCATAAAACATGATTTCTAAATGCCCAAAAAAGTTACAACATGATTTCAAGATGTGCAAGAGCAACAATTTGATGTTTAATGTCGTTTATCCTAAACATGAGTTCTAATGCAGATACATGAGAGTATAAACCAGATTTTTCTACCCATTGATATAACTAAGATGTACAGCCACCCTCTCATTTTTACTATCCAACCCCATATTCGTTTACAAATGGATTATTACAGACTAATATTAAAATTAATTACATAAGTGAAAAGGAAAAATAAAAAGTTACAATATAAAGAGACTGAAAGTTGGCCCAAATTCCTCAAATGCCAAGACTGTTTCATAGCCTTTCTCATATCCGGGTGTGTCAAAGTTCCCTAAGGATCTCAAGGGCTCCCGGGTAGTGCTCACTCCAAGATTCCATAGCCAAGACATAGTAAGTACAGTGTGGAAAGGACAACTTTCGTGTGTCCAAGTTCAGAGGGAGCTCAAGGGTCCCAAGGCAAGGTTCACACAGAAGGGGCAGAACTTAGTGGTCTAAGAGTAGAGTGAGAGTGCTTGACATAATTTTAAAATGATTTAAGCAAGAAAACAATTTTAAAGAATATACTTGTTTAAAATAGTTTTGTAAAACAATACCCGGAGTTGTTCAATATGACAGTTTTAAAAAGAGAGTGGAGTAACAAGCAATAGTCCAAACACAGCACCCAAAACAGGTTCACACATGACCAGGGCACATTCAGCAACTTCAAGCAAAGGTAGTGTGGTATTTGGGGACACACAAAGGTCATATATGTAAACAAATAGTTGTAGAGGACTTAAGTATAGAATCAGCAATATGCTATGGGGTTAGAGAACTTTAGATTTAACATAGAATAATGTAACTTAAGGATAGCCAACTATTTTGCACAGAAAGGTTCATGCGAGAAATTAGTGAAACATAAGTAAAGAAGGGCCACATTGGGGTATATTAGGATGGGGATAACATTGTATAAATATGATGAGTCTAAGGGAGGGGAGACATTCAGAAGCATGCTGATGAAGAGACGAAGTAAACTTGTTAATTGCAAGTTGAACAACAGAACCTTAAGTGAAAACATACTAGTAACAAGATGAGTTGAAGCAATGAAAGAAGCAAATTGTTTTGAAACTTTGAATTGAAATTAAAATATACCAGTAAAGAAGATAGTAAACACAAAGTGAAGGGAAAGAGAGTAGAGTAATCAGCCTTGGCTTGCAGCTGATTGACTTAGAACAATAAAAAGTAACTAGGGAAAGAGAGCAGAAGAAAGTTTTTCTTTTTGTGTGAGAGAGATTTTTTTGAACTAATGTGCGTGTTTTAAGATTGTAGAAGAGAGTCATTTATATAGTAGTTTGAAAACTAGTTAAAATGAGGGAAGAATCAATTCTTCAGTAATTATAGAACTCGGTATAAAAATTTGATTGATCTCTCTTTAATTAAGGGAGTCAGTGTAAACGGTAAAGAGCACGTGACAAGTAAGGAAAAAAGTCATTCACGGCTAGAGTGTAACAATAAGGAATTATTTCCAAATAGTACCATTAAAGAACATGTAATTGAGGCTAGGTTTAGAAAGTTTTTAAACTAAGGAAACAATCAGTAAGAATTAAGTAGCAATGCAGACAAGGCAATGGTAGATTAATTAAGGCAAGAAACTAACCAAATTAAGTGGAAAGGTAGGAGTTAGGAGGTCCAAAAAAAATGTTAAAGTCACATTAAGTAATAAGGAATCCAAAATCAATCAAAGAGAAAGTCATAAAAAAGAGTCAGCATATTTAACATATAAATAGAGAAAGACATGGGTAATCAAGAATTTGCAGACAACTGTAGAAAAATATGAAGGTCAAACAATATTGAATCAGTGAAAAAGACGCAAGTCTTGATGTGAACAGTCAATATGAACACAAACACATAGAATTGGTGTAAGTTTAGGCTGAGAAACTCAGTAGAAGCATATCAAGGCAAGCCAGTCACAAGAAATCACAAGCATTCAAAAAGAAACATGAGAATTAGTAAGTCGTGCTAATACACAGAAATCAAACGAAGAATACCAAAAATTAGGGCTTTTAACATAGACGTGTCGAAGAAGTAGTAAAACATAGAATTGGTCAAGATGTGCAAAGGATAGACGTTAAAACATAAAAATTTGATTTAAACAAAGTGTAGAAGAAGTCACGAAAACCCTAATATTAAAAGAGAGTAAAACGACTTGAAATCGATGATTTTGCAAGAGTAGCTCAAGAACAGTGTAATACATGAAAGGAGCAAACTTGAGTCATTTTAAAATAGCCCAGATATAGGAAAATTATGGTTTCAGAAGAATCCCGAATAGAAATGGAAGAACTTGTTTAGAACTTCAAAGATCGTAACCAAAATAGTGTGATTTCGCTTAGAATCACACTGGAGAAGTCATGAACAACCAAAACAGCAACCCCAAACATAAGTCGACGTGAACCAGGACCTTTGAAGGCCTCAAAGAAGATGAGTGTGGCATGAGAGAAGCCATTTGAGGCTTAAGAGATGAGGAGAGGTGATCGAAGATAGGAGGTCCGCGGTTGAAGATTAAGGTTAGGTTAAGAGAGTTTGAGAGCTGACAGGATCTAAGGGCGGCGTGGTTGGTCGTGAAAATGAATTAGGGTTAGGGGGATGGTTAGAATTAAAAAGGAATGGAATTATTTGGACTGTTGATCTAAGAGAACAACGGTCGAGATTCAAAAGAGTAGGGGGGTTTCGGGTTTGGGTAACAGTTAAGAGGGCATGTTTCGAGTGATTAATTATAAAATTTGTCTGGGAATTGACGTCCGATTTGGCAATAATTGAAAGCCAAATTTGGCTGTTATTTAAATAGCCAGATTTTCTTTATTAAATTTATAAAAATAATAGATAATGTTTGTAAAATAATTTAAGGCACCAAAAATGATTTGGAATACATAATTAGCAATTTAAAAATGCAGGGTTCAATTTTCTTCATATAAAACATAATTAGATCTTAAAATGGGCTAACATTGCAATTATATCAATTTAGCTTTTAAAAAAATACTAAACGTGGTTGCAAAAATATATAAATATTATCTTAGCCATATTTTAGTATAAATAAAGAAACCCAATACATGAATTATCAAAATAGTTATTTCAAAAATAATTATTGGGGATTTTATGGATAAAAAGGAAGAAAATAAATCAATTTAAACCCTTAAAATTATGAAAAAATTAATAAAACCTTTGGCATGCTTATATATGCATATATATGCTATTTGGAATGTATTTTTGCATCTTTAAAATATATAGAAAAAAATTGGGTATCAACATGTGTTTGATATTTGGACTAATTTAGGGTTTTAATATTGAATTAGTGGTTGCAAACATTAGTTTATGCCTAGTTGACTTTGGCTCTTCTTGAGAAAGAGAGCATAAGTCTATGAAATTGGTCCAACAAAGAATTGAGGCGTGTTCAAGAGATTGATAGCCCCAATTAAAGGGTTAAACCAAGATATAGTAATACTCGACTTGAACCTCAATTGCTTGCACAAATTATCATATGCAATTGGTCTTGAGAAAGTCAATTAGGGCAAAATCACTCGAACTACCGAGAGGAATAGAGTGAGTAGAATAGTGCAATGGTTATATCGTAATCCCCAAATATTACACCCTAGACTTAGACTCGAGAAACATCAAGTATCCACCTAAGAGAAAGTCACTTCACTAGTGCCTTTTTACAATTTAAACAACCTTCATTAGTTTATTCTTAGCTTAACTTAGCTCAATTTAACATCATAGTAGTATAAAATTAGATGAAATATCAAAACCAATTATGAATAGAAGTGCAATTAGGAACAACTACGCAACAACAATTTAGATAGAAACTCAATTACCATTTCTAGCTCCCTATGGAATTTGATCCCGACCTTCTCGGGTAAATGTTGCTTCGACCACTCTTGCTATTTTGTAATAGTATAGGGTTGGCCTCGATCACTTTTTGGTGCCATTTATAGGGAGATAACGGTTTGGCTATCTTTCTAAATAGTTTTGTGCACTGTTCTTCTTTCCTTCTGCGTTACTAATTTGTGTGTGTCACAACTTTAGGTACAAAATGTTAGTAAACAACAATGGCCCTCTTGGAAATATGATTGCGGGGGAGGAGGTACGTGATGTCAAAGATGATGAGGTGCCTCTTATACCTCAAGCACAACGTAGAGGCCTCCGGGCTAATGCTAATGAAAATATTCCAGGCCCTCCTCCGCCACCTCCAAGAGTGGCTCCTCGAGTACTTGCCAACCAAGTCTATGCTAGTGCAATTGTCCCGCCCCAGATCTGAGCGGGAAATTTTCAAATTACCAATGTGATGTTGACATTGTTGGAGTAGTGAGGGTATTTCATGGGTGCTCCCACTCAATGTTTACAAACATCTCAAGGGTTTCGTGGATACCTGTTGGGGGAGCAAGAAAACTAATATGTCCGGGGATGCAGTTCGGTTGAGACTCTTCCCATTTTCACATTGAGGGAAGGATTTGGATTGGCTTGATCGACTTTCTAACTATTACATCACTACTTGTGATGCTTTGGTGGATATGTTATTGCAAAGTTCTTCTCAACGGGGCATATGGCAGCATTGAGGGATGAGATCTTAGCTTTTAGGTAGGAGCCCACCGAACCATTACATCAAATTTTGGGAGAGATATAGAATCATGGCGAAGGAATGCCACAACAATGATATGACTGAGGCAACAATACAATAGACATTCTATTGGGGCATCAACACAACAAAAAAATGCATAGTGAACGACCTTGCTGGGGGTAATTTCGTGAAGCTGACTTATGATTTGGCTTGTGCCATTCTTGACGTGATGGCTGACACGTCCTCCACTTGGCAAAATAGGGTCAATGTGCCCCAGGGTGACCCCACGGTCTCTCATTTTTACACGGAGCTATATGACCATAGGTAGGCTATAGCAGAATTGACAAAAATAATGAACCAACTAGAAAAGGTAGAGTTGCAACAAGTTCAAAATCCTTGCCAAGTGAATGCCATGGAGGGTGTCAACATGCTAGTGAACAAAGAAGACAAAAAAGTCAACAAAACCAAGGGAGTTCGGATCAATTTGACAATGAGTGTGTTGGATTCCAGGATGATGGTCATCATGGGCAGAATGAAGAGGTACGATACGTGAACAACTATCAAGTCCAAAGGGGAAATTCTTCCAACCAATATCAGTGGAGACCCTAAGGCAATTGGGGCAATCAACAATAACAAGGCAATGGTAATTGGGGTAACAACAACAAAAATTCCAATTGGGGCAATCAGAACAATAATCAAAACAATCAAGGTAATTTTAATGGAAACAACAACAACTGGGGTGGTAACAATAATCAAGGTGGTTGGAATAATTACAATTAAGGAAATCGGGGGCAAGGCTTTAAAAGTCCCCCAATGTATCAACAACCGAACAATCCACCCCCATTTCCATCCCAAGGTAGTTCTTCCAATAATAACATGGGGAGAATTGAAACGATGTTTGAACAGATGATGAAAAATAATGCGGATTCTGATGCTCAGTTGTCTTCCCACAATACTTCAATTAGAAACTTGGAGGTTCAATTTGGTCAAATCTCACAGTCCTTGAATACTCACCCTAATGGGGCTCTACCAAGTGATACATTATTCAACCCGAAGGGTGGGAACAACCATATTATGGCGGTAACTACAAGGAGTGGATGAGGCAGTGATATGAGTGCCTCCACACAAAAGACAATTTTGAGTGATGAAGTTGAGTTGCAAGAAGATGAAGTTCCATTGGTGGTTGAAAATGTGATTGATGAAAATGTAAATAAAGAAGTGAGGATTGATATTCAAGCTACCGAGGTGGAAACTCAGAATGACGTGAACCCGTCTTGGGAATACGTAATAAATTTGCCGGAGCCGGTTGTGCCTAAAGCCAAGGCTCTTTTGCCAAGTCCACCTCCACCTTGTCCTCAAAGGCTCGCGAAGTAGAAAAATGAAAATTAGTTTAAAAAGTTTTTATTGACATAATGAAGAGCTTATACATTAATGTGCCTTTGGTGGAGGTTCTATAACAAATTTCGGGCTATGCTAAATTCATAAAGGACTTGGTCACAAAGAAAAGATCCATGGATTGCAAAACTAACAAGATGACCCACCAAGTTAGTGAAATTATGAACTCAATGGCCCCGAAGCTAGAAGATCGCGGTACTTTCACCATTCCTTACACCATTGGGAGTGCAGACTTTGCAAAGGCTCTATGTGATTTAGGGTCAAGTATCAACTTGATTCCCTACTCAGTTTTCAATACTTTGGGTATTTGGCAATAGAGGCCGACTTCCATGAGATTGCAAATGGCAAATAGAACTTGAAGAGACCATTGGGTATTATTGATGATGTTCTTGTTCGGGTGGACAAATTTATCTTGCCATCTGATTTTGTAATCTTGGATTGTGAAGTAGATTATGAAGTTCTGATCATATTGGGGAGACCTTTCTTGCTACGGGGAATGCCTTAGTTGATCTGGAAGGATGGGAACTCACCTTTCGAGTGGGTGATGAGAAAGTGTTTTTTCATGTGTTCAAGTCAATAAAGCAACCCAACAATTCTGAGGTGTGCTCTTTTGTGGATCTTGTCACAGCAGTGATAGTTGATGATACTTGTGTAGTGATCAATGTGGAGGACCCTCTAGAGGCCATGTTTTTAAATCTTAATGTCAATGATAATGAGGGCCACGTGGAGTGCGTGAATACTTTACATGAGATGGGCTCCTACTCTTATGAGCCTTGGAAACTATCTTTGGACCTTGAGAATAGAAGCACTCCACCAATAAAACCTTCAATTGAGAACCTCCAATATTGGAGTTGAATCTGTTTCCTCCACACCTCAGGTGTGAATTCTTAGGCCCTAATTCAACTTTTCCAGTTATTCTTTCCTCTTGTCTTACTAACATGCAGGTTGATGCCATATTGGCGGTGCTTTAAAAGCGGGAGAAGACAAGTGGATGGAATTTAGCTAAAATTCGAGGGATAAGCCCCACATTTTGTGTGCACGAGATTATTCTAGAAGATGATGCAAACCCTTCCTTGGAACATCAAATGAGGTTGAATGAAGCAATGCAAGAAGTTGTGAAATAGGAGGTGATCAAGTGGTTGGATGTCGGGGTTGTGTACCCCATCTCTGATAGCTCTTGGACTTCGCCAGTGCAATGTGTACCAAAGAAGGGTTGCAGGACCGCGGTTGCAAATTCACAAAATGAGTTTATTTCTACCAGAACAATCACCAGTTAAAGATTATGCATGGACTACTACAAGTAGAACAATTGACCTGTAAGGATCACTTTCCATTGCGTTTTCTTGATCAGATGTTATATAGACTTTCTAGGTGTGCCATCTATTATTTCTTGGACAGTTATTCTGGATACAACCAAATCTTGATTGCTCCGGAAGATAAGGGGAAGACCATATTTACTTGTCCATATGGAACTTCTGCCTTTTCTAGGATTCCTTTTGGGTTGTGTAATGCACCGGCTATATTTCAGCGATGTATAATGGCCAGTTTCACTAATATGGTGAAAGTTATTTTTGCGGTATTCATGGACGACTATAGTGTTGTAGGTTATTCATTTGATGAATTTTTAAAAAATATGGATAGAGTTTTGAACCAATCTTATTCTTAATTGGGAGAAATGCCACTTCATGGTGGAAGAGGGCATAGTTCGTAGGCACAAATGTTCGAAACATGGTATATAGGTGGACAAAGAAAATATTGATGTGATTTCAAGGCTCTCTCCCCCTACCTTTGTCAAGGGAGTTAGAAGTTTTCTTGGGCATGCGGGGTTCTAGCGCCGATTTATCGAAGACTTTTTGAAGGAAGTGAATCCCCTATGCAAGCTATTGGAAAAAGATGTCAAGTTCGTGTTCGATGAGAAATATATGCAAGCCTTTGAACTTTTCAAGCAAAAGTTGACCACCACTCCTATTATAACCGCACCCAATTGGAGCTTGCCTTTTGAGCTCTTGTGTGATGCGAGCAATGTTGCGGTTGGGGCGGTTTTGGGTCAACGAGTGAATAAAATATTTCATCTGGTGTACTATGCAAGCAAGACAATGAATGATGCTCAAGTGAACTACACAGTGACTGCGAAATAGCTTTTGTCTATTGTGTTTGCAATGAAGAAATTTTGGCCGTATCTAATGGGTGCCAAGGTCATAGTCCATACTGATCTTGTCACACTCCGGTACTTGATGACGTAAAAGGATTCAAAATCTAGACTAATGCAATGGGTCTTGTTACTTCAAGAGTTTGATTTGGCTATTATGGACCGGAAAGGTAATCAAAATCAAGTGGCGGACCAGTTATCCATCTTGGAGGAGGAGGGGAGGCCTCGTGATGGCATAGAGATCAATGAATCATTTCTCAGAGAATAACTCCTTTCGGAGTCGGTGAATTTTATGCCATGTTTTCGGACATTGCTAATTTCCTTGTGACTGGTATAATAATGTGTGAGCTCTCTTCTAACCAAAGGTAGAAGCTGAAACTGGATAGTTTTGATTTCTATTGGGATGAGCCGTACTTGTTCAAGCTTTGCACGGATGGTGTAATCTGAAGGTGTGTACCAGGGGAAGAGCAATTGAGTATCTTGGAGGCTTGTCATTCCTCTCCCTATGGAGGCCATCATGGCGGGGTGAGGATGGTTTCCAAATTTCTAAGTTGTTTGTTTTATTGGCCAACTTTGTACAAAGATGCAAGTGAATTTGTCAAGAGGTGTGACGAATGTCAAAGAGCGGGTGGAATTTTGAACAAAGATAAGATGCCTCTCAATACCATTCTTGAAGTTGATATTTTTATTTATGGGGCATTGATTTTATGGTCCCGTTTGGTAGATCGTGTGGGAACATATACATTCTTGTGGGTTGACTATGTTTTATAGGGGTTGAATCCATGGCCTTACCCAACAATGAGGCCCGGAGAGTTGTTGTGTTTCTCAAGAAGAGCATTTTTACAAGGTTTGGCACTCCCCGTCCAATCATAACTGATAGGGGGTCTCATTTTTGTAATAGAGCATTTGACACTTTGCTTTCAAAGTATAGTGTCAACCACAAAGTTTCTACTCCTTATCATCCTCAAGCGAGTGGCCAAGTTGAAGTCTCAAATAGGGAAATTAAGAGTATATTGTCAAAGACGATCAATGTAAATAGGACTAATTTTTCAAAGAAGTTGGACGATGCTCTATGGGCTTATAGGACCGCTTAAAAGACTCTGATTGGTATGTCTCTGTATCGATTGGTGTTAGGGAAAGCATGCCATCTACCACTTGAGTTAGAGCACAAGGCCATGTGGGATATGAGGAAGCTGAATCTTGAATGGGATATGGCAGCAAATTTTTGTGTGGAGCAACTTAATGAACTTGATGAATTCTGGTTCCTTGCCTACTCCAGTTCGTCCTTGCACAAGGACAAGATGAAGTACCTTTATGATAAATATGCTCGTGGCAAGGAGTTAAAAGTGGGTGATTTGGTTCTCTTGTTCAATTCTTGATTACATAAGTTTTTCGTAAATATTAAGTTAAAATGGAACGTACCTTTTGAAGTAGTGTTTGTGACACCGTTTGGTGCACTTGACTTGAAGAACAAAAATGGTGAGGTTTTCAGATTTAATGGGCACAGGGTCAACACTACTTGGGCAAGATTGATGATAGCCATATGGTGGAACTTCTCCATCTAAAGTGATTTGATGGTAACTTGCGTCGTGCCGAGACGTTAAACATGTGCTTCTTGTGAGGCAACCCATGTGTCTTTCTTTTTGTTTTTCTTCGGTTTTCTCTGTAGTGTATAATTTATTTTTGGACTGAGTGGTTGTGAGATGTTGTGGGATTGTGTTGATGCAGTGCAAGAACAAGTTGAAAATGATCAATCTTAGAAGTTTGCAATGCGAACTGCACTCATTTTGTGCGGCCGCAAAGGCCCTTGTGGGGGCAAAAAATCAATGCAGACCACAGAAATGATTTGACAAAAGGAGGGAGTATCTGAAGTTTTCCTCCGTGGCTGCGTTGCATTTTGTGTGGTCTACAGTGATCACCTACCCTATGCCTCATGGTTTCGAGCACCGCGGACCGTGATCCTATTTTGTGCGGTCTGTGGTAGGTGAGCTGAGGCCCAGGACCTTTTTCTATACATAGGACATGAGGCCGTCATTTCAAACTTTTCGATCTTTTTACTCTCAATGCATAAAATAAAGTACTGTTCATCATTCTCATGACACGAAATTAGCTACTCGGACTCATCAATCTAAATTGTTTTTTTCTTAGTTCCTTCTACCATCCCTTCCTAATTTCCTTTCAATCCTAAAGCATATGTTAGTTAAATCCTACTATAATTTGGGCTAATCAGTTAAAACACTGAGGCAACACCTAGCGAATCATTAATAGGTGAAAATTTGGACTAAAAATGTGAAAAACATGAACCCTAGTTTGATGTTGCTCCTAGGCACTTAGTGCGAACTGCGGTACATTTTGTGTTGTACGCGGTGCTCTTGTGCGGATCAAAATGGACTAGGTTCTGAATACTGACATTTGAGGACCACAACCGCAATGGATTTTGTGTGTTTCGTGGTGCCTCAATGTGGAACGCAATACATTTTGTGCGGTCTGTGATGCATAGATTTAGAGAATAGGTAGTCTGAACCCCACGTATATGTAGACCGCAATAGACTATGTGTGGTCCGTACAGGCCTCTTTGCGGCCACACAACATTTTATGCAGTCCGCATTCTGCAATTTTTCAACTGTCTGCAACAATTTTCCTGCAACTTTGAATTTCATTGATTCTATTGATACTAACAAAGCATAATTGAATATTGCTTGGACACAATGGTGAAATCACGAGGCAAAGGTGGTGAACAATCATGAAGAGGAGAGTCCTCCCGGTATAGGGGACAAGGAATGATAAGATTAACCCCCCAAACCCGGTAAAACATCAAAATTACCAGAAGGCTCATAAAAGGTACAGACAAAACTATTGACCACTCAGGGAGTGAGTATGAGCCTTCTCGGGAAGCATCATCAGACTGCGTGCTAGAATATGTTGTTGACTGGACGAAGATGGACAAGTTGAGGGA
Source organism: Nicotiana noctiflora (assembly GCA_032618575.1). Taxonomy (NCBI): domain Eukaryota; kingdom Viridiplantae; phylum Streptophyta; class Magnoliopsida; order Solanales; family Solanaceae; genus Nicotiana; species Nicotiana noctiflora. Next base: position 99,561 of record JASVEL010014239.1, on the reverse strand, counting down.
TACACCTATAGCCTTTCCCACTACCCAAGCATCTGTGTGGATATCTTTTAAGTCGTCTGAGGGCTCAGCTGAAAGCTGTGGCAATGAGTATTCCACATGTCCTACAGCTTCACTATCTGGAGAAGGTCCCGTAGATGAAGAAGATAAAGAAGTAGAAGGTGGTGAGCCCCAAGTAGGTGGGGTGTATATGACTACAAAACCGAGGCATGGTAGGACCGATTTGTGAGTGAGGTTAATTACCACAAGTTTAGAGAGTGATGGCCCGAGAGAAAATTGATTCTTGAGTGTAAATTTATAACCCTGGACCTTTTTACCCATAATCCCAATGTGTTGAGGAAGTTCAGAGAGAGATCTGGATGGCATTATTTCATAGGGCAGGTGGAGAAGGACAATAAGCACTTGGTGAAGGAGTTCTACAAAAATGTGGCCCATATAAAAAAGGGCACCTATCACGACCCAACTCTCATCCCCGGTCGTGATGGCACCTCTCGTAAAGACAAGGCCAGCCAGAACAACATGAATACCTCTTTTAGAAATTAATAAGATTTTATCAAATCCAGAACAAGTGTAAATAGTTATAAAATGCAAAAATAATAATACCAATAAATGGTACAAACCCGAAACCCGACATGGCCCAAACCGGGGTGTCACAAGTCATGAGCTACTGCAAAATTTTAAAATAAGTCTACAAAATGTAAAGTCTGATACAATGGTCTGAAGGAAACTTAAAGATATTAAATAGGAGAGATAAGGGCTATGGACGTCAACAGCTACCTCGTCGCTCTGACTAGCCTACAGATTTGGGAAGAATCAGTGCTCAGTGGTAGACTCCGCAATTCTTGTATGTGCACACATGGTGCAGGGGGTAATGTGAGTACTTCGACCCAGTGAGTAACAATAATAAATAATAACTGAAAATAAGAAAACACATAATAGCACAAGGCAGTTCTATATCAGGCAGTAAATTACTTAAAGCGGTAAAGATCAGTAAAAATCTCAGTTTTAAAAGCCAGTGAATCAGGTAAAACAACATTTAATAAATAAATAATAACATTTCCCCTCAGCCCTATTGTAACGACCAACCAGTCGTCATAGGAGTTACCGCCCTGTTTTTCTATTTTTATGCTTCTATAGGTTTCATTATATGTGTTTGGAGAATTTGAAGTAATTCAGATAGAGTTCGGGTAGAAATGAGACAATACGTCTCTTTATGTTATGGTTAGTTTGGAAAAGTAAACTAAATGTTTACTTATGAGTTAGAAGACTTGGAATGGATTTCCGATGATTTGACTAGTTTCGGGGGATGATTTGTGACTTAGGAACACAATCGGAATTGAATTCGGAGGTCCGGTGTAGATTTAGGCTTGAATTGACTAAGGTTGAATTTTGGCGAATTCCGGATGGTAAGTGAAATTTGGATCCGGGGCTCGGAATGAAATTGTAAGAGCTGCAGTAGCTCCGTAAGGTAATTTTGGATATGCATGTAAAATTTTAGATTATTCGAAGGTATTTAGGTCGGGTTTTAGATCAAATGCAACTTTCGGAAGTTTTGGTTAAACTTAGGCTTTAATCCATGAGAATTCGATGATTTTGATGTTTATGATGGTGTTTTTATGTCGCGAGCAAGTTTTAATGAAGTAATATGACATATCTGTGCATTTGGTTGAGGTCCCAAGGGTCTCGCGGTGAATTAGGATGGCCAACGGGAAAATTTTGAACATGATAATGCAACAGAAAAATTGCAGACAGTTTTTGTTCTATGCGATCACATAGATAGGTCTACGATCGCACAGAAGGATCTGAAGGGTGGCGAGATTTTACTCTATGCGATCGCGTGAAGGGGTGTGCGATTGCATAGGTTGAGGAAAATGTTCAGTCTGATCGCAAGAGGGGTGATCCGATCGCGTAGCAGCAAGAGTTAAAGGTATGCGATCGCATAGGGTGTTCTGCGATTGCAGAGAAGGAAAATTGGGCATAGAGAGTTTACTCTATGCGATCGCAGGAGAGGCATTGCGATCGCATAGAAGAAGGCATCTGGACAGAAGAGTTAAATTCAGACGCGACCCAAAACATATTTCCACCATTTTTACTCCGCCAAGAGAGGGTTTTTAGCGATTTGAAGAGAGTTGTTAACGGGTATTGCCTGGAGGTAAGTCTCTTGACTAGAAAATGTGATTTTATTCAAGAATCAACACCAAAATTCCTGAAATTGGGCAGAAATTGTGAAGAACTAGGGCTTAAGTTTAGAAAATGAATTTTTGGATTTTGAAAGGTCATTCGAACTCTGTTGTCGATAAATTTTATATGTACGGACTCGTGGCAAGACGAGGAATCTGTTGGTATGATTTTTGGAATTTTTTGAGAAGCGGGCCCGGGGCTCGTGTTTTACCAACTTCGTGAATTGTTATACTTTTTGAGTAATTTTGATTGGGTTATGTTTCATTGAACCATATTTATGTATTTTCTGTGGTTTTGACTAAATTCAACAGCCGAGGAGACAAATTTGAAAGGAAAAGGCATTGCGTACAAGTCCACGGCCAGTTAGACGTGAGTAGTTGGTATATATGATAGACTGAGGAATTGAAACCCCAGCTTATTACATTGTGACGCTATTTAGGGCATGACTCGCACCCCATGCCAGGTGCGAGATTGGTTATGACTGGGGATTGTGACTTGGTCCATCCCGAACAAGAATAATACTATATTGGCGATTGAAAGGCACTTTGTGTTGAATATATATATGAGCTTTATGCCATATTTGGGGCCTTGTGCCGACTTGTAGTATCCTTAGGTGATAGATATCTTTGTGATAGCATGATTTGTATAATCACTGATCTCAGTGCTGGGTTGAAATCACTATTATGAAATGCTAAGTCACGTGTTCTTGAAAATTTAAGTAAACTAAAGTATTTTTCCTTGTTAATGAATTGGGCTTGGGCTGAAGGAGCCCCTCCAGAGTCTGTACACACCCCTAGTGTGCGCCGTCGATGTTAAACGGATCGGGCTACGAGCCGTAGCGGTCATGTTCATTGCATTGCATTCATGCATTGTTAATTACTTGTGTTATCTATGGCTTGTTGTTGTTGTTAGTTCGTAGTAGGAATCAGGCTGTTAGACATAGCTTTACTCTATGGCATTTTGTGGATTTCTTGCATTCAGCTATTTTATATGCTTATTACTCACTGACTACTTAGTACTCACCCGTACTCCCTACATATTTGTGTGGAGATTCAGGTAAGCAGGAGGTTTAGCTGTGCAGTCCAGTCTTATTCAGAGTTTATCTGAGTTGCTGAGGTAGCTGCTGGCGTTCGCAGGACCTGGCTTCTCTTCTTATTCAGTTTATTTACGTATATACTTTCAGACTTGAGTATTTCATTCAGATATTCTTACTATTATTCAGTTTTTGCTTAGAGGCTTTGGACTCGTGACCCCAGATCTTTGGGAGTGTTGGTATCAGTGTTCTCACTTCTCAGTATTTTCATTCTACTATTATTATTGGAGTATTATTATACACTCTCATATAATCCTTGAATTTGTCCTTTTGGGATTTATCGTTAAATATGAAACAGTTGTTGGTCTGGCTTGCCTAGCTTTAGGGTTGGTCGCCATCACGATCGGGTTTGGGTCGTGACAAGTTGGTATCAGAGCCTAGGTTTCTAGGCCTCGCGAGTCATGAGCTGGTTTAGTCGGCCCTCGCAGATCGGTACGTAGGCGTCTGTATCTATCCTCGGAAGGCTGCAGACTTTTAGGAAACACCTCATTTTCTTGGAATTATTATCGTGCGTATTTGATTTAGCTTGAGATATAACTCTTGAAATTCCTTCCATACGTCTGTATGCACATGCGAGCGTTCAGTAATACATCTGCATCGAGGTCTTGTGATTCTCCGATCGAGGGGTGAGAGGTAATCTCCGTGAGTTCATGTTGGGCCAATCAGGAGGACTCGAGGCTGAATCTTCGCCTATGTCATGAGCACCGAGGTGCTGATTTTGTGAGCTGGTATTATGAATTTATATGTTCAATATTGTCCCTGACTATGGGAATGTTGGCTAGATAGCTACGTGATGAGTATATTGGTGTTGTGTGGTGTGTCTATATGATCTTGGTAGCGACGAAGAAGCTTGTGGGATAATAGATGAACTGTTAAGCGATTCGTTCCTATTGCGATCTATTGTGTAGCCCCAAGTTATGGGCGCGTGAAGAATATTATCGTATCTGCTAGTTGGAAAGTTAAGTGCAATACTTGTGGTAGTATGAGTTCAGACTTAAAAAGACTAAATTGGTGATATTTTATATGTGTTATGATTCAAATAAGTGCAACGCATATCCCTGTATCGATTCTGATAATATAATATAGGTAGTATTGAGATGTTGTTAACATACATTGTGATATTTTGTTAAGTTGTAGCCGTGTTGTTAGGATGGTTTTAGAGATTGTCTGGAAGGTGGATAGGCCCAATTACAAAGGAAACTCTGCCGAAATATTTTTGAAAAATTTGGGACTTAGTAAAAATTTGGTCGCTTAGAGAGTAGGCTTAACTGTTGCGTGAATGAATGCAAGAATTTCAAAAAAGTTAAAATTTCTGATGATGTGTGTCTCCACAAGCTTGTGAAAGAGTGAGTTTAATCTCACCATGGTATTACGACAGCAATAGAGTATATGTGTGTTGTGATATATGGATTCGAGCTAAATTGGGCAGGTTGCCGTTGATTAGCTGATTGCATGATTATGCGCTATGATGGTTATTCTTGTGTTCTATGAAGAAAATGGAAGTTAGTATGGAACTTTGAAAGGTCATTAGACTAGTTCAGTGTGATCAAAATCGGCTTGAAGTTGGTGGAAATATTTAATTTGAATAATGGCCCTATATCAGGCTAGATGTGTACATTTTTGTAATACGGTCCTCATGAAGGAGTAGTTAGGATGATGCTTCATTGTCAGATATCTCGCGTAGTGATGCATTGCACCGTATGAGTTGTGAGACAACTCAAGAAAGTGCTTACATGTTAAGAATCCGCGTAGGAATGATGTTATATGAGCAACTTGGCTGCTGAAATACCGATTGTACATCACACCTCAGTTGTGCAAGAGTGTTGTAGCTTATAATGCTATATGTCCCTCAGAAATATTATTATTCACGTAGCATGCGTACGGCCGATATTCGGTATTTTGTTGTATTGAGCAAATTTGGATCGATGTGCATCTCCTTATGTGAGATCTATACGTGCATCATGTGGCACGCCGCCATGGGTATGTTATCCAGATCGGATTGCACTCCGCAATAGTGTAATATCGAGTATAGTTTTCTATATTCCATCTTTGTATGCCTTTCTTCCTATTTTCCAAGGAAAGTCTGTGTTAGTGCGTATGATTTCATAATTTCTTCCATTGCTCATTTTCTTTAGTATCGCATTCGAATTGGTAGCCTATTGGCACATTGGGGCATCATATGCGACATTTTATATGTCTGGAGTGGCTTATTGCCTAAGTAGTTCGTACTGAGTGAGACGAGATCATTGAATTCGGGATCGGTGCAATCTAAGTTTATGAAGTAAATTAAAGAGCTAAGACTATTATTTGGTTCATAATAAGGTGATAGTTCTTGCCCAGAGCATAAAACTAATGAATTGTTGTCCCGACGGTGGATAAGAATGTATACATATCTCATCCGTCGTGTCAGTATTGTAAGAATTTACACAAGGCATGTCTATGTCAGGCAGAGCATGAGATGTGTAGTGATTCCTTCTAAGCGATTAGATAATAGACCTTCAGATAAGTAGGGAAGATGGTATTGCTAAGTGGAAGTGATTTGACGCGAGTATGTGTTTCAAAAAAAGGTAATGTGATTAAACTGATTATATTTCAGTAGTATTGCGGCATGTTCTTGTTGGGTCCACTAGTGGTATTCGGGTTTGCTTAGTAGCACAGGTAAATATTGAGTATTTGTCGTGGAATGATTAGGTATCAAATGGGTGCATGTATCCGCACAGTGGAAACTAGGATCAGGTATGACGATTTGTGTGTTATAGGAAGTTCTGATATACAGGCCATGTTGTGATGGCGGATCTTTATTCGTTGGTGTGTCATATTTTGGATGTGATGTTGGAATTCAATATTAAGCATTAAGCATGTGTTTCACCTCAATACAGCACTACGTTGTGCAAATTCGGGGTTCTGAACCCTCAGGATATTAGTTACTATCATTACTCACCTCAAAACAGCCGAAATCCTAGCTCGTTGTGCCCTTGCCTCGCAAATCGATCTCCTTGTGCGTCGAATCTGGTCAAAACCACAACGAATACATTACAATAGTCTAAGGGAACATAACCCAATCGAAACTGCTAAAAAAATATCGAAAATCACGAAATTTGCAAAACTCGAGCCCCGAGCCCACTTCTCAAAAAATCATAAAATTAACATCACCGGATTCATTAACTTTCCACGTGTGTATACATATCAAAATTATCAAAATCGGAGTCCATTTGGCCCCTCAAATTCTACTTTGAATACCAAGTTTTCAAGCCCTAGCTTTACCCTCTTTTGATGAATTTCCACAAATTTCCATGTAAATTCTACCATTAGTTCATGTATTTAGGCCAAGGAACTCACCTTTAATCACACCTAGTCGAAATCCCCTTTAATTTCCGTCCAAAAGCTCTCAAGGTTGCTCAAAAATGGTGCAAAATGACTTAACCTCGTGGAACAAAATGTTTTAAAACCCTTCTGCCCAGGTCCCTTTTTCCTCTATGCGATCGCAACCCCAGGCTTGCGATCACAAAGCACAAAAATTCCAACTCCAAATTTAGCACTATGTGATCGCATATAGACCCCTGCGATCGCACACCTACACCTACGATCTCATTGAATAATTTTTCTACCAAATTCCCATATCCACTTCACAATATGCAATCGCACACCTAAATCTGCGATCGCATTGAAAAATTAAACAGCCCCTCAAAATCCTTTTATGGGATCACAGTGCCGTCATGCGGTCGCATAGAAAAAAGTCTACAACCACTGAACCTGCAATTTCTACAACATCCTAAGTTAAAAAACCTTTCGTTAGCCATCCGAAATCACCCCGAGGCCCCTAGGGCCTCAACCAAAAGTGCCAACCCATCTTAAAACATCATTCAAACTTGCTCCAATCATCAAAACACCACAAATAACACCAAAACATTCAAATTATATTGGATTCAAGCCTAAGTTCTTCTAAAACTTCTGAATTACGCATTTTATCAAAACCCTGACCAAAACACCTCCAAATGACCTAAAATTTTGCACACACATACAAAATCACCTAACAAAGTTACTGCAACTCTTAGAATTGCATTCCAACCCTCGGATAAAATCTTACCTATTAACTAGAATTCGCCAAAATACTAACTTCGCCAATTCAAGTCTAATTCTACTCCGGACCTCCAAAGTCAATTCCGATGACACTCCTAAGTCGCAAATCTTCCCCTGTAGCTAACCGAATCACCAGAAATCACATCTGATCCCTCTAACTCATAAGTCAAAATCCGATTGACTTTTCAAATTCAAACCTTCCTTAAAAAAACTAAGTATCTTATTTCCTTCAAAGACCAATCCAAATCAACCTATTCACCCAAAACTCATATAATAAAACATAATGAAGCAGAAAATGGGGGAAACAAGGCGGTAACTTACGTGACTACGGGACGGGTCTTCACAGCACTACAATTACCAAAGTGCAGAAATTGATTGTGAAATTTGATGGCAAGACTATAAATGATTACCTAGGCTTCCTGGAGGAGGATGGGTCACTGTATTTAGAGAAGATGAAATTGGATAAAGAAGCTCATCCTTGGTTGGCCGAGTACTTGGACATCCCAGGTACCACCCCCGATTGGTTGATTACGGGAGTGAAGATCTTGAGAACTTTGAACTTTGAGGCTAACGGGTGGGAGACATATGTGTGCAGAAGGCTAGACCCCACCACCCATGACAACTCACTCCCTCTTCACCGGGCTATATTGGTAGCATCGATCATGGAATGATAACCGATTAACATCAGGAATGTGATGTCCCAGGTTATTACACGGGTGGTGAACGAAGGTGACATAAATTATCCCTTCCCCAACTTCTTGACTATGTATCTAGAGGACTTAGAGGTGGAAAAGCGGAAATATGATATGAAAATGAAGCCGAAGGCATCGTTCTCCGGGTACAGCCTGCAGGGTGATGACAGTCTCAAAGGCAAGCACTACAAAAGAAAAGCCACTGCTTCAACTAGCCAATATGAAGAACCAGTAGTGGTAGTGTCTCCTACTCAACCTCCTTCCACCTCAGTAGACATGGCCCCAAGTCCATCCACTCCTACAGTTCCAAAAATACCCTCCACCACTGCATACCCATTGACTGTCCACCATTTGAGCCAGGCCCTCGCCAGCATCAAGAACTAGATGCATACAGCTGCTTCTAAGCTCTCTGTACTATCTACTATGGTAGAAACCCAGTCACCACCTCCTCATCCACAGGTCCTAGAGTCCATTAAGGTCCTACAAGAAGCTCTTAGAGAATGAAAATTTTATTATTGACGTTGTTGATTCACATGGGAATGCACTTAAAGAGCTTGCAAAGGAGGAGAAGAAAATAAGGAAGACTCGGGCTTCAAAAGAGTCGGTTAATGAGCTCAAGGTCGAGGTAGAGAGGTTGAAGGCGGATAACCTGTCTATAGATTTATTGTTGCATGACCCGGTGCCAACAGCCCAGCCCCAACTAGAGCAGGAGTCTAAGAGACCTCTGTAGAGAAAGAGGGTGATTCCCCATTCCGATGATGCAGTCATACAGTTGGCAGGCCCACAGAGAGGTTCCTCCAACCAACCCAAGGATTCAGCGCAAGACTCAGTCCAAGTCCAGGCTCGGCTCCCAGTAGAGCCACAGATCATAAGGATCCAATCACAAGTGCTCGAGCAGACAGTGGACCTAGGGACCCAGACTCACGATCCCATGAAGATGGATGGCCCATATAGAGTTTCCTTTTCCTCTCTTCTCTATTTTGTGCTTATATTGGTTAGTTGGCATAGAGGACAATGCCAACTTTCATTTGAGAGGGTATCCCTAGTTAGAGAATTTGGATGATTATACATATGCCAGTATGTTATGCTTTCTTTCCTTGTTATCTTTGGTATGTATATAATTTTAGCATTTCATTGAACTTTTCATACTTTTTACTTTGGGTCTGTCAATAAAAGATTGATTCTTATGTATATATTCATTATCCCTAGTGTATATTCGATTAAATCCCCTATTGTACATATTCTTTTTAATTTTCGTATTTTTTTCTTTCTTAGCTTCTTATGTTATGTATGTAGATTCTTGTTTTAAGTTTTTGCAATAGGCCTTTTGTTTTCTTAATGCCACCGTTCTTTCTAAAGATGGAATTTGTGTGAACCGGGTGGCTCTTCCCGATGATGTATGGCATGACAACCTTCTTAAGGGTTTGGGTTTGTTTTCTTTTTTCTTTTTAGTAGTTAGTTGGTAAGGGTGCCTCAAGAAAAGCTTCACTTGTGCAGAACACATTTGTCTTTGATCCCATGGTCAAAAACAAATCGTTGTGTGTAGGATGGTGAAAGTTGTGACCTTGAGACTCTTATGTTGGCCGATAATCATCAAGTGGTTTTTCGGGACCATTATGTTGCTCAAATCTTATCTAAGGTTTTTGTGGGCCCCCCGACTCTATGTCTTTAGCAATCCCAAAGCTTGTGCTGAGAATTTGAATTGCATGTCCAAGTCCTGAGCCATTGGTCTAGAACTTGCCCTGAATGTTTGTCTAGGCAAAATCCTAAGTGTAATTTGACTTGAGACATGATTGTAGGCTCTCCTTAATCCGAATGATATCTTGAACACTTCCATAGCCTACCAATGATAAAATTCCTAGTCATCCCCTTTGAGTCTTAGATATTTTTCCTTCAAGAACCATGATACAAGCCTTTATCGTTCTAAAGATACCCTCTCTCGGCACCGATCCTTCCTTAGCACATGACAAAAGTATAAGTTTGGGGGGGGGGGGAGACGAGGATTGCAAAAAGGTGGTAAAAAGTACAAAATGAAGAAAAGGAAAGGCAATGAAAAAGAAAGAAAATCAAAATGACAAAATAAATGTTCAATGTAGAAAAGAATGAAGGAGTTCAATAAAAGCGAAAAATGAAAGGTGTGGAAAGTTGAGAAAGGAGAAAAGATTTGAAATGAACAAGAATGAGTGGCAATGTGTCTCTCTAACCCCGTAGAAAGAAGTGAAATGACTTAAAAAATCAAGTGAATGTGTGCCAAAATGAAACAAAAAGAAGTGTTAAAAGGAAGATGGAACCTACTTAGACCAAACATTTCCTACCCTAAACCAAAAGCCTTCATTATGTCTCCACAAAAGCCCTATATGATCTTGAGTTGAATGAATCTTACATTAGTGGTGACTCACATAAGGGAAAAGCACATATGGTACTTAGAGCCGGAGTTGTGGATTTTTTTTGAGAGAGATGAGTGTATTTCTATTAACCTCGTTCGGAGTGCTACAATCCTAAAGGTGAGGTTTGCTTAGGGAGAGTAAGGATATATGAGTTTGTGTTCCACAATGACCAAAGTAATAGAAAGAGTTTGATGTGTTAAGTCAACTCTTGATGCTCTTGTGTCGCACGAAATCCATGGTGTTGAAACGAGTGAATGTTTTTAATGATTTATTTGAATTAAGGTCAATGGTTCGTACCAATTGATGCTAGATGAGGTCACTTTAGGTCAGCTAAATTTTCTTGGGTTTACTCTTAAAGGGTGGGTCTTATTTTGTTTGCTTGAGGACAAGCAAAAGCTTAAGTTTGGGAGAGTTCATAATTAGGGATTATGATGCATTTTACACTCTTTCTTACTTGAGTTTTGATTAAAAAGGTGTACAAAATAGTCCCTAAGGCTTTCATGTTGTACTTGATTGTAGTATTTGGTCAACAAGGTGACAATTCATCAAAATCAGCTCAAAAAGAGTGAAACATGCACAAGTACCAAAAACAAGTCTAAGCACAGTGTATCAGGAACACCGCGGCCAAGCAATGCGGCCGCAAAGCATTGCATGCAGACCACATTGACTTCATTGAGGCTGCCGTCGACTTTGTGTGGTCCGCAAAGCCCAAGTTCAGAGAGTTTCCATGTTCGAGGAATATTTCCAATGTGGTCCGCGGTCCATTTTGTGCGGCCCGCACTAGCCCCCACCACAGCTGTGGTGCATTTAAGCGGCCTGCGGTGGCCAAGTTTAGAGGACAGAAGGTTTAAGCCAAGTGCCTTAGTGCGGACACACTCAATTTTGTGCGGTCCGCACTAGCCCCGCAAAGGTATTTTTTCTAGGTTTTTCGGCCTAGTATAAATAGTTTATTTTCCAATTTTTAGGATCATCGGTTGTATTCTAGATAGTAGTTGCGTTCGTGAATAGTATTCTTTTGCCATTTTGAGTAATTTTACAATATTCTCATTAGTGAATCTTCAAGTTTTATCTAGTAATTAAATATTTTGGTTTTTTCTTCATCTATTTCTTTGTTTTCTTCTATAATCATGAGTAACTAAACCCATTAGCTAGGGTTGTGGATCAATCTTAGTGTGGATCATTGATGGGTCTTGTGTTTTAAGGATTGAATGTCTATGGGTGTTTGATATTTGGACTAATTTAGGGTTTTAATGTTGAATTAGTGGTTACAAACACTAGTTTATGCCTAGTTGACTTTGGCTCTTATTGAGAAAGAAAGCCTAAGTCTACGAAATTGGTCCAACAAGGAATAGGGGCGTATTCAAGAGATTCATAGCCCAATTAAAGTGTCAAACCTAGAGATAGTAATACCCCAATTGAACATCAAATGCTTGCACAAACTATCATTCCCAATTGGTCTTGAGAAAGTCCATTAGCGCAAAATCACTCGAACTACTGAGAGGTATAGAGTGAGTACAATTATGCAATAGTTATATTGTAATCCCCAAATACGACACCTTAGCCTTATACTCGAGAACCCGTCAAGTATCCACCTAGGAGATAGTCACTTCCCTTGTGCCTTTTTACCATTTAGACAACCTTCAATAGTTTACCCTTAGCTTAACTTAGCTTAATTTAGCATTATAGTAGTATAAAATTAGAAGCAATATCAAAACCAATTATGAATAGAAATGCAATTAGGAACAATTACACAACTCCAATTTAGATAGAAACTAATACCCATCTCTAGCTCCTTGTGGAAATCGATCCCGACCTTCTCGGGTAAAAGTTGCTTCGACCACTCTTGCTACTTTGTAATAGTACAGGGTTGACCTCGATCAGTCAAATAGATGGATCCCGATCAACCCCGATAAAATCAAGGAACTCGAAGAAATCACGACAACAAATAATGTAAAGGTCGTGCAACATTTGACAGGGAGGATAACAGCTCTGGGCAAATTCATATCAAGGTCATCAGACAGGAGTCATCATTTCTTCTCTTTACTCAAAAAGAAAAGCAACTTCGAATGGACTCCAAAATGCTAACACGCCTTGGAGGAGTTGAAGCGATATCTAACTAGTCCGCCTTTGCTCCACACACCAACAGAGGATGAAATGTTGTATTTATACTTGGCCGTATCTGAGATATCGATGAGTGATGTGCTAGTACGAGAGGATAAAGGTACGCAATTCTCAGTTTAATATGTATGTCGGATCCTAGGGGATGCCGAAACCAGGCATCTGCACCTAGAAAAAGTAGATCATGCGTTAATAAGCACATCTCAAAAATTGAAACATTATTTTCAATACCATCGTATTTACATTTTAACAATGTACCCTCTCCAAATAATATTGCATAAGCCCGAACTATCAAGCCGATAGGCCAAATGGGCCATTAAACTCGGGGGGGGGTATGATATCGAGTATCAACCCCAAACGGCTATCAAGTCCCAAATTCTGGCGGATTTCATGGACGACTTCTCACCCTCCCTCATCCCCGAGGTAGAAAAGGAACTTTTACTAAAAGCGGGCACGTCTTCTGGGGTGTGGACCCTGTTTACTGACGGCGCCTCAAACATGAGAGGATCCAGGCTCAATGTAGTCCTAAAGCTGCCTACGGGCAGCATAATCAGTCAGTCTATAAAAATTACAAGATTGGCTAACAATGAAGCTGAGTATGAGGTTATGATTGCAGGTCTCGAATTGGCCAAAAGCCCAGGATATGAGATCATCAAAGAAAAATGCAATTCACTCCTAGTAGTAAGTCAGGTAAATGGGAGGTTCGATGTCCGAGAAGACAAAATGCAAAGGTACTTGGACAAAATCCAAGTCACATTACACAGTTTCAAGGAATGGACCATGGTCCGCATACCCCGAGAACAGAACAATGTGGTTGATGCCCTCGAAAGCCTAGGATCATCTATTGAAGAATATGACCTACTCCTTAGGGTTGTTGTCCAACTGTCCAAATCAGTGGTTGAAGTAGGCCATGACGAGATTAATTCCACTATCCTAACATGAGACGAGAGAAATAAATATATTGACTATTTGAAAGATGACAAACTGCCCATGGATCCGAATGAATCAAGGGCCCCGCAAAACAAAGAAACACAATTCTCGCTCAACGAAAATGAGATTCTGTACAGAAGAACTTTTGATGGACCCATAGAATTATGTAACGGTACTTGCGGAAACCACTCTGACGCTGATTCCTTAGTCCGAAAGGTGATCAGGGCAGGCTACTACTGGGACAAAAAGACACCATGGAATTCATCCGAAAGTGCGACAAATTCCACAGATTTGCCCCTATGATTCACCAACTCGGGGAATAACTACATTCAATTTTATCGCCGTGGGCGTTCAATGACACAGGGAATGGACATCGTGGACTTCTACCAAGACACCAGGTAAAGCTAAATTTATTTTATTTATCACTGACAATTTTTCAAAATGGGTGGAAGCGCAGGCCTTCAAAAATATTAAGAGAAAAATAAGTCATTGACTTCATCCGGGACCACATCATATGCCGATTGGAGATTTCTTCCGAGATAACATGTGATAATGGGAGATAGTTCATCGGAATCAAAGTAACACAGTTCCTCGAGGATCACAAAATCAAGAGAATCCTATCGATTCCCTACCACCCTTGTGTAAACGGCCAGGCCGAGTCTACAAATAAATTCATCATCCAAAACCTAAAAAAGAACTTGGAAAGCGCCAAAGGAAAGCAGAGAGAAATATTGCCCGAAGTACCATGGGCATACCGAACAACCCCAAAATCAAGCATAGGGGAAACACCCTTCTCTCTAGTATATAGTACTGGGGATTTGATACCAATAAATGTCGAAGAGAAAGGCATCAGATTCCAACATACCACTGAGAGTTCAAACAACAAGACCATGACTACGGCCCTCGAACTATTGGATGAGAAGCGAAAAGCCTTACTGGTCCGAATGGGCGCCAAAAACAAAGGTTCAAAAGGTATTATAACGGGAGAACAAACCTCCAACACTTTGGAGTCGGGTACTTCGTCCTAAGGAAGGTCACCCTCAACACTCAAAACCCTAATAAATGGAAACTAGGCCAAAATTGGGAAGGACCGCACCGTGTCCTTGGAATAATAAAAAAAGGGTCTTGCAAACTCGGTATCATGGTAGGCGAACAACTTCCAAGCAATTAGAACATATCAATTCTAAAACGATACTACTATTAAGATGTCTGATGAAAGATTCTAAAACACCGTCCAGCCCGAAGACCTTAAGAATCTAAAGCACAATTTTCACTATTTTCCTTCGACCGGGGTTTTATCCCAAAAAGGGTTTTACCGGCAAGGTTTTTAACGTGTCAACATCTATACGCTACTTTAGGAAGACTAAACAAGTATTCAAGGCTTCTTATGCGATCAACCTTGAATATTAGAGGTATCACCCCTGAAGGTCACCTACTCGGAGTAGCTCAGATGTGCTAAATAGGGTCTCGATAGGAAAATAATGTACCGGGCCAAACGGTCATTCAAACCATGTCCGAATAAAATAACCAAGCTTGTAACAATAAAATGGTGTATACTTGTACCAAGAAATCAAAGAACACTTTCCCCTTCATCAAAGCATTTCGCGCTTCAAGGAAGCTCGATATTTTTTGCAAAATAACCCTAGAGCCAAAAAAATATCCCAAACACTTGGGGACTAGCGTCAACAATTCAAAGCCTGAATGACCTTTCGGTCGGAGTTCCAAACTCGTGAGTCCTTAATAAGGCAATATCAAGATTACAAAAGCGGCCCCAAAGCCAAAAAACAACCCGTACACGGACTGGCGTAAACAAATCAAAACAATGTGACCCCCATGTCGGAGTTCCAAACTCGTAAGCCCTCAATGAGGCAACATCAAAATTGCATAAAACGCTCCAACAGCCAAAAACATCCCGAACACTTGGGGGACACGCGTCGAAATCTCAAAAGTCGCATGACCTCCGAGTCAAAACTCTGACTTTGTAAAGCCCTCAATAAGGCAATACCAAGTTTACAAGAAAAGGCTCCCGAGCTAGAAAATGATTGACTACTCAAGGATTGCCGCCAATAGCTATCCCTCTTGGCTTATTCAAAAACCCGAGGCCATAAGACCCCAAGTGGGCTGACTCGGTCCCATAAGAGCTATACAAGGCAATAACAATATCTGTAAGACCTCAAGCAAGGCATGAACCGCACATGTACCAAGTGACAATATCTGTAACACCTTAAGCATGGCATGAACCATACTTGTACCAAGAGCTAAAATTGTAAGACCTCAAATGCATGTAAAACTTTTAAAACCTTACTAAAGGCATAATCCCGATCTCAAAGTTAAGGCTATATATCGAACTTATAAGACCCCTAAAAAGGAATACCCTTGATATAGAAGTCGAAACTACTTCACTTGGTGACTGAAATGCTCCAGCCAAACACAAATGACAATGGTCACAAGGCTGTACAAGCCAAACTAACGCGACTCGTGGAAGTCTGACTGTCGCTACATAATCACATGCCTTTAATTACATAAAAAAGAACTGGTTAAACAAGCTACACTCGACCTAAGCAAAAGAGCATTGACCACATTAGCTCTTAAATACAGTCTTTGACATACTCAGCCACCAAGCCAAACATCTCGAGGTGCTCAACCATCGCCATATAACGACTCATAATCGAGGTTTTATCAAACCATCGAAGAGCCAGGCAAACGAAATTTCAAAAATCCTTAACGGTGGAAAAATAAAGCCTATATTAGAGGTTGCATCAACCAAAGCATAAGAGCCACTGTCGCCAGCCCATACTAGAGGTCGCATCGAACCAATGTGTAAGAGCCCAAGGGCCAGCTTTAAATTCAAAAACTTGATGGTCAAATGAGCTCAAGTTGAAACCTGAATCAGAGACTGAACACAAAATAGTTAACTAAAAATGCCTGAGAGCAAAAGCATAAAAGCTCAAATGCTGGATTATACTATGAGGTCGCACCGTCCCAATGCATAAGATCTATTGTCGCCAGCACTAAAATAAAAGGCCGTACCTACCCAATACGTAAAATCCACTATCACCAACACAAAAATCAAATGTCGCACCAACCTAATATATAATAGCCGGGTCTAACACGAGAACGCTCGGGGAGTGAACTTCGACCGTTAAGGGTTGCTCAGCAATAGTAAAACCTGAGGGTCTAACCCAAGGTTTAAAATCTTGGATCGATTATCAAAAAACATCACACATCATTCCCAAAAGGCAAAGGAGAAAAGAAGTGATAAAAAATGAAAAGCCTTTTATACATATTGCCCAATGAGGCACGTTCACAAGGCCTTTAAAAACTCTTACAAAGAAAGAACTCAAACAAAACCCTAATCTATCATCAAGCCTACATCTTTGACGACTCTTCAGGAGCTTGTGCCCCAACGGTTCCAGCTACAGATCCAGGTCTTTCAGCGGCCTATTCCCTCTAGGGGCTCCGCCTTTATTTTTATAATTTCTGAAGTCACTACCCGATACACCTCTAGAAGCAAACATGGCAGCATCTTTCTTTTCTAGGGTTTTCACCCTCTCGAGCTCGACAAACAAATTGATACCTCCCGCGTGTATATCCTCGAGAGTCTGCCTTTGAGATTCTAATAAAGCATGCTCTACTACTCAAGCCAATTTCAATTTGGCCTCCTCAAGTGCTCTCCTGTCTTGAGAATTTATCAGAACGACATCCTATTTATTAAAATATATAAATGCCTCAGCTTTTGTTTTGATCATGAAAAGTGCAACTACCTCTATACTTGTCATTATCCTCACTCGCGTCATAAAGATGGTGCCCGACTAAGGCCATCTATTCCTGGAGAATATCCCTCTCAGAAGTTATCTCTCTAACGTGCCGTTTGAGTTTGAGAACTTTGGAGTCTCTAGCTCGGAGCTCCTCCCTTAATAGGGCACCTTCCTTCTCAAACTACACAAATCAGATCAAAGATCTTAAAATTCTAAGATCTGGCAAACATTCAGGCAATAGCAAACAAAAACTAGGTAACCTGTTCAACAAGATGAGTCTTCTCACGCTCCTGACGGTCCACCTCAGCCTAAAGATATGAAAAAGATAAGTTAGAAAGATAAAGATCAGGACGACAGGCAGGATTTACAAGAACTACCTGCTCACAAAGCATGTTCATCTCACTGAAGTCGAGCGAAGCTCGAGCTCAGGGATTCCCTCGGGAGCGGCTAAAGGCCTTTCAAAAATGCATCTTTGCCTATAATGGGCACCCCTGCATCGAAATTCTTCATCCTGGGAATCTTGCATTCCCTTAGGATGTAAGATTATTCCTTAAGGAGGTTCACTTGCCACGACAACCCCAACAAGGTCAATCAAAGTTATCTCGTATCCCTTCAAGGCTCTAAAACTGGCTTCCTCCAAACCTCCTACCAAATGCGTCTCAGCTCAAGGGATATTTAGCTATCAGCCAGCTCGGGAGCATCACCCAACACTTCCTCAGTGGCCTCTACAGCCCGAAGTTGGACCACGATGCATCAAGCTCTACCTCGGGAGCCATTGTCTCTCTGGTCTGATGGTCGATCAATTCCCCCCCCCCCCCCAGAAGCTATCAAGAAATTATTTTCCCCATCACCTTCAGCTAAAAGACTCCTTGCTACTTTTGGAGTTGAGGTTGATGGGTCAGCCTTAGACTCTTCGATCTTGGTCCACTATGATTCCAAAGGTTCATTCGACGGTTCCCTTTGTATTCTCTTCCCCTCGTGAGGTCTTGAAGTATCCCCTTCACCAGATGATGTTTCCTTCATCAAAAGGGACCTTCCCAAGGCCTACACAAATGAAAGTGGTCAGCATAGGGAGTAAGGACACTATCGGTAGCAATTCTGATTAAAAGATACGACTTTGGGAGGAGTAAAGGCTCACCATGATCCTTGGCTTCCCATCAATCTTGGGATAGATCATGCCACACTAGCTCGACGTATGGGCAAATCGAGTCCAGTCGGCCGACCTAGCCCGAGAGGTCCATAACTGTGCTAGGGTAAACTGCTACAGCTTCATAAGCAGAAGAAATTAGTGCATGGAAAGATATATCTAAAATAAATGCAAGGAGATTCTAGATAACGCATCTACTAACGTTTCATGTTCCACCTTTCTAGGAAAGGCCTATGATAATGCCAAACTATGCGTTATAAAAAGATACACACAGACGTAGAAAATATAGTCTGGGTATTTTTGCCCAGAGTTGAACCACAGAGAATTAACCTATCAATTACTCTTTTCAGATTTACTAAATTCACACAATCAATTTTCCCAAACCTTGTACTTACAGTTGATGATATATCTAACAATTAAACTGAAAGTAAATAAAGATGTAAGTTAACTAAGCTTGCTTGTATATAATAGAAATAAGATCTAAGGTAATGCTTTCCCCCTTGGTTGATTTCATTGGATAAATATGTTTTACAACTGAGAACTAGTTGTCTCTATCAATCATGAACGCTCTAGCTATCATAAATCTTTCTTAAGCAATTATGATAATTTACTAGATGCATTTTCTCAAGCTACATTAGCGAGTTTCACATAACAGTCCACTTAGATTGCACCCGAGGTGTCGTTATCTCTAATCTAACCTCTAAACCCTTTGTTATGACTCTCGTCCATACTTCAGGAGTGATGTTGTTCATACAATCACCTAAATATGCACTCTCTCTCAAATAGATAAATACTAAATATGAATGAATAATTGAGGGCTCTTTCAACTAACCACAATCAAAACATAGATGAACAAATAGAGATTAACAACCAATTCCAACTATATTAATATACCAACCAAGTCATCCCCAACGGGTTTTACCAAAACCTTAGGTTAAAGTATTTAGCTACTCATAACAACGGAAGATAAAACTAATAGATTATTCATAACGGAAGAATTGTAAGAAAAATAGAAGAGAATGAGAACTATGATGTTTTGGGTGATCTCTCACACTTGTTCTTCTTCCAAAAGTAATCTCAAATTAAGCCTAAACTATTTTGGGCGAGTTTCTACATCTTATAAGGGTTTTACACAAAGTTTCCCCAAATGAACACTTTGGCCCCTAGAATTCCTGGCTTTTGAATAGTACTTCGCGGCGTCGACCGCAGTGACGACCGTAGAAGTAACTACCTTTAACCGCGGTATGGACTGCGGTGGCGACCACGGTGAGCACTGCCCGGCTTTTATCTCTACATTACTTCTTTTTTGCTCTTTTGTGTTCGGGTACTTCTTGAGTGGATGTTTTCTTCACGTTATTGCCTCCAAACACTTCATGCTGCTTTCGTACATCTTGTATTCCCTACGAAACCAATTAGCACCAACTAAAGCATTTTATTGGCAATTTACGTCATAAAATAATAACAAATCATGGACAATTAACGTGTAAATAACAACAACATGGCCTATTATCAACACCTACACTCATATCATTGCTAGTCCTCGAGCAATTCACCACACTCCATAAACTTCATTCCCTATGTTTTTCCCTCAACGACTCACACCGTGAACATTTTACAAGAGTTACACCTAGTAGTGAGCAGCTTTTACCTCAAGACTCAAATCTTCCGTACCCTGTAATATTTGCACTTACTTAAACCACTCTACACAATAGTCAAGACACACCTTTCTTTTGTGAATCACATGCCCTCACATTATATAAGAGAGTTGTTCCTTATATATAATGATAGTGATAACAATTAGGAACTCAATTAGACAGAATTCACTCACTCTTCAAAGAACATTCACATGCCACGAAGAGGCACCATAAGCTTGCTCGTAGTGTAGTACTCGAATAATCGAGCTCATTTAGTCTTAGATCAATTATGACTTTATTTGGTTGTAATGTAAAATACGGGACAGGTAGGAGGCATTTAGATGTAAGAGTGGCTACACCTCTCTAATCACTTTAATACATACATTTTAAACATTCAATCATTTACTTCTGTCAAACCAAAATTCCACCTTCACACCAATGTAACTTACCATTTTCTTCTTTAAGCACACTTACGTCAAGAGCCCCCACTAATCAAGGAAATACATGTTTTTTTAGTGGCTCGCCCTTTTCTTTCAAAACAGTGTACCTTTCTCCTTATTCAATTAGTTCCACTCAAAAGCCAAACCAACCACCCCACACTTTAACTTTTACAAAGTTCATAACAATTCAATTGCTCATGAGAGGTGAAAAGGTTCAAATAGATGGATAATTCAAACAAATAGGGAAGTCTTGTAATGTGGTTGCTAAAGAAAAAGGATTATAGGCTTAAAGGAGTTAGCTACGGTATATAACAATTAAGTGGGTCACATATACATATCTGGTTCAACAAAGAAATGCCTAAATAACTTCTAAGACTGAATGAAGCTACTATTTCGCTTTGCAAACACACAACGTAAGTTCTAGGCATCAAATGTACATCATGGAATACTGTAACACTCACTCACATGGCACATGACTCACTCTGGATTAGTTTATCAAGACATTTTGTTTGAATATTCAAGTTTGGTACAAACATCCAATTTTTAAGGCACTTAAATCAGATTCAAACCATGAACCTAAGTGCTACACTCGAGCGTCTACTGTGTTCAGGTGTAAGAACGCCACATGTTTTCCTTCTTCAAAAAAAGAATTTTAACTCCTTGCCCATTAATCCTATCCTAAAACAAGAAAAAAAAAAGAAACACAAAATCTACTTATACCGGTTTAAGTTAAACCCTTGGAAAAGAACCGTGGCCCAAATAAAAACCAAGGGGGAGTTACTACACTACCTAAGAAATAAAAAATAAATTAAAAACATCCTTTTGGTATTTTCTATAGACTAGCTTCCCTCAAGAAAAATTGTCTAAAGAATTCGTCACTAGGAACAGTCTTAAAAAACATTTTTCTCGACTTAGTCCCTCAAGAACCCCGCCGAAAGAGATCCATCATCGGGACAAGTCGCTTACTATGTTAACTTTCCTAAAAGAGACTTTTACTCTATTTCTAAAGCACTAACACGAAACAAACTACGAACAACAAATAGAAAATTTTCACAAGTACAACATACAACAAAGTTTCCCCCACACTACAATTCAAATGAAGACATCTCCCTATGGATTGACAATATAAAAAGTAGTGAGGTAAAGGAACTTCCCTAAAGGATCGCTCTTGATCCTAAACTATGTCTGGTTTCACGTTGCTGGTGCGACCTAGAGCTCTCAACCTGCCCATGAACTATTTTTTTCGACTTCACCTGTTGGTCAGCCACAACATCAATGTGGGTACCCAAGTGGGTGATGGAGGTCCGCAGTTCAGTCATCACCTGCTCCCAAGTAGCCGTGACAGTACTCCAGCGTGGTTGTGATGAGACCACCTCTTCCTTTCTAGTGGGGGTTATGATCTCAGTAGCTTCAGCATCATCAGTATCATCCTCAGACCCAGACACGATAGACGAGTCATCACTATGTTGTGCTAGCCTTCGTCCATTTTGCCTAATTTTTCTTGCCCCGAAACAAGTTTTTATAGGCAATTTCCCATCAACTCGAGAGTTCTTAGAAACATTAGCAAGGCGGCATATACGGGTGACAAGCAATGAAAAGTAGTGGCCTCTGCTTAGTCCGGGCGATTAGATGGACATTTCTTCATAGAGGACTTAGGCGGCATCAAACCCTTGGTGAGTCATGAAGTAGTAGATCATAGCACCATGTGGCCTATTTACATTGGTGGTATTGCTGGATGGGAGCAACCGAGTGGTGATGATAGTGAGCCAACATTTGGCCTCCCAAGTAAGAGACTTAGAGTGTAGAGTTATCGATTGTGCTACCCACTTGGGTTGTCTGCTAGGTGTACAGAAGACCTCCAGAATTCTGTCCTAATCAATCGATGGGCTAATAGCCACGACGTAGTGGTCGTCACCCCTGAATATAGGGAGGTGATAAGCTCTGCGGATGACTTATATAGAAGCATTAACCCTGGTGTTACGCACAGTCACACCCCCGGCCTCGTGTTCTGGTAGGTTGGCATAAAACTCATACACTAGCAGAATATTGGCCTCATCAGGAGCCTCAAAGAAGATGTCCAGGTGACATCTCCTTAGCTCATTAAACATGTTGGGGCACTATTGCACCAAAGCTTTCCTGTCGATATGGACCTCATGGAGTAACTTCTTGGCAAGTTTCTGATTGTACCTTATCTCTGCTGCTTCAGAGACGAACCTAGTGCTATCAAACAATAGTTCTATGGTTTAGCCCCTAGCTCGTGAGGAGCCTCTTGGGCCACTAGCAGAGGACCGAGTGTTTCATCTCTTACGTGAAGAATTCATATTACCTGTCAAAACAGAGAAATGTATATTAGGATAAGCCTAAAATGTGTGACTATGGGTGGTTACTCAGACTTCACCACATCCATGTCACAACATCCCCTTATAACTCCATTGAGGTAATTTCCCAAACACCGTGTGGGCAAGATAATTAACTTCATATT
This sequence comes from Nicotiana noctiflora, assembly GCA_032618575.1. Taxonomy (NCBI): domain Eukaryota; kingdom Viridiplantae; phylum Streptophyta; class Magnoliopsida; order Solanales; family Solanaceae; genus Nicotiana; species Nicotiana noctiflora. Next base: position 76,622 of record JASVEL010014239.1, on the reverse strand, counting down.
CATGTCCTATGGGAATCAAGAAAACTTTCCCAATTGAATTATCCACTACACCAACACATCCCACACTTGCTACAAACAATCACCCAGCAACAACACCCTTTCAATATGCAATAAATAGCCCATTCACCAACATATCCAATCAACCACGAATTTACACTACAAAAGAAGAAAAATAAAGAAAAAGAAGAAAACTAAACAAAAATCCTAGAACTAATCCTATATTATACACATTAAACTAGTATACAACACAATAGATAGGGAGAAAATAGATTTGGGGGGTTGAAATTCACACTTTGGCGGAGGAGGGGTGATTGGGTCTTGTGAAGGAGGGGGAGAAGATAAGAGATGGAGGGTGGGGAGTTAGGGTTTAGAGAGGGCGGAATGTCGTGTGTTTGTTTAAGGGGAGCGGGGGGATGTTTGTTTTAATTTGAAGAGAAGAAGAGAAAATTGTAAAGAAAAATGAAAAAAAAATTAAAATATTAAAAACATTTGCGCGACTGGTACCCGACCACGGTCGGCTCCACGATTTGAGGCAGTGCTTCCCACTGTCAGCACCACGGTCAACGCTGTGATCACGGTGAATTTTTGTGGCCTACAGTTGTTACTGCGATTTAAGACATTGTCTCATGCGGTCAAATTGCAATTCGCGATGTGGTTGTGGTGCACGGCTTTTTTTGTCTTCTAAACATGAAGTTACATACTACACTTACAACAAATTAGTGGGGTGCCTCCCACATAGTGCCTGATTTAACATTGCGGCAATGCAAGTAGTTGAGCCATCATTCCTTATTCGTGTACTGGTACTTTCAAATTGATCATCATTGTATCCCTTTTTTCTTTAGTTATTCTAAGTTAATGTTTCAACCTTTGTCCATTTACTGAGTTTTTCCCATCTTATGACTCGATTTCAATAGCTCCACTAGTGAACATTTGTACCACTCTAAATGGTCCTGACCATCGGGACTTTAACTTACCCAGAAATATTCTTAGCCTTGAATTATACAGTAATACCTTATCACCGGGTTTGAAATCTTGTCCACAATGTGTTTATCATGCATCTTCTTCATTCTTTCCTTGTATAGCCTCATGCTTTCAAAGGCTTGATATCTAAATTCTTCCAGCTTATGCAACTCTGTCAGTCGATTTTGTCTAGCTGCATCAAGATCCATGTTCAATTGCTTTAGTACTTACCAAGCTCGATGTACTAGCTTGACAGGCAGGTGACAAGCATTCCCAAATACCAACTTGTATGGTGACATACCTATTGATATCTTGATGACGTCAAGCTTATTGTCACAATCAGTTTGTGTGGCATTCACCTTCTTAGTTAGTATACTTTTTATCTCCCTATTGGATATTTCAACCTGCCCAGTGGTTTGCGGATAGTAAGGGGTGGACACCCGTACATCATATTTTGCAAGTAGTTTCTTAAAGGCTCTATTACAGAAGTGAGTGCCCCCGTCATTGATGATCGCTCTTAGTGTCCCAAACCTTATGAATATGTTCTTTTTTAGAAATCCTACCACCACTCTTGCATCATTAGTAGGCAATGATGCATCCTCTACCCATTTAGACGCGTAGTCCACAGCAACAAGGATGTACTTATTACAAAATGAGCTGACAAACGGACCGATAAATTCAATCCCCCAAACATCAAACACCTCTACCTCTTGAATCGGGTATATTGGCATCTCATGGCAACGAGAAATGTTTCCATACTGCTCGCATTCATTGCATCCCTTGACAAAAGTTATGCATCTCTAAACACAGCTGGCCAAAAGAATCCGGCTTCTAGCATTTTTGTAGTTGTCCTGACCCCTCCAAAATTTCCTTCGTATGCTAATGCGTGGCAAGCCTGGAAAACTGAAAATTGTTCTATCTCGGGGACACACCACCGGATAATATTATCAAAACATATTCTAAATAGATGAGGCTCGTCCCAATAATACATGCCGCAATCACGAAAGAACTTTTTCGTTTGGACAAATGAAAGGTCTGGAACTATATCGCATGCAAGGTAGTTTGCAAAATCTGCTTACCATGGCACATCTTCCAGAGTAGCTGCGAGCAGATACTCATCTGGAAAGGTTTCCAGAATCTCTTCGACCGCGACTAATTTTTTAGCTCCTTCAAGTTGTGATAGATGATTAGCAACTTCATTTTCTACGCCCTTGCGGTCATGAATTTCGAGGTCAAATTCTTGAAATAGTAGCACCCAACAAATTAGGCGCGGCTTAGACTCATTATTCTCAATTAGGTACTTGTGAGCTACATGGTCAGTGTATACAATTACCTTGGAACCAATTATATATGATCGGAACTTTTCAAAATCAAACACCGCCACTAACATCTCCTTCTCCGTCATAGTGTAGTTGAGCTGCGTACCGCTTAGCATTCTACTTGCGTAGTAAATCGGGTGCATCAGCTTATCCTTTCGTTGTCGCAAGACTGCTCCTATAGCATAGTCGCTTGCATCACACATGACCTCAAATGGTTGCTCCCATGTGGGTGCAACAATGATGGGTGCAGTTACCAACCTCTTCTTCAGTTCCTCAAATGCCAACATACAATCATTAAAAAACACAAAGGGCTGATCCTTTTCAAGGAGTTTGCATAATGGGTTAGCAATTTTGGGAAACTCTTTTATGAAACGCCTTTAGAACCCAGCATGCCCAAGAAAGCTTCTCACTGCCTTGACTGAAGTGGGCGGTGGTAGCTTTTAAATGATATCGACCTTAGCATGGTTGACCTCAATTCCTTTACTGGACACTCGATGTCCAAGGACTTTCCCTTATTGTGCCATAAAATGGCACTTCTCCCAATTAAGCACTAAGTTTTTCTCCATGCATCTTTTGAGCACTCTTCTTAAGTTGTGAAGAAAGTCTTCGAATGAATCTCCCACCATAGAGAAATCCTCCATATATACTTTTATAATATCCTCCACCATATCTGTGAAGATGGATAACATGCACCATTAAAAAGTTGATGGCGCATTGCAAAGCCCAAAGGACATTCTCTGAAAGGAAAAGACGCCATATAGACAGGTGAAGGATGTTTTCTCTCTATCATCAGGGACTATTAATATCTGATTGTGCCTCGAATATCCATCCAAGAAATAAAAGTACGATCTTCCGGACAGCTTGTCCAATATTTGGTCATTGAAGGGCAAGAGAAAGTGGTCCTTTCGGGAGGCGGTGTTCAATTTCCGATAATCCATGCAAATTTGCCACCCTGCGACTGTACGAGTTGAGATCAACTCATTTTTCTCATTGTGCACAACAATCATTCCCTTTTTTTAGGTATATATTAGACAGTGCTGGCCTAATTGCTATCAGAAATGGGAAAGATGATTCTCGTATCTAACTATTTGATCACTTCCATCTTTACGACCACTTTCATGTTTGGGTTCAACCTTCACTGATGTTCCCTCGAAGGTTTGTGCCCCTCTTCCGGGAGAAACTTATGCATACACCCTTTATGTCTTCCATGGTCCAGCCAATGGCAGTTTTGTTTTCCTGTAGTACCTGAAAGAGTCGTTCTACATGTACATCTAGCAAATCGGATGATATAATAAAATGTAAGGTCGAATCAGGTCCCAGGAACACATACGTAAGGTGATTTGGGAGTGGCTTTAGCTCCAGTTTGGGTGGTTCTTCAATAGATGGCTTTGCTGGAGGTGTAGCCCTTTTTTCTAATTTAGGGTACTCAAATTGAGGTTCCCTTGTCCAGAATCCTCGACCTTCAAGTGCCACTATCCATTCAGCTAACCCTTCACCATCCATCTCATCCAAATTTTTCAGACATGCTTCTAATGGATCGTGAATAGTCAGGGTTGCGTCGTCCTCTTGCAGAATTGCATCTACTGCATCCACCATAGAGCAATTAGCATATTCGCTGGGTCTTCTCATAGATTGTTGAACATTGAATATGACTTCTTCATCGTTCAGTCGCATTTTTAGTTCCCCAGTCTCACAATCAATCAGTGCTCTGCCACTCCCCAAAAATAGTCTACCTAAAATGAGAGGTGACTCATCATCTACCTGGTAGTCCAGAATAACAAAGTTTGCTGGGAACACGAACTTTCCCACTTGTACCAACACATCATCAAGAATACCAGTTGGCCTTTTCACCATGTAGTTAGCCAACTGTAACAGCATAGAAGTCGGTCTAGCTCTATTGATGCCCAATTTAGTGTACACAGCCAGCGACATCAGATTTATGCTTGCCCCCAGATCACATAAGGCCTTTGCAAAGGCGTAGCTCCCAATTGTGCATGAAATAGTGAAACTGCCTGGATGAGACATCTTTGAGCCATCGGTCTTGTCACTAATGCGGTGCAGATCTGTGTCAGAGTCACGGCGGAAAGATCCTAAAAATCAAACTTCCATGACATTAAGTCTTTCATCATCTTTGCATAATCGGGCATCTCCCTCAAAGCATCCATCGAAGGAATATTCAACTGAATCTGACGCTGCACCTTCATAAATTTCTTCTATTGAAGTTCATTCTTTTGTTTAACCAGTCTCCAATGGAAGGGTGAAGGTATCACCCTTTTGCATTGATTGCTGGCTTTTCTATGTTGGAATTTTCCGGCACAAGAGGGGCCACCTCTTCTGCAACTTGCTTATTAATCTTTTCTTTCTCCTGATTCTGTTCAACCACCACCTCCATAAGCTCTGTTGGTTCCTCCACCTCTAATGGAACTGGAGTGACTGTCGTACTCTCCTTTCTGGCTTGTATATTCTCCTATTCTCTATCTAAATCTATTCCATTTCGGAGACTGACTGCGATCAGCTGATTTGGGTTTTGCTCTTTGGGGTTTATCTTAGTTCCTGCGGGCATGGTTCCCTGAGGACGGTTGTTCAAAGCCATGGACAGTTGTCCCAGCTGTGTTTCTATGTTCTTTATGGCTGAATTATACACTACCAATTTTTCCTGAACTTTATTGTTTGTCCCAATGAGTTGCTGAAGCACACCCCTAATTTCTACCATATTGTTATATTACTGCTGAGGATGCGGTTGATAAGCTAATTGTTGCTGATTTTGCTATGGATAGCCCTGTGGTTTCTGATATGGTACTAGCACTAATTGGTTTTGAACGTGCATACCCACAAGCTTCTGCATATTAGGCCTGTACTACTGAATTTGATGGGGTCTCCATTGTTGTGCTCCTTGTCTCTTCCCCCCAGAGTTGTTGACATAATTCATATCCTCTCGTGCCCCTTGATTATCACCTTCTCCACTCAATGAACACACATACGACAAATTAATACAAGGTTTACACAGTCCTCTATTTATTTTATCAACAATGTGTACTTGTTTTGTACCCATCTCATCAATCTTCTTTGTCAGGATAGTTACCTGGGTCATGAGTGTAGCCATGTTCTCTGAATATGAATTATTGGGATCAAGCGAGAGTGAATGAACTATAGGTTCCGATGTTGTACCTCTAGTCATCGACCCCAAATTTTGTGACATCTTATCGAAATGGATTTTGCATTTGGTGAATGTTTTGCTTAAGAAAGCACCTCAAGCTGAAGCATGCACACTTGTTTTCAAATTGTCAGCTAGACCCATGTAGAATCTCTGGCCTAGCATCTAGTCTGGAATGCCATGATGAGGACACATCACTAGCATCCCTTTAAATCTTTCCCAAGTTTCTTGCAAGGACTCAGTTGGCTGCTGCTTATACTGCAATATATCATAAATTTGTCTTGCAATCTTATTAGGCGGATAGATCTTGTTCAGGAACTGCTTGACTAACTCCTCCCATGTGATGATAGAGTTGATAGGTAGCGAATTTAGCCAAGTCTAAACTTTCTCAGTTATAGAGAATGGAAACAGTAGCAACTTGTTAGCTTCTGGAGTCGCGTTTGGCTACCTTTGGGTCATATAAATTGACAGAAAATTTTTCATGTGTTGTTGCAGGTCTTCAATGTGTGACCCGGAGAACATTACTTTATTCTACAAAAGATGTAGCATATTGTTGGTTATCTGGAAAATCTCCCCTTGGATTGCGGGCATAGCTATGGCAGTGGCCAGGTTATCAGCTATGGGTTGTGCCCAGTCATATGGTGCAGTCTCATGCACAAGAGGTTCCACTACTCTTACGTTAAGGTTTGCTGGTGGGTCCCTAACATTTCTGTTGATGTTGTCTACATCACCTATATCTAATTCAAGATTGTGTTATTGTTGGCATTGTTGAAGTCTCTTATTGGCATGGTTTAGTGCCCTGAATGTTTTCTCGGGGTCTGAGTCCTTCTAGCAGTTCTATAGTCCTTGAAGAACTTTTAGGCGTACATCTGATTTCCACAAGAGTTCAAACGTTTGAATTTCAATGAAATATTGGGTATAGAGAAAACTGACTACACATATAATTTTTGTATTTCATTCAATTATAATTGATAACACCGTGTATTCCTCGATAACGGTGCCAAAATTTGATAACGCCAAACTATGCCTTATAAAAAGACACACACGGACGTAGCAAATATAGTCTGTGGTATTTCTGCCCAGAGTCGAACCAAAGAGAATTAACCTATCAATTACTCTTGTTAGATTTACTAAATTCACATAATCAATTTTCCAAAACTTTATACTTCATGATTATTGATATATCTAACAATTAAACTAAAAATAAATAAAGCTGAAAGTTAACTACGCTTGCTTGTATATAATAGGAGTAAGATCTAAGGTAATGGTTTCCCCGGTTGTTGATTTCCTTGGTTGAATATGTTTTGCACTTGAGACTTAGTTGTCTCAATCAATCATGAACGCTCTAGCTACTATAAATATTTCTCAAGCAATTATGATAATTTACTAGACGTACTCTCTCAAGCTACGGTATCTAGTTTCACAAAATAGTTCACTTAGATTGCACCCGAGGTATCGTTATCTCTAATCTAACCTCTAAACCCTCGGTTATCACTCTCGTTTATACTCTGGGAGTGATGTTCTTCATAACATCACCTAAATATGCACTCTCTCTCAAGTAGATAGATACTAAATAGAAACAGATAATTGAGGTCCCTTTCAACTAACGACAATCACAACATAGATGAACAAATAGAGATTAACAACCAATTCCAAATATATCAATATAACAACCAAGTCATCCCAATGGGTTTCACCAAAACCCTAGGTTAAAGTATTTAGCTACTTATAACAACGGAAGATAAAACTAATAAATTATTCATAACGGAAAAATTGCAAGAAAAATAGAAGAGAATAAGAACTATGATATTTTGGGTGATCTCCCACACTTGTTCTTCATCCAAAAGTATTCTCAATTTAAGCCTAAACTATTTTGGACGAGTTTCTACATCTTATAAGGGATTTGAACTAAGTTTCCCCAAATTAACACTTTGTCCCCTAGAATTCCTTGCTTTTGAATAGTGCGCCGCAGCCACGGCGTCAACCGCGATGACGACCGCGGACGGCACTACCTTCAACCACGGCGCAGGCCGCAGTGGCAACCGCAGTGAGCACTGCCCGGCTTTTATCTTTGCATTCCTTCTCTTTTCCCTCTTTTGTGTTCGGGTACTTCTTGAGTGAGTGTTTTCTTCACGTTATTGCCTCCAAATACTTCATGTTGCTTCCGTACATCTTATATTCCCTGTGAAACCAATTAGCACCAATTAAAGCATTTTATTGGCAATTTACATCATAAAATAATAACAAAGCATGGAAAATTAGGTGTAAATAACGATTATATGGCCTATTATCAGCCTCCATTTCGATGGGATCAGGTCCGAAGTCATAACTCGGACAAAACAGCCCATCCACCCTATGTTCCTGACTTCATCGATGCAAGAAAAAAGGGCCCTCGAAGCATGGTGGTGGAGCTTAATCAGGCACCCTCGAAAGACACGGGGGCTGTACATCCTGACCAGATGATCGAGGGTGAAGGGCATCTCCCAATAATTTTCACATAATACATGATCATGTAGACAATGCACCAGAACGAAGGGTGAATCTGGCCGAGGGTCACTCGATACCATTGGCGGAAGTCAATAATCAAAGGGTCTATTAGAGGCAAGGATGGACCCACCGGCGCAACGGTAAATGGGTAAGTACACACACTAAGAAAATCGACTTTGTATGTCGTTATATCCTCCTCCTGAGAAGGGACCTCCATAAGAACCGTGTTGCCCCGGAGATAATCAGTCATCACTCTCTCGACGTCTATTATTGAGCTAATATATTGATACACAAGATCACGATGCCCCAGCTTCGAAGAAGATTTTCAGCCTTGAAATTGAAAAATATTGTAAAAAATCCTAGAACACATTCTCCAGCTCGAGCTTGGCCTCTAGATGAAAGCGAAGAGGAGGAAGTTACATTCTCCTAAGAAATAGAGGCGGAAGTTTTCGCAATTCTTAAAATATTTCAGAGGAGAAAAGGAAATTGCTTTACGAAGAAAGAATAAAAGTGAATGTAGAAGGAATTTTTTTTTGGGCCCGGTGGTGCAATAAACAATAAAGAACGAGAAGAGGTATTTATAGCAGCACTACACGAACGTTTAAGAAGCCTAAAAGACGGCCATCTATTGTAATCAGTATGAAGACTTTTAAAGGTTGAGTGTATGCGACCTTTTGGCACCTTATTTTATCATGTCAACTGTTCGACAAGATGTCACTACCGTCATTACAAAATTACCAGAAGGGCAGGGATTCGAGGTTGTTTCTTATTGTTTCATTCTAAAAAATGACGAGGACTATCTGTATATGAGCGAAATCCGAAGGCCCGCTTTCATGGTAATTGTGTCTCTCTTTTAGCCTCAAAAAAGGCCCCGAAGGTCCGGGTACGCACTCGATGCTTCGACCATGAAGGCTCCTCACACTCGACTTTGATGTAACGCAAGTCGGTGGTTATCAAGGGTAAGCACGAAGTTCCCGGTATGTATTCTAAATTGACATCATCTACAAAAATAGTACCAATCTGCACCATGTTACTAGATAGTTGTGCCAGCTATCTTACTTTGTAACAAATGCATTTGTACTACGTTAGTTTTCTACCTCATATACAAAGAGGATCCTTGTTATTTTGTAGGCATTTTGATGCTCAATACTAAATACACAACAACATTCTTCCTGCTCTCTAACATATTCTCTTACTCTCGTTACTTCCATTTATTGCTTATATCCATTGTGTTCTATTTATTGTTATTCATTTAGTGCTCATAAAGAGCCATCATTCTAGCTCTCGTAACTATTAGTCCTTCCTCGATCGCTCTTAGATGGTCACCCAGCTCAAACACGAGGCCTTATAAATGACAACTCGAGGCTGCAATCTCCAACTCTAAGCTATAATGTTGATTTATAACCTTTTACTTAGCATCCATTACTTAACAACTAGCATAAAAATATATCACTAGTCTTTAGAACCTCATAGTTAAATTTAGTTATAATTATCATTTTCACGGTAAACGAATTACATTTGCATTTTGCCCACTCTCAATACTAGTGTTGGAGAACAGGTTACAGAAACTGATCATAGCTCACCCTTACAATCCTTTTCCTTTCGTACACATGTACCATATTTGCAACCTATATCCTTAAATGCTCTAAGTGGTAGTAGTCAGCATTTGATAGAAAAGCTTTCTATTGATTGTGAACCTGAGTCATACGAAGAAGTAGCAGCTATACCTGCTGGGCAACGAGCCATTAATTAAGAATTTGATTCCATCTATTCTAATCATACATGTCCCACTACCTACAGGAAAGAAAACAATAGGTTGTAAATGGGTATATAAAATCAAACATAAGGCAGATGGAAGTGTTGAAAGATTTAAAGTTAGACTAGTTGTCAAGTGTTACACTCAACAAGTTGGAATGTACTACACTGAGAAGATGACTACTTTGAGAGCATTAGTTAGTATTGCAGTAAAGAAGAACTGGAAATTTTTTCAACTTGATGTGAACAACGCTTTTCTACATGGAGAACTTAATGAAGAAGTGTACATGAAAGTCCCACCAGGACTATAAGTATAAAAACAGAACTTGGTGTGTAAGCTAAACAAATCCTTATATGATTTGAAGCAAGCAAGTAGGCAGTCGTATGCTAAGTTGACAAAGGCCTTATGCTCTAAAGGATATGTGTATTCTATGCTAGACTATTCTCTTTTCTACAAGAAGGATGGAAAATTAATTTAATTTTGTAGCAGTATATGTGGATGATGTCCTAATGACAGGAACAAATTTGGAAGAAATCAAGGAATTGAAGTCTTTCCTGCATGGGACTTTCAAAATAAAGGATCTGGGAAGATTACACCATTTCCTAAGATTGGAGTTACTATGCAAGCATGATGGAGCAATAATCACACAACGCAAGTTCACAACTGATCTGATAAAGGAGTTTGAGTGCTCACACTACACTCCCATGGCCTCTCCCCTTGATCCTTCAACAAAGTTAAAAGCCACTGAAGTTAAATTACTCACAAACCCCACTCAATACAGAAAGCTAGTGGGAAAAATTAACTTCATCACCAACAAACAACTTGATATTTCCTATAGTGTCCAATATCTCAGCCAGTACATGCAATGTCCACAAGATTCTCATCTCAAAGTTTCCATGCATGTACTCAGATATTTGAAAGGTGATCCTGGTATGCAGATTTTTCTGTCGAACAGTGGAGATTACAATCTAAGAGCCTTTTGCGATGCAGATGGGGCAGCTTGCACTGAGACTAGTAAATCAGTTAGCGATTATATTATATTACTTAGGGACAATCCAATTAGTTGTAAATCAAAGAAATATTCAACTATGTCACTAAGCTCTGCAGAGGCAGAGTACATGTCTGCAAGAAAGGTAGTTGTAGAGCTTGTTTGGTTATCTAAACTTTTGGAGGAACTAACTATACACTTGAGTCTTCCTATTCTAGTATACTATGATAATCAAGCAGCCCTACACATCGCCAGAAATCCAGTGTTTCATCAGTGAACTAAACACATATTGTTCGATTGCCATTTTGTAAAGGATAAGGTCATGGAAGGATTAATCTCTCTACTCTATGTTCATATAGACAACCGGCACATAGATATACTTACCAAATCCCTAACATGCATCAATCATTCATCACTGCTTCACAAGTTGAAAATGAGTACCTGCCTTCCAACTTGATGGAGGTGTTAAGACTAGAACCTTGATAATTATTTAACTTGGAGCCACATTGCTAGGATACTTTTGCAATTAGTTAATTAGGTTGTTAGTTCTAGATTTCTAAGCTGATGTTTCAAAAAGCAGTTAGTTACATTGTTAGTTAGTGTCACTGATTTGTATATATATATAAGGCCACTATCATTTCCTAATTTAATTCAATGAGAATGTTTAATCTCATTCCAGAGATTCTCGAACCTTCTTCTTATTATTATTTCTTCCTTTGAGCTTCATGGCATGCAGCCGTGGTGGTTGAGCTTTAGCTTAACTCATCTCTTTGATAATGTTCAATTTTGTCAACCCTTGATAGGAGGGTGTGAAGGTCAAGAATTAGGATAGTATGTTAGCAAGTAGTCGAGCGTCTTTCTTTTTCATACCAGTAGTACTAGTATTATTCTTTTATTTTCTTATTCGTATATTTAAATTACTATATGATATTTCTTTTGCTTTAGTTTTCTTATTATCTTGTTGTTGTTACTATTCCTTTTCCATGACTTCTCCACTACCATATTTCTTTTCAACACTGTTGAGATTTTACTTTTATTGAGCCGAGGTCTATTGAAAATAATGTTTCTACCTTAACAAAATGAGAGTAACATCTATGTACATACTTGTTTGACTCAAAAGTTATTAAAACCTTTTTGAACAAATCAATCGAAGATGAGGGGGTAAATCTTAGCTAAGTGTAATAACCTCTAGAGGGAAAGATAGATAAAATGAAGACTTCTTATTTGAAAAATGATATTCTTGACAAGATTCGTGGTCCCCCCTATACAAGGATATTACACCCCCCCTCCCCCTTATATACAAGGAATCAAAACCTCCTAATCAATAAAAGGCAAAGTATAAGGAATATTCAAAGGAATATTCTTAATGTCCCCTAGTGGGCCTACACAATTGCAATGATCATATAGTTTTTCGTCTGACTTTAGGTCGTCTCTCATAGGACATCAAATTAAAGGAAAACCGTCATTCGTCATGCTCATCTTGGTCATAATTGGTCAAATTTAGACCCATACAATTAATCCCTCTCCTTGTTGGAATTGCAACCAAGTGAATCCTCGATGAGCGGACCTTATGTGTTCCTGTAGAGAAGTTTGACCCGTCGAGACATTACAATAATGGCCAATGTGGAATGATCAGCGTGTTTAGTAAGACACCAGACAATGCATTTTACCGGGAAATGATGTCATCCTTATGTGTGTCATCATTACGCATGTTTTCGAAGAAAGGAGTTGATGGCTTGATGTTTTGATTCTAGCGCTACTCTATGACCTTCTACATTGATTCTAGCACCACCCAACCCTATAAATAGGTGGAGGGTTAGTTTTTTTGAAAGTTCTTGGCCATTTCATTCCTGATACCCCCCCCTAGTTCTCCGAGTTTGCTTTGATACATTTATGATTCTTCTTCCCTCATTCTTTGTTCACAATCTCTTCCTCTTCCTTCTCTTTGCATTAATACCTCTTTGAACAAAGTCATGCCAATGTTATATCATTATCGTGAATGGGTCACTAAGGTGTAAAGCCCCGTAAACTTTTGGTGCTTAAAACCTAGTAACCTGTGGTGTCATGGTCCGAATAATGTATTAGGAATGTGTAGAATTCTTCGCAGCAAGCTTGCTCGCTGCGGTTCAGACTCTTGGTAGTGATCTAAGCTTTAAAAATCGAAAGAATGAAATTTTCCAGAAAATGTCATTTCTGCGGTCCAGAATGCGGTCGCAGATCTGCTATGCGGACCGCATTCCTACCGCAGAGTGTAACAGAATATTTTCCAAAATTGGTGTTAAAAATGCGGTCAAATATGCGATCGCATAACGAAAATACGGACCGCAAAACCATCGCATAATTTCTTAAGGATTTTTTAAGGTTAATTCTACGGTGCATTATGCGATCGCATAACACGAATGTGGACAGCATTCTGGTCGCGTATCGTAACAGAACATGTGGTTTTTGGGAGCAATTTTGCGGTCCATTATGCGAACCGCATGTTAATTATGCGATCGAAGATGCGACCGCAGATTTGACTCTGCCAAGATTTTTCTAAAATTTTAAACCGATCTCATCTTTAATAAAACACCTCAAAACTTCATTTCTTCATATTTTCTTAGCAAAACAAGAGAGAGGAAAGAGAGATTCTTGATAGAGAAACCTAACAATCTTCAAGGATCTTTTTCTAATAGCTTGGTCCGGAAAATCCTAGGGCAAGTGTCTTCTTCCCCAAATTCTAAAGGTAAAAACCCTAGCCATCTTCCCTTGGTTTTCAGTTATTAAATGGAAGGAAAGATTTTCATGCATTATCTTTTGAAAATAGAAATTTAACACTCAGCGTGTTCTTTAAACTTGAAATTTAGTAAAAATGAGTGGATAGGAGTAAGAATTTGCAAAGGAGAAGTTGGAAACATAGGATAACTTGGGTGAACTTAAAGTAGGAGATTGAACGAAGTAAATTCGACTCCAGGTATGTATGGCTAACTTTGATCCTTGTGAAATCGCCCTTATGTGTACAATTTGTTTGGTATGTGGCATTTATAAAAATTGTTGTGTAGTTATTTTGATTTAGTTGTTGGATTTCCAATTGGTTTAACTATGTGTTGTGTGGTTTGAGATGTGAACCGAATGATGAAAACGGGAAATTATAATGGGTAAAGAATTTGAGGATAATAGTAGTGATGGCATACTTGGCTTGTTGTGGAAAACTAATGAAACAACTTGAATTATTGATGAACCGTTAAACATAATGGTATTGATACTCTCGGATATGGAAACATTGTAAAATTCTTGTGGTATTTACTTGAAAAGTACTTGGGAAATATGAACCAATTTGCAAGTTGTTTGTTGCCCTTGTTTGTGATCTTTGTGTAGTGCTCTTGTTTGTTGTTTGTGATTGTTGTGATTTGAAACTGTACGATGGGATCGGGTTGCGCACCGCAACATAGAGTAATAAGGTGTGGGTTGGGGTGATAAGGGTGGCCGAGGTAATAAGGGTGGCCGAGGTAATAAGGGTGGAAAGCGATCGAAATCGCCATTGAAATTGATATGAATACAATTGTGAAATCATTGATGTGAAATTGTGAAAGGAGACAACATGAGAGTTTGCAACTTGTGGGGCACTGATTGCCCCTTTGTTTGATTCGATTGTGCTTTTCGTGTATGTTTGGTTGTTGCCTTCCTTGTTGATCTCTACTTGTGAGGACTACTTCAAACAAAGTGAGTGTGGGAACGTGATTGGCTCGCTTCATTATTTCTTGGTGTATCTGTTGGTTGTTTCATTATCGTGATTTATTTGTTTACGGCTTGAGTTTACTTGGGACAAAGCTTGTCCATACATACCAGTACAATTCCAGTGTACTGACGTCCCCTTTTCTGGGGGTCCGTAGTGGGTACTTCAGCTCATCGGTAGTAGCACTCTCCATCTTCCACTGGCCGTTTTGGTGAGCCCCCTTCCTCTCGAGGCCCTGTGTGGCTCATGCCACTCCTATTTTGATTTCTTATTTTGATTTTGTGTAAGGTATTGTCGGACCCTTGTTACCGGTAAGTGTTGTATCATCCCTCTGTATCTTAGAGGCTCCGTAGACAGTAAACTGTGGAATTATTGTCTTATGTAAAAATATGTCGAGCGTTGTAAATTGTAAACTTGTTAAGAAATTAAGTGTGTGGTTATGTTTGTAAAAGAGTGATTTCAATTTTAATTGGTTAATTCTTTTGTTTATAAGTAATGAACAATACAGGGGTAACGTGTGGGTTAGGAAATGCACCCAGGTCCGCTTGACTGGGGCTACCCGGTCAGGCATCGGTCGTGTCCCTCAATTTGGGGCGTGACAAACTTGGTATCAGAGCCTAAGGTTTTCAAGTGTCCTAGGATGTCTCGAAGCAGTGTCTAGTAGTGCTCTTCTTATCGGTGTGTTGTCGACCACATCTATAACTAGGGGACGGCATGTACATTTAGGAATTTATCCATTTCTTTGTTATTCTATATCGTGCGGTAAAGTGAAAAGTGGAAGTATTTATATCTAACTCGTGCCTTGTTCCAAAATTTTCAGAATATGGCGCATAAGAAGAAAGCTAGACTCGGCCTTGGGGCCAATGCCACCCCAAGTGTCGCTGTGAATCATGTACCTGATATCATGGGTGAGAATGACTCACTGGTCTTGAATCTGTCCGATCCATCTATTCCAGACCCAAGTGTTCCTGTTTCGGCTACGTTAGAGGGTATCACCATCCCTCCTGCCAATATTCCTGATTCTGATACAGTTCCAGCTTCTGGTTCCGGTGTTTCTAATGAGTATCTTAGAGGAGACATCCATATGTTGACCCACTTAGTGGCCGCCCAGGCCCAGAGATCTCATGATGCCCCTGCGTCCTCCAGCGAACAGGGAGATTCCTACGGTTCTAGAGTCCACCAGTTTTTGCGATTGGCCCCTCCATAATTCTCAAGCACAGACACAAAGGCCGATCCGTAGGATTTCCTTGATGAGATATATAAAAGTCTTAGTGTGATGAAGGCTACAGATATAGAGGGGGTAGAGTTGGCTTTATACGGGCTGAAGGGGGCGGCGCGTTCGTGGTTTGAAATGTGGGAAGATTCCCGTGAGGAGGGGAGACCTCCGGCTAGATGGGATGAGTTTGTAGATGCCTTCATGGACCACTTCTTGCCTGCCGAGACAATGGCAGCCCATGCCACTAAGTTCGAGGTTCTCAAATAGGGTAGTATGAGTGTTTGAGAGTACCACATGGAGTTTGTGAGATTGTCCAAGTATGCTCCATAGTTAGTGTCGACCATGGATGCTCGAGTTCGACGATTTGTTCAGGGCCTTAGTCCTTTGGTGGTGAATGAGGCTGCTACAGCAGCTTTGCACTCAAATATGAATTATGGGAAAATTGTGGGGTTTGCTCAGGCCGTAGAGGCTAGGAAGTTGAAGATTCGTGCGAAAAGGGAGATTAGCAGCAAGGCCCAGTCAATGGGTCATTCACATTTAGAAAGGCCGGTTCTAGGGAGAGGGTCATCGGGGCCATCTCAGTCATATGTTCAGACCTCAGCGAGTGCACCACCATTTGTGTACGGTTATCAGCAGAGCAGTCATTTGAGGTGAAGTTTAGATAGTAGGAGGTCCCGTCAGTCTGATCGTCCAGGAGTGAGATCTCAGCAGCGGGGGACAACCACATGCCCCAAGTGTGGGAGATTTCATACAGAGACTTGCTATCTAGATATCCCGATATGCTTCAGGTGCGGGGTGATAGGTCACATCCAGCGGGACTGCCGTGTGCCCAGTCAGGTTATGGCTAGGGGATCTGCCAAATCATACGGATCTTTAATTACTACATCATCAGTGCGTCCTCCAGCTCCAGCAAGGCATGGTGCAGCTAGGGGTGGAGCTCATGGTAGGGGCGGACCTAGCCGGTTCTATGCTTTGAGTGGCCGCCAGAGTGTTGAGGCTTCTCCATATGTTGTTATGAGTATCTTGTCTGTTCAGCCTGTTGATTGTTATGCTCTTATTGAACGGGGGTCCTCTTTGTCTAATGTCACCCTATTCATTGCTTCAAGTTTTGGGTTAGAACCTGAACGACTTCATGAGTCGTTCTCTGTATCGACCCCGATTGGTGATTCTATTACAGCCTTACGAGTTTATAGGGATTATGTTGTTACGGTGAGTGGTCGTGTTACCAAGGCCGATCTTATCGAGCTTGGGATGGTAGATTTTGACGTAATCATGGGGATGTTCTGACTTTATTCGTGCTTTGCCAAGCTTGACTGTCGAACGAGAGTCATGAGGCTCGAGTTCCCTAACGAGCCAGTTATTGAATGGAAAGGAAATGGTGTGGTGCTAAAGGGTAGGTTTATTTCCTACATTAAGACTTCAAAGATGATTAAGAAGGGGTGTATCTATCATTTGGTTTGGTTAATGGACACCACGTCAGATGTGTCTGCCTTCGAATCCGTGTCAATTGTGAATGAGTTTCCTGAAGTATTTCCGGATGAGCTTTCGGGGATCCCACCAGATAGGGAGATTGATTTCGGGATTGATGTTTTGCCAGATATTCAGCCAATATCCATTCCACCATACAGAATGGCGCCAGAAGAGTTAAAAGACTTAAAAGAGCAGCTGAGGTATTTATTAGAGAAGGGGTTCATATGATCGAGTGTGTCGCCATGGGGTGCTCCGGTTCTTTTTGTCAAAAAGATGGATGGGTCACTTCAGATGTGCATTGATTATCGGCAACTTAACAAAGTCACCGTCAAGAATAAATATCCTTTGCCTTGGGTAGATGATTTGTTTGACCATATGCAAGGATCAAAGTCATCCTAGCGTAGATAAATGCTATCTGACTTGAATGATCGAATCGATTCTTTCACTTTGTCGAACTCGAAATGTTTTTCTCAAAAATTGATCTACGATTCGAATACCACCAATTGATGATCATAGAATAAGATATTCCTAAGACCACCTTCAGAACTCGCTATGGTCACTTTGAATTTTTGGTCATGTCTTTGGGCTAACCAGTGCCCCGGCAGCTTTCATGGACCTTATGAACCAGGCTTTCAAGCCATTCCTAGATTCCTTTGTGATATTATTCATTGACGACATCCTCATTTACTCACAGAGCAGAGAGGACCATGTCATTCCCCTCAGAGCAGCATTGCAGACCCTTCATCAGCACCAACTATACGCCAAGTTTTTAAAATTTGAATTTTTTTTGGAGTCCGTAGCCCTCCTAGGTCATGTTGTTTCTAGTGAAGGGATTCAAGTGGATCCTTAGAAGATTGTAGTAGTGAAAGATTGGCCTAGACCCACGACCCCGATAGTGATTCGTAGCTTCTTGGGTTTGGCAAGGTACTATCGGAGGTTTGTGGAGGGATTCTCAACCCTCACCTCCCCATTGACTAAATTGGCGCAGAAGGCAGTTAAGTTCAGTGGTCCGATGCTTGTGAGAAAAGTTTTTAGGAATTGAAGTCAAGGTTGACCTCGGCACCAGTATTGGCCTTGCCAGAAGGCACAGAGGGGTTTGTGGTTTATTGTGATGCCTCCAGGGTCGGTTTGGGGTGTGTACTGATGCAGAGCGGGAAGGTCATAGCTTGTGCTTCCAGGCAACTCAAGAATCATAAAAAGAATTATCGGACACATGATTTGGAGCTTGTAGCAGTTGTGTTTGCTTTGAAAATATGGCGGCACTATCTTTATGGGGTTCATGTTGATGTGTTTTCGGACCACAAGAGCCTCCAGTATTTGTTCAAAAAGAAGGAACTGAATATGAGGCATCGGCGGTGGTTAGAATTGCTCAAGGATTATGATATTAATATTTTGTACCATCTGGGGAAGGAAAACGTGGTGGACGATGCTCTTAACCAAAAAATCCAAGGGTAGTTTCGCTTATTTAGGGGTGTATCACAGACCCCTATCTCGGGAGGTTTACCAATTGGCCAGTTTGGGGGTTCGCATCTCGGCGTTAGACGAGGGGAATGTTATGGTATATAATGGAGCAGAATCATCACTGGTGGCAGAAATCAAGGAAAAGCAGTTTATGGATCCAGCATTTGCTCGGATGAAGGAAGTAGTTGTGAATAACAAAACTTCGGCATTTTCGCTCAACGACGAGGATGGCGTATTGCGGTGTCAAGGTAGGCTATGTGTCCCGGATGTGGATGAGCTTTGGGAGAGAGTAATGGCAGAGGTTCATATTTCAAGGTATTTCGTGCACCCAGGTTCTACGAAAATGTATCATGACCTTAAGGAGGTTCATTGGTGGAACGGTATGAAAAGGGATGTGGCAAACTTTGTATCCAAATGTCCGAATTGCAAACAAGTGAAGGCTGAGCATCAGCGGCCTGAGTGGATTAACTCAGCTTATAGAAATACCAATGTGGAAATGGGAGATGATTAATATGGATTTCATGGTAGGGTTACCTCGCACTCAGCAAAAAGGTTCGACTCAATATGGGTGATAGTGGATCGAATCACCAAATCAGCTCACTTCCTGCCAGTCAAGTCCACTGATACTGCGGAGCAATATGCTAAGTTGTATATCAAAGAGATAGTAAGGATTTATGGCACTCCACTTTCTATTATCTCGGATCGAGGGGCTCAGTTCACAGCAAATTTTTGGAAGAAATTTCTGAAAGGTTTGGGAACTCAGGTGAATCTCAGCACAGCTTTCCATCCGCAGACCGACGGTTAGGCTGAGCAGACTATTCAGTCGCTTGAAGATATGCTGCGGGCATGTGTCTTGGATTTCAAAGGTAATTGGGATGAGCACATACCACTTATAGAATTTGCTTATAATAACTGCTTTCATGCTAGCATTCAGATGGCCCCGTTTGAGGCATTGTACATGAGAAGGTGTAGGTCACCAATTGGGTGGTTTGAGGTCGGTGAAGCGGAATTTCTAGGGCCAGATACTGTGTACCAAGCTATGGAGAAAGTTAAGGTTATTCAGGATAGGATGAAAACTGCACAGAGTCGCCAAAATCCTATGCGGACGTTCACCAAAGTGACTTGGAATTTCAAGGCAATGATTGGATGTTCTTGAGGGTATCTCCTACGAAGGGAGTCATGCGATTCGGGAAGAAAGGGAAGTTGAGTCCTAGGTATGTCGGGCCGTATCAGATCGTTCAAAAGGTTGGGCAAGTTGCTTATAGGCTGGAGTTGTCTCCTGAAATGACATCAGTGCACCCGGTGTTCCATGTGTCCATGTTGAAGAAAGTGATTGGAAATCCATCCACCATCATGACAGTCGAGGCTACCGAGGTTAATGAAGATTTGTCATATGACGAAGTTCCAGTTTCCATCCTTAACAGGCAAGTTCGTAAGTTGAGAAATATGAAAGTTGCCTCTATTAAAGTGTTGTGGCGAAGTCAACAAGAGGCCACGTGGGAAGCAGAAAAAGAAATGTAGGAAAAATATCCCCATTTGTATGATCAAGCTTAGAAGAAATTAGGTGACCCTTCTATATTTGAAACAACTATCATTTTGTCAAAATTGCTTCCTTCTTAATGTTAGTAAAGTTTCTTTAACTTTTACAAGAGTTATATGTGTTGTTTTTACTTTAGGTCACTTGAACCTTCCTTGATAAATGAAAACCTTATAAAGACTCGTGTGTTAAATAAACAACTAATGGTAAGTGTAGCTTGATAATTGTTTGTTTATATGTATATGGTGTGTTGGGATGGTTAAATAAGGTAGGGACTCATTGAAGTGGCTAGTTTGTGTGCAAAATGTAACAATGTAATAGAATATGTGCAATTGTTGAGGTGGTGAATCGTGTACAAGCTGTAGAGAATGTTGTAAATATGTATTGTTGTTTGGGAATGTGTTTTGGGGGCTCTATGACAGGTGGATATGTCCATACTACAAAGGAAACTCTGGCGAAAGTTTTCTAAAATATGGGAGTTAGTGAAAATTTTGACATTTTGCATATCATGTCTTTCAAAAACCTACTAATTTTCAAAATCCTCATTCGAGGACGAATGATTTTACGGGGGGGGGGGGGGATGTAAGGCCCCGTAAAATGTTTGTGCTTAAAACCTAGTAGCCCGTGGTGCCATGGTCCGAATAATGTGTTAGGAATGTGTAGAATT
The DNA here is from genome assembly GCA_032618575.1 of Nicotiana noctiflora. Taxonomy (NCBI): domain Eukaryota; kingdom Viridiplantae; phylum Streptophyta; class Magnoliopsida; order Solanales; family Solanaceae; genus Nicotiana; species Nicotiana noctiflora. The sequence goes on along the minus strand of JASVEL010014239.1, from coordinate 55,892 downwards.
CTATCATGTAACAAAATATTTTCCAAATATTTAAGAATGGTTCGGACTTTTGGTAGTGATCTAAGCTTTAAAAATTGAAAGAATAAAATTTTCTAGAAAATGTCATTTCTGCGGTCCAGAATGCGGTCGCAAATCTGCTATGCGGACCGCATTCCTACCACAGAGTGTAACAGAATATTTTCAAAATTTGGTGTTGAAAATGCGGTCAAATATGTGATCGCATAACGAAAATGCGGACCGCAAAACCATCGCATAATTTTTTAAGTATTTTGGAAGGTCAATTATGCGGTGCATTATGCGACTGCAGAACACGAATGTGGTAAGCATTCTGGTCGCATATCATAACAGAACACGTGATTTTTGGCAGCAATTCTGCGGTCCATTATGCGGACCGCATGTTGATTCTGCGATCGTAGATGCGACCGCAGATTTGACACGGCCCAGATTTTTTTAAAATTTTAACCCGATCTCTTCTTTAATAAAACACCTCAAAACTTCATTTCTTCATATTTTCTTAGCAAAATAAAAGTGAGGAAAGAGATATTCTTGAGAGAGAAACCTAACAATCTTCAAGGATCATTTTCTAATCACTTGGTCCGAAAAGTCCTAGGGCAAGTGTCTTCTTCCCCAAATTCTAAAGGTAAAAACCCTAGCCATCTTCCCTTGGTTTTAAGCTTTTAAAGGGAAGGAAAGATTTTCATGCATTATATTTTGAAAATAGAAATTTAACACTCATGCATGTTCTTTAAACTTGAAATTCAGTAAAAAGGAGAAGGTAGGAGTAAGAGTTTGCAAAGGCAGAGTTAGAAACATAGGATAACTTGGGTGAACTTAAAGTAGGAGACTGGAGGAAGTAAATTCGACTCCAGGTATCTATGGCTAACTTTGATCCTAGTGAAATCGCCCTTATGTGTACAAATTATTTGGCATGTGATAGTTATGAGAATTGTTGTATAATTCTTTTGATTAAGTTGTTGGGTGATCGATTGGTTTAACCATGTGTGGTGTGGTATGAGATGTGAACAGAACAATTAAAAAGGAAATCGAAATTGGTAAAGAAATTGAGGATGATAGTAGTGATGGCATACATGGCTTATTGTGGAAAACTAATAAAACAACTCGAATTGTTGATGAACTGTTGAACATAACGGTATTGATACTCTCGGATATGGAAACATTGTAACCTTGTTGTGGTACCGGCTTGAAAAGTATTTGGAAAACATGAACCAATTTTTAAGTTGCTTATTGCCCTTGTTTGTGATCTTTGTGTAGTGTTTTTGTTAGTTGTTTGCGATTATTGTGATTTAAAACTGCACGGTAGGATCGGGTTGTGCGCCGCAACACGAAGTAATAAGGTGTGGGTTGGGGTGATAAGGGTGGCCAAGGAAATAAGGGTAGAAAGCGAAAAAAATCGCCATTGTATTTGATAGGAATACAATTGTGAAATCATTGATGTCAAATTGTGAAAGGAGACAGCATGAGAGTTTGCAACCTATGGGACACTGATTGCCCCTTTGTTTGATTCGATTGTGCTTTCCGTGTATGTTTGGTTGTTGCCTTCCTTATTGATCTCTACTTGTAAATGGGTTGAGGACTACTTGAAACAAAGTGAGTATGGGAACGTGACTGGCTCGCTTCGTTATTTCTTGGGGTATCTGTTGGTTTTTTCGTTATCGTGATTTATTTGTTTGCAGCTTGAGTTTACTTAGGAAAAAGCTTGTCCATACATACCAGTACAACTCCAGTGTACTGACGTCCCTTTTGCCAGGGGCGCTACATTCGTGTTATGATTGTAGGTGGATCTGTAGCGGTTACTTTAGCTCATCGGCAGCAGCACTCTCCATCTTCCACTAGCCGTTTTGGTGAGCCCCCTCTCGGGGCCCTGCGTGGCTCATGCCACTCTTTTTTTGATTTCTTATTTTGATTTTGTGTAAGGTATAGTAGGAGCCTTGTTACCAGCAAGTATTGTATCATCATTTTGTATCTAAGAGGCTCCGTAGACAGTAAACTATGGGATTATGGTCTTATATAAAAATATGTCGGGCGTTATAAATTATAAACTTGTTAAGAAATTAAGCGTGTGGTTATGTTTGTAAAAGTGTGATTTCAATTTTAATTGGTTAAATTCTTTGGTTTATAAGTAATGAACAATACAGCGGTAACGCGTGGGTTATGAAAGGCACCCAGGTCCGCTTGACTGGGGCTACCCGGTCAGGCGCCGGTCGTGTCCCTCGATTTGGGGCGTGACATAAGGTCAGCCCATTGTCCGCGGTGCCCCCTCTAGGTAGTGAAGATATGGGGGTAGAGTAGCTTGACAGTCTTCCCATGATGGAGGACCTACTACTGAGACATCCTATGTCTCGCAGTGACTTCTTCATAGAACCCCTCCCACTTCTGCCCCCAAACTTTCTAACATGGAGCTGGCTCACCTTGACGCTATTCGTATAAAATATAGCATTCTCGCTTACGTTGACATGATTCTTGAGGGGGAGGACTTTGTAGACGTTCAAAAGCCTGGGTACTGCGCCTTCTATGAGTACCATTTCATGATTGGCTACATTTTTCCTCTTTTCCCCTTAGCAGAAAAATTCTATAGGTTCTACTACATTTTCCCGGTGCAACTTTTGCTGTATACTCTTAAGGTTCTTCTGTTATTGACCAAGTATGCGGAGTTGGCGGAGTATAGTATTTCCATCCACCACCTTTTGTACTTGTTCTCACCTAGCTTCCATAGAGGAACCATGGTGCATTTGAGGCACTGTGGCACAAAAGGGTTGGTGGATAGGATGGACAATCAAGCAAGTCCTAAGTTTTGGCACAAGTACTTCTTTATCAAAATAGAATATATCATTTCTGACTCCGTCAGATTCCCAGAGCGATGGAATGAAACTCGCAAGTGTTGCCTCTTTTTATTCTTCCTTCGTCTGTATTCACTATGAAGTTGGTTTACTTCTTACTTGAAGTTATGGGACGCATTCCCCGCCCTATTATGGGCATAAGAGTTGGGTTGCTCATTTGTTACCTCATGCTGCGAAGACACGAGATTGGCCTTCCTTTGTAAAGCATTACGGACCCACAGTTCCAATTGGTGAATGTTTTTCCCTTTACCACTTTATTTGATTTATATCATCATCCATTAATTTAACTTCTTCATGATGTAGGCAGAGGAGCTTCCAGGTAGAGGGCACCAATTCTCGCATTTCGATAGGCCATTGTCGCTGCAGCCATGAAATTTGTATTGAATAAATCTGTTCGGGAAGGTCATCCTCAACCTGTTCAATTTAAAGTCCCTTCTCAAATCGTGGTTGTGAGGAAGAAGGCTTCTTCAATGCCAGTTCCCCACCCTTTGGAAGAATCCTCTAATGGAGATGAGTCGTTCTTGAAAAAAAAGAGGAAAATGGAGCTTGGTTAAGGTATAGTTGTTGATGCTAATAGAAGTGGTTTATCGCAAACAGCACCTATGCCTACATTTATGGCTGATGCCATATTTTTGGAGAGATCTCCTCAAATCGAGGGGTTTCACATAGGAGCTCGCTCTGTATTCTCTACCGAGGGTGGCTCAACATCTGACGTTAGAGGTCATCGCATCGAGGGTGGAGGCTTAGATTCAGATGCCAACCTAGAGGAGGTCAACGAATTCATAGGCTACCATACTCACACGGAGTGCAGGGGCCTGATCGCCACAGAGTGATCCCAAAGGATTTCAACTTGTTGTCGAACTATGAGCAAGTGGCATCCGTTTTGACTCCTCTATGTGCATCCCCTGAATACGAGGTGCTCAGGGCAATGAGTGATGTGGATTTGTCATAGAATGTCGCTAATATGGCTTTGCAAGTAAGTTTCTCATTTTCTCCTTTTGTTGTTGGGCTTTTGTAGCGATTGTCGGCATGTATTTTATTTGTTAATCACTTTCTTTCTTGCTAGACCCTCATCATGTAGACCGAGCACGAGCGTCGGGAGAGGAAAAGGACAATAGTATATGAGAAGATGTCATCAACAGTATCGTGCTAAGCACATGCGATGGCCGATATTTATACTCAGGACCCAGTGTTTCAGCTGTTTCGCAAAGGGCTCAAACAGAAGGATGACCAACTGGAGCGCAAGGTTGTAGAGCTGAAGGAGAGGGATGAGGAGATCGTGAAGGTTGTCGCCCATAATAGTGAGCTTGAGGCCTCCCTTAAGGCGAAGTAGGATGAGCTTGGGTTGAGTTGGGGTGATGGCTGAGAATGCCGATTTACAAGTGAATGTGGCTAACTTAACCGTTAAATTGAGTGCTAATGGCAGAGTTTGAGGGGCTTAAGGGTGAGTTGGACATTAGTGTTGATAAGCTAACGATAGCTATTTCTGAAATGGTATCTTTGGAAGATGCCCTCCATATTTCTAGGTCAAAGCTGACCAGAGAGAGAGAGGCCTCAAATATTAAGGTTGCAGGGCTTGAAGGGCATATCAAAGATTTGGAGGCAAAGCTATCTATACTGAATGGGCAAGTGGCCTCTCTGACAGCAGAGGAAGCAGCCCCACATTCTCAACCTTCCATGTCCCATAATTCAGTTGACCCGGTCGTGCATCATTTCTTATATGAGTTGTGGGTTCTTGTTGAGGCTTGGATTGACGTGTATAAGGCTTTTCATTCCGAAGGGAGGGAAATCGAGGTGGAGCTTCAAATCGTGCACAATAAAACTCATGATTGTATATGAGGCATGCGGGTACGGCCCTCATACTCCTGATTGCGATGACATCAACTCAGATGAGGCGAACTGATTGGCTTTGGACGAAGATGTTTACCCTGTCGGGGATGTGTAGCCTTTTGTTTAGGTTTTTCTTTTGTTTTAGGGCTTCTGTGGAGGGGTCATGCTTCAGCCTGTTTTGTAAGGATCAGTGTATATAGTATTTTGTATGATGTAGACTTTATTTTGTCGATGGGTTGGTGCTGTTTGTAATTTCCCTGGTATCCGGGGCACATGTCGAGCTGTTGAGTCGAATTAATTTTTGGGTGCGGTTAACTCCCCCTATTTTTTATGGCCTTGGCCATTGCGATGTTTCTTTGAACTGTCGTCGAAGAAGTATCCTGTCGTAGTTCAAATGAGTTCGAACTCATGTTTTTTAGGTGGCCTTGGCCATTGGGATGTTGCTTAAAAGTGTTGTTGAAGTAATATCCCGTCATAGTTCGAACAAAGTCAAACACGTGTTTTATCTATGGCCTTGGCCATTGGGACATTGCTTCGAACTGTCGTCGAAGTAGTATCCCGTTGTAGTTCAAACAAGGTTGAACACATGTTTTATTGATGGCCTTGGCCATTAGAATGTTGCTTTGAACTATCATCGAAGTTGTATCCCATCGTACTTCAAATTAAGTAGAACTCATGTTTTGTCGATGGTATTTTCCATTGGTATGTTGCTTCGAACTATCAATGAAGTAGTATCTCGTCGTAGTTCGAACGAGGTCAAGCTCATATTTTGTCGATGGCCATGGCCATTGGGATATTTCTTCGAACTATTGTCAAAGTAGTAGTAGTTCAAACGAGGTCGAACTCATGGTTTGTCGATGGCCTTGGCCATTGGGATGTTGCTTTGAACTGTCATTGAAATAGTATCCTGTTGTACTTCGAATGAGGTTGAACTCATGTTTTGTAGATATCCTTGTCCATTGGGGTGTTGTTTCGAATTTTCATCGAAGTGGTGTCCTGCCATAGTTCGAACGAGGTCGAACTCATATTTTGGCTATAGACTTGGCCATTGGTATGTTGCTTCGAACTATTGTCGAAGTAGTATTCTGTCATATTTAGAATAAGGTCGAACTCATATTTTGTCAGTGGCCTTGGCCATTGGGATGTTGCTTCAAACTGTTATCGAAGTAATATCTTGTCGTAGTTCGAACGAGGTCGAACTTGTATTTTGTCGATGGCTTTGGCCATTGGGATGTTGCTTCGAACTGTCGTCGAAGTAGTATCTCGTCGTAGTTCGAACAAGGTCGAACTCATGTTTTGTTGATCACCTTGGCCATTGGGATGTTGCTTTGAACTATCATCAAACTTGTATTCCGTTGTACTTCGAATAAAGTAGAACTCATCTTTTGTCGATGGTCTTAGCCATTGGTATGTTGCTTCGAACTATCAATAAAGTAGTATCTCGTCTCATGTTTTGTCGATGGCCTTGGCCATTGGGATGTTGTTTCAAACTATCATCGAAGTAGTATCATGTCGTAGTTCAAACAGGGTCGAACTCATGGTTTGTCAATGGCCTTGGCCATTGGGATGTGGCATTGAACTGTCATCGAAGTACTATCATGTCATATGTCAAATGAGGTCGAACTCATGTTTTGTCGATGTCCTTGGCCATTCGGGTGTTGCTTCGAACTATCATCGAAGTGGTATCCTGCCATAGTTCGAACGAGGTCGAACTCATGTTTTGGCTATAGCCTTGGTCATTGGGATGTTGCTTCAAACTATCGTCGAAGTAGTATCCCATCATAGTTCGAACGAGGTCAAACTCATGTTTTGTCGATGGCCTTGTTCATTGGGACGTTGCTTCAAACTGTCATCGATGTAGTATCCCATCGTAGTTCGAACAATGTCAAATTCGTGTTTTTTCGATGGCCTTGGCCATAGGGATGTTGCTTCAAACTGTCATCGAAGTAATATCCCGTTGTACTTCGAACGAGGTCGAACTCATGTTTTGTCAGTGGTCTTGGCCATTGGGAAGTTTTTTCGAACTGTCGTCGAAGTAGTAACTCGTCGTTTGAGGTTTGATTGTGTTCCCGCAGGAAGAGACATGTTGACTTTATTCATGTAATGGAGTTTCGATTATATTCTTGTAAAAGCCATATGTCAATTTTGTACATACAATGGAGAATTGATTATCTTCTCGTAAAAACCACATGTCGACTTTGTACATACAATGGAGATGTACATACAATGGCGGGGTAATGAACAGTACTCCGAACCTCGATTCCTCTCCCTCACCACCTCATTAAAAACCCACAGGGAAAATCCGATTTGGACAAACCCGGATGAGGGAAAAAGAGTACGACTTAGGTGACGTCTTCTTCAGAAGTGGAAGCTTTTAGGATGGGCGACATTCTAGGTTTTCTTGCAGTAGTTTTTCCTCCATTGTTTCTAACTTGAATGCTCCTTTGGCTGCTACAGCTATGCTTTTGTATGGTCCATCCTAGTTTGTTCCTAGTTTTCCCATTAGGGTATTTTGCTGCTTGTGTTTTGGCCTTGAGGATGTAATCTCCGACTTTGAGTGGTCGCACTTTGGCCTTCTTATTGTAGTACCTTTCCACTTGTTGCATCTAGGCTACTATTCTTACGTGGGCCATGTCTCTCCGTTCTTGGACTTCATCCAGATCTTGTAGCCTGCTTTTGTCGTTACTCGGTCCACTCGCGTTGGAGTATCTCAAGCTAGGCTCTCCAACCTCGATGGGTATAGCTGCATCAGTCTCGTAGACTAGTGAGTATGGCGTCTCACCCGTACTAGTTCTTAGAGTGGTACGGTATGCCCATAATACTTTTGGCAGTATTTCAGGCCGTAACCCCGTGGCGTCCTCAAGATTTTTCTTCAAAATATTCAATATTATTTTATTGGAGGATTCGGTTTGATCGTTACCAGCGAGATGATATGGTGTGCAGAGTATTCGTTTGATGTTCCCTTTCTCGAGAAACTCAATCATTTTCTTTCCGACGAACTGAAGTCCATTGTCGCAGCTGATTTCTTTGGAATACTGAAATGGCATATTATATTTTTCCATATGAACGGGGTGACCACTTGCTCGAATATCTGTGTGTATGCACCACCCTTTTAAAAAAATAGTCAATTAAAACTAAAAGGAAACGTACTTTTCCTTGTTCGGTTGGGAGGGGTCCAACTATATCCATCCCCCATTTTATGAATGGCCATGGTGAAGTGACGGAATGAAAGAGTTACCTTTCTTGATGTATCATAGGGGCGTACTTCTGACACTGTTCACATTTCATGATGTAGTATGCTGCTTCTTTTTTCATGGTGGGCTAGTAGTATCCAACTCGGATAAGGTAGCGGATGAGTGCATAGTTTCCAGTATGAGCGTCGCAGTGCCTTTTGTGCACTTCTTCCAGTACTCATCGTGTTTGTTTTGACCAAGGCACTTGGCCAGGGGGCCGCCGAACGTTCTTTTTGTAGAGATCGTTGTTTACAAGGCTGTATCTGGCTGCCTGTTTATGAAGCTTTTTGGCTTCTTTCTTATCTTATGGGAGCTTTCCGTTCTGCAAATATGTTACGAGACGGTTGCGCCAGTCCCAAGTCATGCTTACAAAGTGTACCTCGACGTGATCTATTGCGGAATGGAGAAGGGTGACCACGTTTTCCTTGTTGGTATTTTTGGTGGCAGTTGCTAACTAGGCGAGGCCATCCGCTTCGATATTCTACACCCTAGGTATTTGGTCGAGGCGGCATTCATCAAAATCTGGCTGTTGTTTGTGAATAGTTGACTAGTATTTTTGTAGTCTCTGTTCTTTGATTTGGAAAGCACCGGTGACTTGGTTCACCACGAGTTGAGAGTCGCAATGGAGGACAAGTCATCGGGTGCCGTATTTGAGGGCTAATTTCAATCCTACAACCACAGCTTCATCTCGACCTCGTTGTTAGTCATCTCGGGGCATCGTATGGACTAGCAAACTATTTTGCGCGAAGGAACTCTGAGGACGAGTCACAGTCCTGATCCCAAGAAATTAGAAGTACCGTCGATCTAGGGGACCTAGAGGTCGGTATGTGTGGAAGCGCGAAGCGCTTCCTGCTCTACTTCAGGCAATATTTCTACGCTGAAATTAGCTATGAAATCCATGAGCACTTGCGACTTAGTAGAAGTTTGTGGTTGGTATGTTATGTCGTGATCGCTTAGTTCTATGGCCCATTTGGCCAACCTACCCGATAATTCGGGTATGTGTAGGATACCCCTTAGGGGAAGGTTGTCACCACTTTTATAGAGTGACATTGAAAATATGGTCTAAGCTTTTGTAAAGCTACAACTAATGCCAAAGCTAGTTTTCAAGGTGAGGGTACCTCGCTTCAGTATCGATTAGGGTTTTGCTTATATAGTAAATCGGATATTGCGTACCTTTAATTTTGCGGACCAAGACGGTGGTTACGGCGACTTCGGACACCTCCAGATATACAACCAGACATTCACATGGGTCATCCTTGATGAATATGGGTGGCGAAGGTAGGTATGTTTTTAGTTCCCTCAAGGCATCAACGCATTCTGCATTCCATTGCAGTCCGTTGTCTTTTTTTAGCACATTGAAGAATTTGTGGCATATATCCGACGATCATGAGATAAACCTTGACAGGGCAGTTATTCGCCCTGTTAGTTTCTGCACCTATTGTTTTGTTGGTCAGTACCTCTGATATTCCTTTGATGTCTCTGATATGGTCTTGGTTGACCTCGATACCCATTTGTGATACTAAGAAACCCAGGAACTTTCCTGAAGTTATGCCGAAGGCACATTTTTTGGATTCGGTTTCATCTCGTATTGCCTCAATATCTCGATGGCCTCCTTCAGATGGCCAATGTGATCCTCTTTCTTTGTCGATTTCACCAGCATATCATCGATGTAAACCTACATGGTCTTATCGAGTTGTTCCTCAAACTCTTAGTGACTAACCTTTGATATGTTTCTCCTGCATTCTTCAGTCCGAACGGCATTATGTTGTAGCAGTACATGCCTTGATAAGTGATGAAAGTGGTCTTTTCTTGATCTTCTTTAGCCATTAGGATTTGGTTGTAACTGTAATAGGCATCCAAGAAGCTCAATAATTCGTGTCCTGATGTTGCGTTGATGAGTTGATCGATGTGTGGTAGTGGAAGGAATCTTTCCGGCATGCTTTGTTTAGGTTAGTGAAGTCAAGGCACATCCGCCATTTCCCATTCTTCTTTTTTACCATGACCACATCGGCGACCCATTAGGGGTATTTTGATTCCCTGATGGCACCATTGGCGAGTAATTTATCAACTTCTTCGCTGGCCGCCTCATTAATGACAACATTGAATTTTCTCCTCACTTAACTTACCGGAGGGTAAAGTGGGTCAACGTTCAGCCTGTGCGTGGCGATGTCTCTTGGGATTCCTAGCATATCTGAGGGGGAAAAGGCAAACAAAATTGTATTGTTAGTCAAGAACTCACGATACTTACTTGGTTCCGACAGGTTGTGTCTAACATAGGCCTTTCTCGTGTTATCAGTATGGTCTAATTGAACAGGATCAAGATCTTCTATGGTTGCTTTTCAAGCTTCTACGATATTCGGGTCTTTGATTGTTTCTACTTGTGCGTCAGGTTTGGTTCCCGATACGACTGATTGTTATGCCCCCGCACTTCCCCTTTTTAGTTTCTTGGTGTGCATGCAGTATTGAGCTATCCGATAGCATTCTTGGGTGGTGTATGGCTCGCCTTTAATGTTGAATAACCCCTATGGGTGGGAAATTTGATTACTGGGTAGAAACTCGACGGAACGGTGCGCATGGTGTGTATACATTATCATCATATGATGGAGTTGTGGCGGTTTCTTGGTTCATGACGTGGAATGTTGTTTCCAGGGTGACTCCTCCTGCCAGTACGGGCAGCACTGTTTCCCCAAAGGCTTGCTCTACTGCATTATTAAAACCCGTTATAGTTATGCATCGTGGTATTTTTTTATCCTCGGGCCTCATCTGCATGAGAACTCATAGTTGTACAATGCACGCGTTGCTGCTGTTATCTACCATTATTCTTTTTATATTAGTATCCGCAATGCGTAAAGTTATAACCAAAGCATCATATTGAGGGAAAGACAAACTGTCAGTATCCGATTTATCAAAGATGATATTGTCCTCGAGGTCGTCGTACCGTTCATGGGAAACCGTCCATTTGAGTTTATGCATGGTGGTGAATTTTGCATAGTTGATTACCGTGTCGTTGTCGCCACCTATAATCTTTTGTATGGTATAGGTTTGTAACGGTGGTTTTGGAGGTCCCTGCGGTTGATCGCGTCTACGAGTGAAATTGGCACTTCCTCGATCGCTCAGCAAATCTTTCAGGTATCCCTGGTTTAATATTCTTATGATTTATTATCGTAGACCTATGCAATCTTCGGTTTTGTGTCCTCTTTCCAGGTGGAATTCATACAGAACGTTGGACCTCCTGGCACTCGGATCTGACTTCATTTTTTGTGGCCACTACAACTTCGTGATGAGTTTTTTTAATGACTACACTATTTCTGAAGGAGAAACACAAATTATGAGCAGATAATAGTGGGAGCATACCTATTTTGCTTCGATAAGGGGCAACATGTAGAGGTGCGATGTCTGCATGTCGTAGAGGAGGTGGATTAATGGAGGTTTGGATATAGGGCTGGTGCCTTTCCGGATTAAAATGCAGTGGTTGGTCCCTTCGACTGTCATTGCGGCAATCTCTCCTTGCCTCGGTCTGGACTGATGTTAATCGCTGGCACGAGCTGTTCAGATCATCCTCGTCTGCCCTTACTTCGGCGTAATAGGCATTATGGATTTCACCCCACGTGGTTGGGGATATTTCATGAGTCTTCTTAGTATCTTTTTGGTTGCCTTTGACCCGTTTCTATTTAGCCCATTTTGAAAGGCTACTATTGTCATTCCTTCCGACACATTCGGTAGGCTAATCCTTTCCCTGTTGAATCGGGCTTAATGGCGAAGATATCATTGATGAGGGCCTCTGCCTTTTGCGCTCCCGCGTGAGCAATGACGAACTTATCTACCATTTCTTCAAACGTTGATATCGACCACGATGGTAGTTGGGAATACCATGTCAAAGCTCCCCCTGTCAGATTTTCGCCGAACTTTTTCAGTAGTATAGACAACACATGTTCCTTTGATAAATCGTTACCTTTTACTACGGTAACGAAATGGATCAAGTGCTCTTCTAGGTCTGTGGTACCTTCAAATGTTTTCAAATATGGCGGCATTTTGAAGGTTTTTGGAATAGAATGGAGAGTTGCCCCTTCGCTATATGGTTGTTTGATAAGTCGACCCCCATCGCGTTTTGCTAACAACTTCAGAGCTCCTAGTATTTTATCGACCATTTCCTGATGTTCCTTTATCTGGTCGCGGAGCATTTTGCTCTTATTTTCCATCTCTTCCATTTTCTTTAGGATGGTCGTGAGATCATTTCCTGTATCGGCAAAAGTACGGGCATTACCTGTTCGTATAGTGTTTGGCTCATCTCTGGCTGCTGCGGCTTCTGCGGATGACGTGCCTTCGATATCTCTCTGAACGGATTTCTCGAGCATGGTTCTGATGGTACTTGTCAACCATTCTTCTCGTAGTTTTTTGATAGCCCGTGGTGTTTCTCCTACTGCGGATGTAAAGGCTTCCCTTTCGCGCAGGATTGTTAGATCCTCGTGCGGGGGATGTGGGATCTCTTCCTCAGGTGTGGCACTTAGTGTTGTGTTTTTGTTTTCTTCTCCACTGGTTTCGTTGAGGGAACTCATGAGGTTGTTTGTGACATCCACTATTGCCTTTAGCCTCTCTTCTCCCTTTCGCGCCATAGTCGGTTTTTATGAAGCTGAAGAAAATTGATTATTTCTCTCTAGAATCTAGATGAAAACTATGATTTCATTTATAGAAATCCCCACAGACGGCGCCAAATTGTTTGAATCAAAAGTTTAAAACCCTTTTGAACAAATCAATCGAAGATGGAGGAGTAAATCTTAGCTAAGTGTAATAATCTCTAGAGGGAAAGATAGATAAAAATAAAGACTTCTCATTTATAAAATAATATTCTTGACAAGATTCGGGGTCCCCCTTTACAAGGGTATTACCCCCCTTTATATACAAGGAATCAAAACCTCCTAAGCAGTAAAAGGCAAAGTATAAGGAATATTTGAAGGAATATTCTTAATGTCCCTTAGTGGGCCTACACCATTGCAAGGATCATTCAGTCTTTCGTCCGCCTTTAGGTCGTCTCTCACAAGACATCGAATCAAGGGAAACCCGCCATTCGTCGTGCTCATCATTGGTCGTCAATGGTCAATTTTGGATTCATACAATACTATCCTCCTCAGACCCTACTTGTGAAATTATACTAGTTTATTATTGTTGTTTCGTTTGAAAAGAAAGAGTTATTTTTTTCATTGATCCTAGATGAACCTTGAAAAATTAATGTGGCTATGTTATAGCTCCAATTCGATCGCTTTTTCACAATATAAAATATAAGTTCTGTATTCTTTATATTTCTAACAGATCACTCTTGTGTTAAGAATAAAAAGGAGAGAACAATTTACGAATAAGAAAAACATATAATGTAACATGTCGTATGAATGTGGCATGACTTGACATGTAACTACATCAATGTGACATGACTTGGCATTTAATTTAGGGAAAAAGGCCAAAAAGTACCTCTACTTTTGATATTTATCCACGTTTGTACCGCGTTATACTTTCCGGCTAAACAACTACCTACCGTTATTAAAGTAGGAGAAAATGCACCCAAATTTAACGGGTCTCCTACGTGGCAACAGGGTCCCTCCTAAAATTTTGCCAACTAACACAATTTTGCCAAGTAGACAATTTAACCCGCCCCAGATAATTAATAACACTGGGTATAAACCTAGGGTTGATTTCTAATTCATCATCTTTGCCTCTTTCTTTCTCCTTTGCTCTATTTCTCTCATCTTCACCAATGTCTGAGAACAGTACTTCTTCTAAGAGAAAGTGTCGATGTGGTATTATTGCCAACCATTTGACATCAACCACTCCCTCCAATCCCGGTAGGAAATTTTACAAATGTGCACACCCTAAGGTAAGGTTTCGATGTGAACTTGTTTAATCTCTATAATGTTATTTTCTGTTTTGATTTGAAAAAAAAAATTGAATCTTTTTAATGTTTCTTTGGCCGGATAATTCATGTGGTTATTTCGAATGGGAAGATAAAATAACCACGGATGGTTCCCAACTTGGAATAAGAGACTTGAAGTCATCTTTGAATGTCATTTCGATTGAAATAGACATGTTGAGAGAAAATTACTTGACATGGAAGCCATGAAGAAATTAGAAGATGCTAAAGTTAAAAAATTAGAAGAAAAAGTTGTACAACTAATAATGGTAATTATTGGTTCTTGGGCAATGTTTGTTGGATTCTTTGCTGCGTGGATAATGAAGTAGAATTAACCATCTTCCTTAATTTTCATGATGTAGTCAATTGACATATTTTGTTTAGTTTGGTAGGGAACTTAGTTTGTTAGTCAATTGACATATTTCATGTAATTGTTTGGGCTCAATGTTTTTCCCTTCTATTTGACTATGTTTTGTGATTAATGGTTGGCAAGATCTTTAATTCTCTAATTGTGCTTAATGGTTAACTGTTTTTCTAGCTTATGCAGTAGTTCAGTTAATTCTATTTGACTATGTTTTGTGCTTAACTGTTTGTGCTTAATGGTTAGGCCATAACAGCGATTGCTTGGAATTGCTTAACTGTTTGTGCTTAATGGTTAGGCCATAACAGCGATTGCTTAAAATCAGGCCTTAACAGCGTTTTTGATAACACTCACAATTACATCAACTTTAACACAATATCACCAACACAGTAATAACATTCATAACACTTGTTTTCATAACATTCACAATTACATCAACGACCAAACATTCATAACTTTCATATCATTTCTAATTACATCAACCACCAAAAAAACAGATCCTACCAGCCAAAATATGTACTGTCGTAGCAGTAATTACATATTGTCATAGCAGCCAGCCAAAATATGTACTACCGTAGCAGTAATTACATACTGTCATAGCAGCCAAAAATTTACAATTGTTGTCTTTCACAAAAACATTCGCTATCCTAGTAGTAATTACATATAGTTCAAGTCACATTACGGTTGTGACTTGCCATTACCCTTTCTTGTTACACCTTTCTTTGTCACACTATATGAGTCACCAACAAAATTAATTGTCCTTGTTATAGGTGGTATGGTTCATTGTTGTCTCATAAGGAGTCTTGTCCTTTCTTTAGAGAAACTCATTGGCCTAATTTCTAGGGCAGAATCTGAAACAAAATCCGGTGGCATAGTGTTGTTAGGAGGCTTCTTTTGGACTGATGGAGTTGGCATAAACTAAAATTGAGAGGCTTGTACTGGATAACTTGACTGACTTGCTTGACTGAACATTCGTGTTGAAAGATCTATCTCCTCCTCAGCTGGTACATTTGAAGCAAGTAGTGACATGGGCTGCTCATCATTACTATCCTGAGTTGTTGAACACCTTTGCCTCTTTGGTTGCTTGCCATTTTTCTTACTTGCCATTGGTTGTTTTCCTTTAGAATTCTATTTAACAAATAGGTAAGAGTAAATAGGTAACAAATAGTTGAACAACAAATAGGTAAGAATTCTATTACCTTTTCACAACCCCTGGCATTGTGTCCTGGCTGACCACATGTGGAACAATTCATTATCCTCCCCTTCCTAGACTGCATCCATTCACCTTGTCTATTGATTGTTCCATTTTTCTCTTGTTCTTTTGACTTTAGGCCTGCCAGCCATTGAAGTCATTAGTGGTGGTTCCATAGCATGGGATACTTCAACCTTCCAGAATTTATCTCCTCTCGCTGGTTGAAGTTTATATGAATATACTAGGAGATAGGCCTCTTTGGAGTACCACCAATGTATTTCAGTCACAGGATTAACCTTGTTGTGTTGCATTGCTTTGATTGCATGAGGACAAGGAATTCCATTAAGGTCCCATGTCCTACATGTGCATCTCTTGGTGACCATATTCACTGTGTGCCTGTCACCATCTTCACTCACTTCAAACTCTTCTTGACCATTGGAATGAACATGACACTTGCTTGCAATCTTCAAGTATTGGTTATACAGTTACATTGTGTGGGGACTGAAGTCATTAGTCCATGACATCACATCAGATTGATGTTCCTTTAGCATATTCATAACCTTTACTCTAATTTCCTCAAGCATCTTGTTAATTGGCTTGAATCTTGCTTCCTTGATCCATGAGTTGAATGACTCTGTTAGAATGTTGTCAACAGAATAGTTCTTGCAAACAGTGTCAAAATATGCTCTACTCCAACATTCAGGTGGGTACTTCATCAAATGTTCAACAGCTTCCTTTCAATCTTCATCCACTTGTGCCATATTCATTAATTGGTCTTTAAAATCCTCCTCATATGTGCTCCAGGCAGCCTACCATAAGTACTTCTTATATTCCCCATGTCCCCATTTTTTGCACCAATTTGCCTCAATATGCCTTACACAATATCTATGGTGTGCCTCAGGAAGAACCAAGTGAACATGACACTTGCTTGCAATCTTCAAGTATTTGATGAAGTACCCAACATTCAGGTGGGTACTTCATCAAATGTTCAACAGCTTCCTTTCAATCTTCATCCACTTGTGCCATATTCATTAATTGGTCTTTAAAATCCTCCTCATATGTGCTCCAGGCAGCCTACCATAAGTACTTCTTATATTCCCCATGTCCCCATTTTTTGCACCAATTTGCCTCAATATGCCTTACACAATATCTATGGTATGCCTCAGGAAGAACCAAGTGAACATGACACTTGCTTGCAATCTTCAAGTATTGGTTATACAGTTACATTGTGTGGGGACTGAAGTCATTAGTCCATGACATCACATCAGATTGATGTTCCTTTAGCATATTCATAACCTTTACTCTAATTTCCTCAAGCATCTTGTTAATTGGCTTGAATCTTGCTTCCTTGATCCATGAGTTGAATGACTCTGTTAGAATGTTGTCAACAGAATAGTTCTTGCAAACAGTGTCAAAATATGCTCTACTCCATTATTCAGGTGGGTACTTCATCAAATGTTCAACAGCTTCCTTTCAATCTTCATCCACTTGTGCCATATTCATTAATTGGTCTTTAAAATCCTCCTCATATGTGCTCCAGGCAGCCCACCATAAGTACTTCTTATATTCCCTATGTCCCCATTTTTTGCACCAATTTGCCTCAATATGCCTTACACAATATCTATGGTGTGCCTCAGGAAGAACCAAGTGGACTGAATCAATCAAACCCTTAAAATGGAAATGCAACAGAAAGGTAATTAGAGCTAATGAAATGAAACAGAAAGGTAATTCAACAGAAAGGTAATTAGAGCTAATATGCTGCAACAGAAAGGTAAATCTACAACTAACAGTTATATAACAGTTATAACAATTATAAAAGTTAACTAACTTCAGCTAGTTATATTCTACTAATAGTTATATAACAGTTAACTAACTTCAGCTAGTTATATGCTACTAACAGTTATATACCAGTTATAAAAGCTAACTAATTTCAGCTAGTTATATGCTACTAATAGTTATATACCAGTTATATAAGTTAACTAACTTCAGCTAGTTATATGCTACAACTAACAGTTATATACCAGTTATAAAAGTTAACTAACTTCAGCTAGTTATATGCTACGACTAACAGTTATATAACAGTTATAAAAGTTAACTAATATGCTGCAATAGAAAGGTAATGCTACACAGTTATAACTAACTTCAGCAAATTATATGCTGCAACAGTTATGAGCTAGTAATGACCTAACTATATGCAAAAGTTATAACTAATTAGAGCTAGTTATATGGTACAACTTCAACAAATGAATGCAACAGTTATGAGCTAATGAAACAATAAAGTCATACCTTTTGCATATCTGAAATAAATGTAATCCCTTCTCCACTTTTGAGGTCCAATGAATGTTGTAGCAGTCTTAATAACCAACACCATGTCACTTTGGTCTCTTCATCAACAGCAGCCCAAGCTAAGGGATAAAAGTGCCTCATGGAGTATTGGCCAACGGCTACTAACAGTTGACCCTTGCATTTCCCTTTTAGAAAGGTTCCATCCAACCCAATGAATGGTCTCAACCCACTCTTGAACTCCAGTTTCAATGCATGAAAGTATATGTACATTCTTAGGAATCTTCTTTTACCTTCACTAAGTGAATCCTTTGAAATATTAATCACCACATCTGTTCCTGGATTACTAGACCTTAATTAGCATAAGCCTCAAGCTTGTTGTACTCATCTGCAAAACTATCCTTCATCTTCTCCAATATCATTCTCTTGGCTCTTTTACACTTTGAATGACTAACATTGATGTTAAATGCATCTTTTACACTTGCCACCATCTCCTTAATTTTAAGCTTAGGATTATCTTGCAGCTTGCTCTTAAAGTAAGCAGCTATAGTGTTTGAATTCACCCTATGGTTATCATATGCAATATTACACTTATGTTTTTCATTTAATGTCTTGAATTTAACACCAGGACCTTTAGAGTCTTTGGAAATATGAAAAACAAAGGGGCAGTCTTCATCTACACATATGTACCTAAGCTTTTGGGGGCAACTCTTGACTTTTTTTAACCCATAACCATTAGCAAGGGAATATAGGTTCATGAATTTTCTAGCTTTTGGAATGTCTTCGAATGTCATGGACTTGTTTAACTCCTTATACTCAGTTAATTTATCAGTTATCTTCCTCTCTTTTTCTGTATGCAGTAGTTCTAATGAATCATATTCACTGTCAGAATCAGAAGAATCAGAAGACTGACAGTCATGTCCTTCACTGTCATCTGAACTACAGTCAGTAGCAGCATCAACTTCTATCATGATAGGCTCAATGTGGTGGACTATATTATGAACATTAACAGTTAACTCGCACTTATCTACAGCAAAGATGTCAATAACCTTAAACTGATCACTAACCAAAGACAATAGAGTCCTAACACCTTCATCACATTCTATTTCATAATATCTACCACTAGGCTCATCCACAATTACTTGTTGAACTCCAATAAACCCCAACTTAGAAGTAAATTCATTTACTAAAAAGGTATAAGACAATTGGTCAGAGTCAAAACTTTTAATATTGTGTACCATCTTCCTTGAGTATAACACTTGTGGTCTCTTTATCCAATCACCATCATAGTGAAAATTTAGATCCAATAACACCATTGCATATAAGCTGCAGAATAAGAAAGGGAAATATTGGATAAGAAATAGGGTGCTGCCACAAATGAAGACAAAGATAAATAAACAAACAAAGAAAAATAGTAGATGTGCAACATATGAAGACATAACTACAATAAATAAAGAGGTAATGTGGGACTAAGTTTATAAACCAAAAAAAAATTAATAATCTAACCCACTTGTCTCTTAAATCAACACAATTGTATAAGAAATAGGGGACCAAACACTCAAAATAACCACGACAAAGCAACAGATCGAACACAAAGGGGACCCTTTTCAGTTAAATACAATATATGTAGGACCACAAATTAAAAACCCTAAACTACAACAAAAAAAATATACCAGATGGGGATTATTCAATAACAAAAGACAAACCCTAAACCACCAGTAACAAAGACCAAAAAATGAAAGAATTTACCAGATAGGGATTATTTGATTATAAAATACAAACCCAAAAGCACCAGCAACAAAGACAAAACAAATACAGGGTTAAATCGAGTATGAACACCATATGCAAACAAAAAAAAAACAAAGTCGGACACACCTCCAAACTCAAAAATACATATACATACAAATCAGTCAAAATCCTAGTCAAAGAAAACAAAAATCAAACTAAACCCAACAATATCCTTCCGTCCATACCAAAAACAAAACAAATAATGACGATTTAGAGGAATACTTTTGCTGTTTTACAAGGAAATAGGCGTACCTTCGTATGCATCAACGATGAAGATGATGAAGAGTGAGAGTAGTGAAGAGAGAAGGTGAAAGATTTTTTTGGAAATACGGGTGAAATGTTTTGACCGGTTTGGGTGTAGTTAATAGTCATCTGGGGCGGGTTAATTATCTGGGGCGGGTTAAATTTGTCTACTTGGCAAATTTTGTGTTAGTTGGCAAAATTTTAGGAGGGATCCGGTTGCCACGTAGGAGGCCCGTTAAATCTGGGTACATTTTCTCCTACTTTAATAACGGTAGGTAGTTTTTTAGCCGGGAAGTATAACGGAGTACAAACGTAAATAAATATCAAAAGTAGAGGTGTGTTTTTTTTTTTACTTTTTCTCTTTAATTTATCACTTGCTCGCTGCATTTTGGAAAAATTAAGGTGGAGTGGCAACTTACTTTAACTGGCATAGGCAGATTTTTTTGTAAGCCATATCACTTTTTTTATAAGTAGACAAAGAAGTGAACCTCATATTAAAAAAGCACGAAATCCAAAACATTACTATAATTCTATAACTCTCTACGACTAGTTTTTCTGTTTTTTTTTTTTTTTTTGAAATATATCAATAATAGTCTCATGGAACAATAGTAAGTATGTCTTTTTTCTAGAATTATTTGATTATACTTATTCTCAATTTTATTAACAAGTGGATTCTAGTTCAACTGGCTCCACTAATACAAAGTATTTTTAATAAATAATGTCTTGAAAATGATAAAAACAGAAAATATGCAATCGACAGATTCGAGTTTTTGACGTCAAGATCACATTAGTAACACTTAACCAACAGGCAGTGACACGTTTTTGTTTAAGCGCTATCACTTCTTTTGTTTACACAAATAATCTGGTTTCGCCTAAGATTAATTATTTATGTGCATTTAATGAGTCTTTCCTACGAGGGATGTTTGGTGACACTGCTTTTAATAAGGTGGCTCCGCCCCTGAACTGAGAAAAAATATAATTTTTCAAATATCATTCTCCTGAAACTTTTTTTCGCCAAAGAGAAGATTCTTATAATGTTAAAAATCTCTCTTTTGCTATAAACTCAAGCGAGGAAAAAGAACTCGAGCCCAACATAACATCTGTGCTCGAGATTTTACCTCAACAACAACAACAATAATGAAATCAGTATATTTTCGCCAGGTGAAGTATAGGAAGGATAATCGGCACGCAGACCATACCCCTACCTAACAGTTAGAGATAATATTTTCAATAGGCCCTCGGCTCAGCAAGGGTAATAAGAAGAAGAGGAAAGCATGAAAGAAAAAATGAGGGAAGAGAAAAGGAAAAGAGAGAGAAAAAGGATAAGTAGTACCAAATAATAGTAACAGGGAATACAATACCTAATGCGAACAAAATCACATAACATAATAAAAATCTACGAATATGAAGGGACATGTCTACTACTAAGACTATCAGTGAGCAACTAAAGACTACCCGCTAACCTTCTACCTTAATCCTCGACCCTCACACCTTCCTATCAAGGGTCATGTCCTCAGTAAGCTGAAGCAACGTCAAGTGGTGTCTAATCACCTCTCCCCAGTACTTGTTGGGCCTACCTCATCCTCTTCTCAAACTCGCCATGGCCAACCTCTCACACCTCTAACAGGAGCATCAATGCTTTTTCTCTTAACATGTCCGAACCATATCAGCATCGACTCCCTCATCTTGTCCTCCACAGAGACTACTCCCGCTCTGTCTCGGATAACTTCATTCTTGATCTTATCTCTCCTAGTACACTCACTTATCCATCTCAACATCATCATCTCTGCTACTTTCATCTTCTGCACCGGGGAGTTCTTGACTGGGCAACACTCAGCCCCACAAAGCATAGTCGGTCGAACCACCACTCTGTAAAACTTACCCTTAAGTCTTGGTGGTACATTCTTATCACATAAAATATCGGAAGCGAGCCTCCACTTCATCCATCCCACTCTGACGCGATGTGCGACATCTTCGTCAATCTCCATGTTACCTTGGGTAATAGACCCGAGATACTTAAAACTTGCTCTCTTAGGGATAACTTGAGCATCAAGTTTTACCTCTACGTCTGCTTCATGGGCCCCCTCACATAATCTACACTCCAAATATTTTATTTTGGTTCTACTCAATTTGAAACATTTAGACTCCAAGGTCTATCTCCAAAAATTTTACCTCCTATCACATTTTATTTACTACAAAAATGAATAATAAAGCAGCTGGAGAAAAGTACTAGACAATTTAATTACTTACTCTTCCTATCTTTTTTTTTTCGTTTGAAAAGATAATATATATTAGCAACTAATAACCGCGTACAGATGGATGGGCCTGACTGGCACCCTATCACAAACCATTAGGGATTTTTTTCTATCTATACCATATATGAAACATTATTACAAAAAATATGCATAATTGGTAAATTACCCGCCTTGTGCACTGTTTTTCTATAATTTTTATACCAGTCATTAATTAGTAATTAATAGTAGCTAAATCTTCCTAATATGGCGCGCTAAAAATCAGGAAAAAAAATATCCTAATTGATTTAGTGACCTTAAGTTCAAATTTAAACGCAAATTCTTTATCAAATCTCTCCCGAATTTTTTTCGAAATTCAAAAAAAAAAAACTTCAGCAAATTGAAATCAAATCTGTTCTTCGTCTTTTTTTCTCAATCCACAACTCAAAAATTAATAAAATATAGAACAATACCTCAGCGACACCATTCAATCATGTCCAAAAATCCCAATCATGCTACAATTAAATGGAAAAAATTCTGATTATAAAAAATGGGTCTCATCTCTGTGTTTTTTGAGAAGAAGAAGGAATGTAGAAGAGGAAGTCTGATTTTATGTTAATATATACAAAATTCCTACATTTATCTACAGATAAACTATTAATTAATTTAAGTATGTATAAGGGTATCTAAAAAATTACTACATTTATACTACAATTAAACTACGATCTATGTTGAAAAAAAAATGTAGACTATAAAATTTTCTATTCATCTATGAAATTCCTACAAAAAAACTACAAATAAACTACAAATTAGTTTTAATATTGTATAAAGTTGTATTGTTTTTAAGGGTATCTACAAAATTACTACATTTATACTACATTAAACTATAAGGCGTGTAATTGTTATATAATGGATTGAGTACAATAAACTACATTTAACTACAATTAAAATACATTTAACTACATAATAACTGAGAACAACTACAATAAAAAATGTCAGTATAACTACAATTTAACTACATAAAAAATGTCACCTCGTGCAACTTGTTTGATCTCACCTCAGCACGGATTTGTCGCGGAGATGCTCGGCTAGGGTTACGTTCCATTGCATGCGATTTTGGTTGTATTTTTGTTGGGGATTTTTGTGTTGAAATCCCCAAATCAAAAGAGGGAATGTCTAGTACTTTACTAATTTCTCGAGGGTTTTGAGGTGAATTATTGTTGTTCATTCTTTACAACGACAAATTTGCCATAATTTTTCCCGAATTTGTGAGAATAAGAAAAATGGAGTGTAGATGTAGTTGGATATTGATAGATGGTATACTTACATTGGTGTAGTTGGAGAAGGAGAGATGGTATGGGGTGGGGTGTAGTTAGAGGAGGAAATTAGGGAAAAGTTTACTTTAATTTGAAAAGTTGAAGAAATAATCTCATCCGAATAGTAAAAAGTGGCGGATAAATTGATGAGATTGACTTTTTAGTTGGGTAAGATTAAGTGATTAATAAATTGGGAGATTTTGTCCCTAAATACACTCCTACATTTAATGATAACTTAATTAAAGCAACAACAACAACTACCCAGTATGTTCCCACAAAGTGGGGTCTGGGAGCTAACTTAATTAAAGCCTTAATTAAGTTAATTAAAGCCTTAATTTGAATTAATGATAACTTAATTAAAGCCTTAATTTGAATTATGGTACATAAATTGAAACTTGGTATGCTTAAATGTAATAAACACAAACCTTAAATATGGTTGGTAATAAGGTTTGCTATATGGTATACACATGTAAAAATTCCTTTTATTGTATTACAAAGCCCTAAACTACTATTAATATTTATTGTTATATGATCATTCTATTGAATTTATCATCGTGACAACTAGTTACTGACGAGTATCATATTGCCACTGAGTACTCTTCCTATCTAGACATAGCTTACTCTCTATTTTTCCTTCATACATTTTGTAGATAGATATATAGATATATAATAGATAGAAGAGAGGACTAGTTCTGAAGTCCAAAGAAATAAAAAAAAAAAAAAAAAAAAAAAAAACAAGCGAATGTATATATTTTCAACTGGTTGAATAAAATTTAAAAAAAAAAGGCCCAAATTAATTGAAGAGAGCTTTTGCTAAAAAGTCGAGAAAGATTTGTTTTAAAAAAAAAAGATTAATGCAAAAGAAAACTAAAAGATAACTTAAACGTAGTCCATAGGTGTTAGGTAAACAGAGTCAAGGCTGTAGGCATTCCTTAATAAATAAATAAATAAAAGAAAAAGAAACGATTTGTTATAAAATAATAAAAGAACAAGAGCAATATTATAGAGAAAGAGAGAGGAAATTCGTATTGAATTTTGGGATGATTTACAATGGGGTAAGATCCCTCTATTTAAAGGAGAAATATGACTTAGTCACAAAGTAAAACTCTCCACAAGATAGACATTCACTCCAAGTAGAATTCTATTCTTAACACTCCCCCTTGAATGTCTACTCAACAAGTAATGTGCCTCATTAAAACCTTAACTAAAATAAACCCAATGGGAAAAAAATCTAGAAAAGGAAAAAGAGTACACATATCTAATAATGCGCCTTTTGGTTGCCTCGTTAAAAACCTCGCAAGGAAAACCCAGTGGGACAAAACCTTGTAAGGGAAAAAGAGTGCAACGCGCATTAACTCCCCCCTGATGAGAGCATCAATTCACATCCTTAAGCCTTCGCATCCCGATCTTGTGCACTAGCTTCTTGAAAGTTGATGGCGACAAGGATTTTATATCAGTTTCAATGTATTTTCATAACGACATAACATAGAGATCTCTTCATTCGTACATTCAAGTACCTGAATCTCTCATGATATATTATGAAGTGTAATGTCATGTGATCTTCTAGATCACTTACCTCCTTTATTATGATCATTTTTCTCATTTGCTCATCTTCTTTGTCAAGAAGTTTATTTGAAACTGATTTATCTATATGCTTTAAGCGTACCATAGACTTTGTCCTTCTAGGACTTAATATGAGCATTTGCAATGAGAATATAGTTACTTTATTTGGGTCAGCAAATGCGTCTGGCATGCTTTGCAATAAATTGCACATGAATTATCCTTTTATGAACTTCAAGTTCATATTATTTTATTAGAGGATCTCGATGTAGAAATGATAATTCATTCCTCATAACTTTTCTCAGTTGTTGCATCTTGTCTCCCCCTCGTGTTAGAAAAACTAACTTGTTTCCTCAACTTTTAGAACCAATCTTTGTATGTTATGGTGTTAATCAAAATATACACCGCACATTAATAATAAAAATATGAAATTATTTGGTTCCTGGCCCTGAACCACTTGTGAGGGGAGAAAATAATATACTTTTGTATATAATGTATATCAAACTGATATATATAAACTTTTTTCTCATAAGCAATAATTTAGCTATTAAGTGGAGGCACTCAATAAATTATTTTGCTAAACCAGCTATGATGTAAACCAACTTATCAAGATGAACTTCTTGAATAGAAAATCTTGATATTATGCTCTAAATCAAATTATTGAGCAAGTTACCTCGCACACACCGGGCAGGTTGCGGGTTAATAATAATTGCACATGTAACCATCTCATAGATGCATCTTATATGATATACATGGCAGGTGAATGGGCCCATATTCACCTTTCATATTTCCAGCATTCATGGGATTCAATCCTAATTTTAGTTGGTCAATTAATTAATGAGAACAAGCAATGTAAGAGAATTCGTAAAGAACTTTCTAGTTCTTTAATATTTACCCTTGTGAATTCTCTTTTATTTTTGCACATCATACTTGAATTAACATGGCTAAACCAATTATGCGAACTGGATAAATTATCAATATTGATAAACTTTAAATTTACACCATAACTTGTGCAATTATCAATAAACTCCAAGTTTATTATGATATGAGTTTTTATATCAATAGACATCCACTTTATTGTGGTATTCTTTTGTTTATGTAGTACAAATTGAAGAATAAAGGGGGTAGCTTTTTACATACATATTACCCGCTACAAGTTGTAGTAATAGAAGATATTAAATCTTTCCTTTATGTATAGTCTCAATATAATCAACCGCTTTCGCTTATACTTTGGAAACTGAATAAGTTTCTTTGAGACATACTATAACACAATACCTTATTGATAATTAATTGTGTTTCTCCAATATAGTAATAATTGGCTCTTCCAGAGCTCTCAATTAATTTTGCACTACCACAGATTCATCATCATTCATGTGGTGAATATCTCATTTAAAGAGAAAGTTATACCATTATGGTCATGGCCAAAATTATATGAAAGATAGGTTTCTTGCATTATTGTTGACTTTCAATAATCACAATGCCAGAATATGTTGGCGTACAATAGGTGCGTGACCAATGACCATTCATGTCATAATAATGATATTATTTTGTTATATCATCTCAAACCTCCTTTTAGAGGTGAGTGTGGTGTAATCACTACCACTAGCACATTTATATTCTTCTAAAAACGAATATATATTCATAAATCAGATGTTTTCTCATTCACATCATGAATGGACCATAGTCATCTGTATGTGCTTTATAAAATCTCATGTCAAATCGATGACAAATATTTTCACAAAGTGTGGGATTATTTTGAGAATACTTATTGTTCTCATTACCACAATGATGACGACATAATTTTGTCTATTGCCACGTCCATATCCATTGATTATTCATGGTAATTATTTTGTCTTCTTTCAGACTATTACATACTGCTATCACATTCTCTAAAGGGAATGAGAATGGAGAAAATTCAATGGGACGGGTTTTCAATTCTTGTGCGCATGATCATACATGACTTTGATCATGGCAAGATATAGAAATTTTACCACTTCATGTGGGTGTAATTTCTTAAAAACTTCATTAGAGTTATAATCAAACTTTGTTGTCTTTGGCTGCATATAAAATCAAATTATAGAATTTCAAGAATTTGAAAGAGAAACGTAAAATACTTACCTTAAATCCAGAATTTTAATCATGAAGGAAGTTCATGAAACAATTGACAATCATTATGCTCAATCCCAAAGTTTTTACTCAAATGGTTAGAGTCTCGTGCTGATAACGTGTTATAAAATAATAAAAGAACAAGAGCAATATTGTAGAGAAAGAGAGAGGAAATTCTTATTGAATTTTGGGATGATTTACAATGGGGTAAGATCCCTCTATTTATAGGAGAAATATGACTTAGTCACAAAGTAAAACTCTCCACAAGATAGACATTCACTCCAAGTAAAATTCTATTCTTAACAAGATTGACAATGATCCATAAATCCATAGAGTACTAGGTTGTTTGCCATGATTAGGACATCAGATGTCCCACTTCTGCCTATATGCACTATGATTTTTATATTGTCCTAATCTAGTTTTTTTATGCTGTTTTGTTTTTCTAAATTATTTTAGTTATGATCATTTGGTATTCGAACCCCATGTGAGGGACGGTGTGGGACGGTGTGGGATAATATTGTCTTATTTATAATCATTTTTAATTAATTTAAATTAACTCTTAAACTTCATTTAAAAGGAAAGTTCTTCTTACCAAGCATTTCTCTATTTTTATATAGGGAAACTTACACAAATATCCCAAATAAATTTCAACTTACTAACATTTAGCCACTAGTCATAGACTTACCAAAACTAGCCAACAAAAATTGAAAAACCAAATAATAGGGTTCTTTCTCTCAAAGAATCACATACAAAAATTATCTTTCATATTTTTAAGCATGATTAGCAATATTAGATACAAGACGGAAAGAAAATTTCATGGACGGGGTAGCAATAAGGTGATGAAATACAAAAATCTATACAATATTCTAAAAATCTAAACAAAAAAGAAACTTTTTCGATGAGTATAGTTCGAATTCATTGAAAATATATAGATAAGTCAATATACAAATTTGAGGAAGATTGGATGTGATTTGGACTGGTTTTATATCAAAATTTATAATTAAATCGAGTTCAAAAAAGTCTTCTGCAGCACATGTATCTCACACACATGTATACATGGATATACATGTGATATACTATTGATACAAATATGATACATACGTGATATTCAAACGATACACAGTGTGATACACATACCATTTTTTCATGTTTAGCTTTTATTTCGAATTTTTAATTCATACCAACTCAAAACTTCACCAAATTATCCAAAAACTGATATTAAAGCTCCTTAAGTTGTGCCCAATCTATTCTAATAACACCCACCCAAAACAAAGTAAATTTTGATATTTTTTTGCTATAAATAGGTAATTGGCTAATTTGGCTAATATTAGTAATAGTTTATCTATTGACTAATTTTTGCAATGAGCTATGTATCGGTCAAAATTCGATTCCATGATAATTAATAAGATCGATCGTTCCTTTCGACTAACGCTAGCGTAATAGGCGTCGAGATCACTTCAATTAAGAATGCCATCCGTATCCACCTAAAATGACTGTCGAAATCGCGACTCACCTGATATGCCCGAAATAACCTCCTAACGTGGGCCCGATCCCAAAAAGGTCAACTCGTACATCAATGCCTATAAATACCAAAGGAGGAATCTGAAAGGGGGGTTCCACTCTCTCCCATGGGGACTCTAAAAATACAGAGTAAAACACAGAGTGGAAACCCAAGACAAAAAATAGAATGAGGGTAGATCGAACGAAACATGATTGTAAAGATCTGAACCTCTTCATGGAGAGGCAGACTACTCTATTATCATGAATAAAGATCACCGATATTTTCTGTTACTAATACAAATATCTCCATTATCTTTTCCTTTGTTAAATTCTGGATGTGTTACGACTTGCTATGATTGGCCATTCATTTACATTGATTGTTTTGAATTCATAAATGCTCGTTACTTTCTCTCGACTCAAATTACTCAACGAATGTTCAACAACAGTTGAACTGGGACTCAAGCCATGAGCCTTCGCCAAATTAATTCAACCATAGTTGAATCGGTACTCGGGCTACAAGCCCTCGACTCAAATTACTCAATGAATGTTCAACAACAGTTGAACTGGGACTCAGGCCATGAGCCTTCACCTAATTAATTCAACCATAGTTGAATCAGTACTCGGGATACGAGCTCTCGACTCAAATAACTCAACGAATGATCAACAACAGTTGAACTGGGACTCGGGCCATGAGCGTTCGCCGAATTAATTCAACCATAGTTGAATCAGTATTCGCCATGAACCCTTGACTCAATTTAATCAACGAATCCTCAATGACAGTTGAACTGGAGGGAAACACAAATGAAACAAGCAGTAATCGGGCAATACGAAAAAGGGAAATTTCCCCTTGATTCAAAGGGACAGTCACGGGCCACGCCCATCCGCACCAAACCAAACATTATCTAAAAAAAAAACAACAACAACAAAACAAAGCAAAAATAAAAAAGGAACAACAATATACGGCAACAACCGTCAAAAAAATCAATCACTCTTTTTCACTCGGGACCATCAGCACCACCGCCCATGCCAGTCGCATTGTCTCCTGCCCTCGCCGCCTCGTCACTTGTTCCACCTTCGCCATCACCTGTAGTTCCCATACCATTGCCAACTCCTGCCAGAATCCCACCAGCACCATCGTCAATACCGGGCATCGCAGCATCAAATATGCACTCCACACGAGCCTCTCGCGCCCTCTGGCGTGCCCCTTCAAAAATTGCTTCAGATATGATGCCAGTTTCGAATAGGTGCTTGTATACATCCCGCTGGGCCTCAACATAAACCCAAACCTCACGGGAGCCACCCATAAAGGTGGACTTCTCTTGGATGCTCCTGTTCTCTTCCTCTAGGAGCGCGATTTGCCCCGCCGCGTCTTGAGCACCCCGCTCTAGAACCCTAATCCGCTCCTCAAAGCTGCTCTCCCTAAAGGCGGCAGGAGCTCTCACCAACGACAACTAGGAATCGTTAGCACAGATGACCCCCTGCAATTCGTCCGCCCGGGCCGAGGCTTCGGCCAACCTTCACTTCAAAGCGGCCACTTCTCCTTCCAGCGCAGCAGCTTTCCCACTCCCTTCCGAGGTAACCTCCGTCACCTTGGTCAAGCATAAGCACTCACACTCTAACGAAGCCCTCCGCCCAGCCTCGAGTTAGACACTCATCCGACGCAACTGATCCTCTAAGGCCCATATATAACCAAGTGCCTGGTTCGTCTGCAACTCCCTCCTTGCCAACTCTTCAACTAACGCCCGATTACGAGGATCAGTTCTTATACGCTTGCTAAGCTCCCTACACTTGTTCCGGTAATGACGACGCGTAAAAGCACCGCAGACTGAACATTGCCCCGACGAAGGCTCTCCATCTGCAACAAAACTGCCTGTAAAATGAAAAATGAGGCGTTAGACAGGGGTACGGGAGCTTGTAAGAAAAAGGAAATAAATTGCAAACAAGCAAGCAGTCACCCTAGAATACATACCCTCATTTACCACTACCTCGTTCATCAAACCATCATTAGGAAATAAATGGAAAACAAGCAAGTAGTCACTCCGGAATACGTACCCTTATTCCCATCACCGCAACCTCGTTCATCAAACCGACATCTGGAACCCCCCTCAACTACTAATTCTCAACTACAGAACACAACTGGCAAATCTGCGACACCAAAGCAGAGTCCAGCAATAACAAATTCTAGTTCATAGGAATTTCAACTATGCGTGGCCTCCCGTTCGGATGGACCGCCGCATTCGTGATCCCATCACGAAACATGCGAACATCCTCAGAGTCCAAATCAAAGTCAGACGTAGAACCCTCTCCCACCGCCGCCACTTTCATCGAAGGAGTGCTTGAACCGCCAATGTCCACGACCACCCAAGAAGGCTCCCCCTTCTCGACCATATGAGTGGAAGACTGAGCAGTAGGGGCGGCACTTCCCTCTCGATCCTGAGTCGCATCTCCTCTCTGCCCGTCATTTGGAGAATGCGCTGCATATGCATCCTCTCTCGCCCCAGAAGAGGGGGAATCCATGTTTATCACAATGAGAGGAGCGGGTTGAGTCGCTGCTGACGGAGTTGAGGGAGAAATAATCTAGCGCCTGACCAAAGGCCTATCCTCCTCATCACAAGAAGACGAGCCGTCTCGTGGGCGAACGGTCCCCGACGGACCTCCGCCACAAATTAAAGGACGTGAAGGAGATGGCACCGCGGAAGACTCGACCGATGCGGCCCTGGGCACCTGGCTTGGCACTGGTGCAGCAAAAAACCTAGCAATCGCACTAGGCCGCCGAAACGCCAAATGAGGGGCTCTACCTTGGTACACCCTTCTTGCAAACCAAGGACTGGGTCAGTCCCAGGTTGTATTGAAAATTCGAATAAATCATACACAGAAAGTGCAAACCTCCTACCTACAACTGGCCCTCGGCCATATTTCCTCCAAAAAGACGGTCACGAACGGACCCCCTCAATGTGCGGGATAACGGCTTCGAGTCACCCGCGCAAACCGGTGAATAAAGACGGAGGTAAGCTGTCAACTACAGAAACGATAACATAAACAATGATTATTCGAGAATAAGAAGGGGGGAGAGTCATCCTATTGATAAAAAAGTATAACTTACGTCTATAATTCCAAGTCTCTGGGAATCCTGGATAGGGCACCACCAAATGCTCTGTTCGAATATAGAAAAATTGTTCAAACGGGCGAGGTTCGACCTCGCCATCTAGAGCAGCCATCATCCCCTTCGAACCGCGCGGGCTCATTTAGAGCATACTCCCCCGCACTCGCTGGGGGGCATATAGAGCAAGTACATGTTGCAGCGTGACAGTCCGTCCAGCTAACTCCGCAAAGTTTAGAAACAGTGCCAGAAGTTTGTATAGAGACGGGGTGAGTTGCCCTGGGCACACGTTGTAGTATCGATAAAAGTCGACTACCAAATTGGGGAGTGGGACCCTGAACCCCAACCTGAGAGGGTATGAGTAAAAAATACAGTACCCCGCATGGTTGGTATGGACCCTCTCCTTCCGGCCAAGCGAGCATGATGTCAGCATGGGAAGGTATGAGCCCTTGTTTCCGTAATTAGGTCATACCCACTTCTCCCATTAACGGGGCGTCATCCACTAGGTCATCCCCACGGTCGACGATGAAATCCACCGCCAAGCTCCCAGCTGCAGGAAGAATTTCATCTACTAGTGGAGCCCTCTCAATTCATTTTGCACGTCATCCCCGAGCACCTGAGATAAGCCTTCAATCACCGGAGGATTAACCGGTGCCACCGTCGGGAGAACTTCACGGGAGGAAGAACCAGCCATTGATCAAAGTTGCTTAAAGATTAAAAGAAGTGCGTTGGATTCAACTAAGAACGAGTCAGAACTTTTCGTAGAAAAGAAAGAATCTTTAAAGCTCACAGGAAAAAAAAGCTGCAAATGAACCAGAGAATGTCAGGAATCAAGTATCGCAAACCATCTTATAGGCAACGAAATCAATTCTCGGTAAAACCGACAAGAGCCATTAAATGCATAATCCAACCGTCAAAAAACGGTTCGATTCTACCGAAATGGTCGCCACCACGATTAAGGACATAACGCACTTGTTCAGTCACGGTCGCTGCCTCAATCACTACGGAAAAACGGATGGGTTACCACCCAGGGCGATTAGATCATACGCCCTCAAAGTCCGTACGGACAGAACGTACCACAATTCACGATTGCGGCGTACCGACTGTTCCCCTTCGCCAGCAATACTCGTATATGAGATCGGACCCTCATTATACGAGAGGAGGAAGTGAGGAGACGCCATGACTTCGTCACGAGCAGTTGCCATTCCCCCTCTCGCCCGAAAAGGGTTTACTCCTCGACCGTTAAAATCCGCTCATCAGGTTCGACCTCGAGGCGACCATGATAAGCGGAGGGACTAACTGTATGGGTCATAATTCAATTCCACGACAATATTTAAGATCGATCGTTCCTTTGGACTAATGCCAGCGTAATAGGCCCGAGATCACTTCGATTAAGGATGTCATCCGTATCCACCTAAAACGATTGTCGAAGTCGCGACGCACCCGATATGTCCGAAATAACCTCCTAACGTGGTCCCGATCCCCAAAAGGTCAACTCTCACAGCAATGCCTATAAATACCAAAGGAGGAATCAGAAAGGGGGGTTCCACTCTCTCCCATGGGGACTCTAAAAAATACAGAGTAAAACACAGAGTGAGAACCCAATACAAAAAACAGAATGAGGGTAGATCGAACGAAACATGATTGTAAAGATCCGAACCTCTCCATGGAGAGGCTAACTACTCTATTATCATGAATAAAGATCATCGATATTTTCTGTTACTAATACAAATATCTCCATTATCTTTTCCTTTGTTAAAT
Source organism: Nicotiana noctiflora (assembly GCA_032618575.1). Lineage (NCBI taxonomy): Eukaryota > Viridiplantae > Streptophyta > Magnoliopsida > Solanales > Solanaceae > Nicotiana > Nicotiana noctiflora. The sequence continues at coordinate 22,631 of JASVEL010014239.1, read as the reverse complement.
TCTGAATGTGTTACGATTTGCTATGATTGGCCATTTATTTACATTGATTGTTTTGAATTCATAAATACTCATTAACATTTTGAGTCACACAAACTACTTATAAATGGACATAGCTCGTAATTTCCTTTTTATATATAGTTCAAAACCAGACCCGGCCCTTAGCTAATAAATCTACTAGCTGAGTTTAGCTTATCTTTAATTAGATATGTCAGCAATATTGTAATGATGACACATTACAAATGGCGAACTTAAAGTTGATCAGAATAACATTTATACAAACAAACAAATCTAGCTAGGACGATAATCTTTAGTTTTATCGATTTCTGGTAATGATATCAAATCAAGATTGTTGCCTTAATTGTGTGTTCATAGTCCAATTATTTATCATGACTGGATTAGACTAGATGGCCATTAGTAATCTTATACAATTATTTTTTTGCTTATTAGCAGTTAAATAGGATAAGAAGAATCACTAAAACTAGCATGTCTATGCAACTAGAAAACCATCTTTCTACTATAGACTAGAATATAAGGGTACGACAACATATTTAATAGCATTAGGGAATGTCTTAAAAGCTTAGTTTAAGAAGTATTTATTATCAAAAAGTTTTGGAAAATAATTCAACAATAAACAGGTATACATCGCTGTTATGTGTTTTCCTTGTTCACATAAAATAATACAAGCATATGTTACATAAGAATTTTTGTATTATTTTAAGGGAAATTTAAATCGTTGATGTTCTATATTTATTAATTGTTTTATACGTATTAGTTATACATGGATATAACAATTAAAATGTCAATAATATCCTTCTGATTTATATCTTCATTTCCTCCTAGACAAACTGTTTAAACATACCTGATATATTCGTAACAAATCAAATATACAGTACGAAATAATATCTGCATTACTAATTTCTTCATTGTCAATCTTGTATTATTAATCCCTATATTAATTACAGTACATGCATTATTTGTTGGATTTTTTATAAGCTATTAATGTTAAAAATGGGATAAATGGAAAATGGTGGAAAATAAAATTTTAAGTTACCCCTCCCTCCCCCCTCCCCCGGCAAAGGGACATTGTCCCATATTGGAAGATGAAGAGATTTTTTATTGGTACATAAGCAATTGCTCTTCTTCTAGCTTTTAAAGAGTTGAGAAGAAGGCAAGTCTCGCGCCGTCATCGTCGCTCGCTCGGCTTCAGCTTCGGCTTTATTTGGTCAAACGATTGATTGATTAATTTTTTGAACTAAATTTATTTATTAATAGTAAAATATTAACAGATATGTTATTAAATATTTATTTTAATAACAGAATATTGAAGATTCTCGGACGGAGAAAAGCGGCACTCGACATCTATTAAACAAGACCAAGAACAAAGTCATACCATGCCCTCGGGAGAAGTTTTTGATGCAGTGCGGGCACTGGAAGGAAAACACAAATAAATGAACAACCCATTGGAAGAGCATACCTCAAGGGGCACCAATCTCCTCCGTCAAAGATCTATCTGTGCGAAGCCGACGTATGGATAGAAAGAAAGATGCAGGAAAGGCAAATGAAAGAAGAAGAAAAATTTACTTTGGGAGTGTGAGATGGACAGGCGGGGAGTACGCAACCAAACAACTGCTGGGATTTCTAGCAGTGATAGTTAAACTAGTCAGATGGGCCGCCCTAAACCTTACGCTGACATTTCAATCGGAAATCAACATCGGGTCCCTACTATCCGAAAAACGCGAACTGAAGCGGAAGATCACAATATGCAACACAACAAGGGAGTCGTTAGACCTCCGCTTGCGCGAAGGAAGAAGGTAATCAATCATAACTGAGACAGCGAGGAGAGGCGAAAGAGACATTTTCGAGCCTGCAAGCAGCAAGCGCAACGGCTGACCCTCTTCAATTTTTTCTCTTTATTTTTCCTCTTTATTGTTGAGCAAATAGCCATATATGTTATGGTAATTATGTTGTGACCGTTTTGCATAAACAACCATTCTAAAGAGTTGCACCTCTTCAGATTTAAGCCCAACTTTGGTTATAAATACAAGATTATTCTACTCAGAATTTTCATACGATTTTCTGAGTTTCTCCTCCTTCTTTTACATACTTTTAACATCAAACAAAGCAACGGTAAGTGTGATTTGCTACCGAACTTTGTGTTCGCTAAAATACTAGGGTTTGAAGTACCACTACACAAGTGTATAATTTGTTCTATCCTGGAGAAAATAATCCACAACCTTGGATACTAGGAGGGGATTAAATCATTAAGGTAATACTGTAAATTCAATAGGTTCGGATTAAAATTCTGTTTTTGTTTTTTATTTCTGTTTATGTTCATTTATATTTTCCAGAATTGTCTTACATATACAGTATACTAATAACATTATTAATCCATGCATAACTACTTTAAACCAAACGACCCCATACAGTATTGCATATATAACTTAAACCTTAAGTCTATCAGTGTAAAAAAATAATTACACTATTAATAACGCAATGTAACATGTAATAGTATGCTATTAATTATTATTTCTATGGAAAAGGGTCTGATATATCCTTGTACTATGGTAAATTATTTGAAATTATCCCACGTTATACTATTGGCCCATAAAAGTTTCTACCATCCAACTATCCTAACAAATCTGTCCTTACTTTGACGGAAGTGCCACGTGGCCAGATTTAAAAAGAGGCAAGGATGGATGCCACATGGCACTTATGTTAAAGTAAGGGCAGATTTGTCAGGATAGTTGGACGGTAAGGACTTTTATGGCCCAATAATATAACAGGAGACAATTTTAAATATTTTAGCATAATACAAAGATATATCAGACTCTTTTCCGTTATTTCTATAGTTAGGATACCAATTCATACTTATTATTTGGATTTTGTCTGCGTTGATATTATAATAGACCTGATTATTAAATATATTTTACATCGTTAATGCACAAAACTCAAATACACTTATATTAAATGTACATAATAGGTGGGGTTGATAATAAAGTAAAAACTTTTGAATTTCAAATGAAACTTCTCACAGATGCCCCTCTCTCTATGTACTTTTGAATACAAGCCTCAAATTTAAAAAGTGCACGTAAATATTCATACACCCAATGGTAACAGAAGAAAACCTCCAGCTAAAGGGTACTAGGTTAATTGTGTATATAAGTATCCTTCTGTTTTCCCTTCTTAGCTCAATGATACTCTCTTCTTCTTCTTCCTCAAATATTCCTTCTTTTAATTTTTTTTTTCTTTTTTCTCCTTCACATAGAAATCTTTTCTCTTTTCTTTCCTTCTCTTGTTACTTCTGAAGGGCCGACTTGGCTCAGCAGCGGTAAGCTTACTTGCCGTTGTGTGTTAGGTCGCGGGTTCGAATCAGCTTCTCTGCAAAGCAGGGGAAGGCTGCATAGAATATTCCTTCCCCAGACACCCACGAAGTGGGTATTGAACTGGGTCGGCCCTTTTTCCTTCTCTTAGTTAATTTCCTCGTACACTCTTATTTACGTGAATATGCATTTATTGATTCTTCCCATAATGTTTCATAGCTAATATTTCTAATTTGATTATGCTTCTTGATTTTTATTTTATACAGTATTGAACTAATATTAAGTTTAAACGGAGTGTTATGAACAGTGAGGATTGATATAAATTGACCTGAACTTCTTGAGATTCAGACGTTGTTATTGTTGTTTTATGTTTCTGATTTCTAGTGTTCTTCGCACCTGAATAATATGTGGATTATCATTCTTGTGTCTCGACCCTTGATTAGATATTGAAACAATAATTCAAAGCTTAATTTCGAATGGATTCAATCAAATAAATTTTCTTATTTCTTACTAATAGATTTGTTGTATTAATAGGTTATTTCTCTCTTTATATATCTATCTCGATCTTCACCTGAATTATTCAATATTAAGGAGTCCTTCCTCACATCATTTGAACCTAAACTCATGTCCCCAATACCCTTTCTTATAGAATTATATTTACTAAAATATTATTTGTGTTTAGTATTTTCCCTCTGCTTCGTTTTGTATAATTTAAAGAAATATAGCTCTATTCATTTTGAAAAATCTAGGTCTAAATTAGATAGAACTTGAGATCTTCAAATATCTTAGGCATGGAATAATATCATCCAAATTCAAGAGTACTAGGGGTAGGAGCAGAATTACTTGGTTCGAACAGGTTCAACTGAATCCCTCATCTGTTTTTTACATATATATATATATATATATATATATATATATATATATATATATATATATATATATATATATATATATATATATATATATATATGAAAAAAAGTAACTCAAAAATTATTTCGAGTTGCTGCCAAACAGGACACATTCTTATATTCTTTTGAATTTCTTTATTAGAATTTCTAGCCCTGTCAGTTAGTATGATTTTCACCCTCTTCTTTCGGAGGCTAATTATTCTCAGTTAGATGGTGCATGGATTGACATACAGTTGTTGCTTGCTGGTGCAGCACCACCAAGATTCACGTAGAAATATGGAGCAGAAATTGAAATGAAATCTGCCCTATTAATTTGGTATGAGAATCTTGATGATGCTGCATTAGAAAATGATGACTTAATAATTCTTTCTGCAAGAAATTTTGGGAAAATGAATATTATCCCATCTTAAATTTGGTGAGTGCTCTCTAATTTGGACAGTGATATACTATATAAATGCAATTGCTAGTTACTGCATGCTTTGGTTAATTAATCTGATGAAGTTTTCTTATAACTACTGAACTTCATGCAGGAAATCTATTAGTAAAAATTTTACTAAAAAAGATTTTCATTAAAGAAAATCATAAAAAAGAGAACTATATTACTAACTACTGTCATCTCTGATTACAGGTCATTGTTACACCAGTTGAGAAAGGAGAATCCAGCATAGCTTTAGGGAACAAAATGATCAATTAAGTTGCTAAATGTATTTTGTTTAGTTTGAAGTTTCCTTCTTTCTTTGTTCTAAATATAATTAAGGCAGATAAAGTAATTTGTTTGCAATTAATTGTGTGTCTCCCGCATCATCCAGTATTTATCGCAACCAAAAGCTGACATGCTTCTTCACAATGTGTGTTCGTCTCCAAGCTACGAGAAAAGTAATAACCCGAGCCATAGACCGGGAAAGGTAGTAAGTCCGGCCTTATGCCATTACTCCGCTATCTCCGAATCTGACTCTGATACCAATTGTAAACTTAACTGACCAACGATACTCTCAATATGATTTGATATTATCCGTTTTGGGTCAAGTCTTGCGATTTTTCAAAGGACTCACACCATTAAAAGTTCAACACCTAATAAGTATCTGGTTTTTATATTTATTTTTATTATACACCTAACGTATATACCATATGAATTTATCAGCTGCCTTTACTTTTTTGTGATTTCAAAAATCAGCACTTAAAGTTGTGTATCTAAATTTATGGGGAAGCAAGAATATGAGAAAGAACAGTTATTCTAACATGACAAAGGAACATTTATATAACTTTATATATAATAGGTTGAGCTTAATAATTTCACGGTCCTAGTGTTTAAAGTCCATTACTTATGACAAAAAATAGTTATGACATGACTGATATACAATGAATAAAGTTCAATAACCATAAATAAATTAACCCCAAAAATAGTAGCGGGAGCCTTGCTACTTGAGTTTATCTCACTGTTTAGGACTTAGGACACTGGAAAATATTAGCAAAAAGAAATGCAATTTACTACTAAGTGAACTACGAAGATAAATCAGATAGCTGCAGCCTGCAGGGTTAAACAACTTAAATTATTGAGTTTAATCCTCAACTTTGTAGAGTGAATTTTGCAACAGATTGACAGTATTTGCTTAATATGGTGGAAGATAACAGGAGAAGTGAGACCTCATGTCAAAGTAAGTGTTATAGTAGTTTTCTTATAACCATCTGGTATACGAAATTCATATTGGCATGACTTATTCAAATTCATCGCCTAGGGTCCATTAACGGTCCCAACTAGGGTAATTTCTTCATTTCCAAAGCTCAACCCTAAAACTAATTTTGTAAGAGCAGAAGAATCTCATCCATTTCACCGCACACTCTTACTTGATACGTACTAGAGTAACCATCACATCTACAATTAATGAATAGATGCATGTGTCTTTTACATATACACTACAACATTTTTGGCCTATAGCCACACTTATTATAGACAACACTCGCAAAGTGTTGCCAAAAATAATTACAGATACGCTTATAAAGCGTAGTATTTGATTAAAGTCTTTGGCCACATTTTTTAAGGCCACACTTCAAAAGCGTGCTCTTATAATATAAAGACAACACTTCTTAGGAGTTGCCAATTTATAAATTATTTGGCAACACTTATTAATTATAATGCAACACTTTCGAAGAGTTGTTATATTCTAATACTAAATATAACACTTTACAAGCGTAACCTAAAAATTTAATATAAAAAATTTTCACCCAAAATTTCCCCAACTACAGTTAATAATGAAAATATTTCCCTCCCATTACTCAAAAGGCAAATAAATCACAATCTGCAAGAATACTACCACATAGCAAACACTTCCCCAATTCTTTTCTGTTACTAATTCACCCTAACAAGAATACTACCGCATCGTCGCATATCTCCAAGATTAATCTCAAAATACTATACCGCCGCATATCTGTATTTTTTCGCCGTTGCTTACTTTTGCTGCTTCTTCCAGATTAATCTCACTCTAGCAATTCTCGATCCTTTCTCTATTGGTTAGTAATTCTTTTACTCAAAGATTTTCCCTTTTTTTCGATTTCTGATGAGAAAATAATCTTCTATTATGTATATACCTGGGTATGTTGATATAGTCTTTATTTTATACTTAATGTTTCTAATTTCAGATTCTTGGGCTGAAAAGAAGTACTGTTGTTTTGTTTAATTTCTGGGTATCAAAGTTTTACCTTTTTACTAATTTTAGATTCATGGGTTGAAAAAGAGTAATCTTTTCTATTTGATTTTTAGTACCTTTGAATGATGTTACTTCTTACACTTAAAGTTCTAATTTGTCTAGTTTCTTATTGAAATTGTTTTGGAGCCGATAGAAGTGAATTTTGGGGCAGATAGCAGTGAATTCTTTTTTTTTCCAATATTACTAGGTATCTCTGTATAGTCTTTATTTTATAAATTTTTAATTTTTTCAATTTCAGATTATAAGGCGTAAATAAGTTTTTTTTTTGTTTAATTTTTGGCTATCAAAGTTTTTAGTTTTATCCTTGTTTTATATTCTTGAGTTGAAAAATAAGTTATCTTTTTGTTTGATTTTGGGTGTCAAAGCTTTAATCAGTTTTCGCAATGTGTACGTTTACTGCGATTTGGATTCAATCTAATTATATCGAAAAGTTTCACAAGTGGGGCGTTATTTAGCTTGGATGTCGGAAATGTATGCAAAAGTTATATGGTTATTTAAGGAAGAAACTAGCATCTGTGGATAGCTGAGAAGAAGCTGAGTTTTAGGCATTGACCACTAGAATACCGCTGCAAATGGCAGTAAAATTGGTTTACAGTCCATACACACTCTTGAAGAATCATCATAGTTAATCTTATAAGAATAATGAAGTATGCCCTTTTTATTTCCTTTAGTCCTTATGCATCTCTTGTTAGATTAGCTTCTGGCTTAAATATCAAACTTCTTTGTCTTCAATCAGGTATATTGGATGTGGCCGAACATGTTAATCTCCTTGTCAATAGCAATGGCCAATTAAGACATTCTGAAGTTAATGGGGCGTTAAAGATGAGAGCTTATTTTTGGTTTATATAGATCTTCCTAAGAAAGATAGATACATAAGCATGAACTACATCACCTAATAAGCTGTTAGAAAGTAGGTGCATAAGCTTCAAGTTTTTCTTCTTATAATCTCTTTACACTACTAATGTAGTTCATGCTTTTGTATCTATCTTAGCTACAACTTAGGAAGCTTACTGCAAATTTATTCAATTTTTCTAACGGATAATCGTTAAGTCGCAAATTTATTTTTATCCATATATATTAAATAATCGAAAATCCTATCCATTACTCTATCTCTAACGCCTAATAATCAGAAACCCTAACGCCTAAATTTCAACCAGCAGCCACCAGCAGTACCTATCTCGTCGATAGAGTACTGTTGAAGCTTGTAGTTTCCAGCTAAGTGGATCCATTCCATCTACAGCTCAGTATTATCTTCTAATTTTGCAAGAGCTATCTTATCTTTTTGTTTTTTTCTTCTGATAGCAAACCATTCTTGAATCTTAAGACATGCGATTTTTTTTTCTTTCATTCTTTTTGGCCTGCACAACTTGTGATAAATATTTTACTACTATTAGGTTTTACTAACCAGAAGAAAGCATCATTTGAACATCTAGATCATAGAAGACCTTTTTTGAATATTTTAATTCGTCTTAAATTAAGAATACAATTCTAAAAGGTATATTTCATATAACAGTAAAAGTGGAAATTTCATTTTGAGATTTTTCTTCCTACTAATAATCTTGTAAACACTGAAGCATGACATAAGGTGGATTCACTGTTGCATTTTTAAAGGGTGTGAATGAGAAATGGAAGAGGCACCTTTTGGATTGCACCTCTTCATCTCACCCTCCTTTGCCTATAAATTTAGAGGCTTGGCCTCATTTTAAAGATATAAAAATTAGATGGAAAAATATAAAAATTTCTCCCCTCTTTTATATTGTTGCATTATTTTCAAATAAACATAAGTGTCAAGTGTGATTTGCTCCGTCTATTGAGTTCGCTGAAATTCTGTAGTTTTGATTGCCAGTGTTGTAGAATAGTTATTCCGTTCTATCGTGGGAGGAATTAATCCAAAACCTTGGGCAACAGTGAGGGGATTAAATTCCTTAAGGACACACAAGCAACTTGTGGGCTCAGAATTATTATTTCACGTTTTGTTTATTGAACTAACGTTTGTTTACTTCTCTAATTTTTTGATTTTGAATACAGATTACCAACAATCTTAAGGAATTTATATGTATCTTCGGATTGTGTTTTTCAAGCATATATAACGCAATGTTGATGCATTGTTACATTATTGGAAAATGAATTTCAAAGATGGCATTTGACATATGATCGTGGCTCTTTAAGTTTGAACTTCTGGTTGATCATATTACCAAAAATACAAGGAAGACAAGTGAAATTCTCCAAGCATAATTGATGTCGACGGACATGTCAGGGAAGCAAATTAAAATTACATTCCTTCTCTTTTGTTAATCCTTTAATTTCTTATCAGTTCCAAGTTGATTTGCAATGACTAAAATTTTCATTATCTAAAGAAGGCTGTCGATTTGTTTTTCTTTTTGGGTACAAAATATGAAGGAGAGACCGTGAAGCATGGTTGTCAATCACATTGGATCAAATAGTAAAATGGTACATGAAAACGTTTCGGAAATGAAGAAATAATCAAGTGACGCTTGACTTGAGTTGTCATATGATTTGATAATTCTAACAGGTGTTTCCATTCTATTTCCTTCCACTTTTTCCTTTTGGCTCTGTCAATATTTATATTATGGAGCATGGACACACACAAAACTCTCGACGGAATGCCTTTATAGCATTTGTGTGTGCAGTCAATTTTATCCAAGTGATAGCAGGACAAAATCTTTCAAGTTCTGCCTATCTATTGAGCTGTAACCAGAGTGTGATAATATTTTATTCTTATAGTTTTCATATGACAATCTCACATAAATAAGGGTACAGTAATTGTGACACCAATTGTTGGTGAACACAACGAATCATCATCATGTGAGATTAACAATGTTCAAATAGTTAGTGGCCTTGTCTCTCAGGGAAAATATTTTTCTATAACTGTGCATTTAATTGTTCGCACCCCTTGATACCCTCTTCTAATGGGATTAAATCAAGATTATATGGGCTTGATATTTCTTGTCTTAGAGAACGTTGGTTCTGATTTGCTCTAGAAAAGCTATAATATCACAAACCAACAGAAGGGTATTTATTTTTCTTTGTGATTTATTCAATTAAGTTTCTATAAATTTGAGGGTAGATCTTTATTACATGATGATCTCATATTAAGTATTTGGAGTTTTATGCATGCGTTGGAGGAACATATACTTCCTAGTGCAGAACGGTTCGTAACATGCATAAATTACGTGAAAGATTATTTTCAATATTGTAAGATATGTATTAGCCTTACAGTAATACTTGAATTATCTTGAGATCATAAATATAATATATGTAAAGATGAACATATATGTGTTTGATTAGAAAAAGAGTTTAAACTGTTTAAAGTGTGATAATTGTTTAGTTGGAAAACCATTTGGAAAGGGAATTAAAATTCTTGTGATTTTTTACACACATTATGGAGACTAAAATCTTCGTGATTTATTTTCTATTCCTTCGAGATTAAAATCTGCGTGATTTTGTACTCGTTCGTTAAGATTAAAGTCTTTGTGACTTTCTACTCATTTGTCGTAAATTAAAGTCTAAGTGACTTTATACTCGTTTTGGAGATTAAAATCTTAGTAATTTTTCTACTCTAATTTATTATTCGATTTGAAGATTAAAAACTTCATCGTTTATTAAATTTGTTGTGTCACATATTACATGGTTTGAAGATTAAAAACTTCACCATTTAATATATCCGGTATCAGGTAGTACTCGGTTAGAAGATTAAAAACTTCACTGTTTATTAATTCTGATTGTGTCAGATTGGTTTGAAGATTAAAAACTTCACTATTTATTCTGACTATGTTATGGCACAAACAACAGTTCTTGTGGTTGGCTCAACAATGTAATAGGGGCTTCGAATATGAATCTTCTTTTTGATGAAATATGTTTGGAATATGGTATTATTCACCAAACGACTGCCCCTTCATTAACGCTATATAATGAAATTGCGGAAAGAATAAGTAGAATGTAAAATGAGATGATAAAATGCCTTGTTGTAAGTTCTGGTTTACCCAAATCTTGTGGGAGAAGCTATTCTTACGGAATTCTTTCATACGAAAAATGAATAAAAGGAAGAAAACCCAACTTGAAATATTTTCAAGTGTGGGGGATATTTGGGTAAAGTGCAAGTTCTTAAACCCAAAAGGATAAAAATCGGATAAAAAACTGTTGATTCGTTTTCATAAGATATGCAACAAATAGTAAGGCATATCGTTTTTTGATTCATAAATCAGAAAATCCCGACATTCATATTAATACGGTAATTGAATCAGATAATGCTGAATTCTTTGAGAATAGTTATCCGTATAAAAGGAATGTGAGTCGTCTAGTGAAAAATCTAAGCGAACACGGGAAGAAGCAAAAGAAAGTACACCGATTGAGGTGAATCTAAGACGTAGTAAACGTCAAAGGATAACTACTTCCTTTGGACTAGATTTTCTGACATTCTTGTTGGAAAGTGAGCTTCAAACATTTAAAGAAGCAATGTCTCGGAAGCACAATATTGAAAAGAGGCTATGAATAGTAAGATAGAAACCATATTAAGTAATCATACTTGGGAAAATGGTTGATCTTCCTCCAGAAAATAAACCTTTGGATTCTAAGAGGATTTTCAAAAAGTAAAATGAAAGTTGATGGTGTTTTTGACAAATATAAGGCAAGATTAGTTGTCAAAGGAGTTTAGACAATGAGAAGGTCTTGTTTATTTTGACACATACTCACCGGTAATGATGATTACATCTACTCAGGTGTTAATAGCGTTAGCCGCGGTGTATGGCCTTGAAATCCATCTGATGAAATTAAAGAAATTTTTCTTAAATGGAGATTTGGAGGAAGAAATTTACATGGAACAACCTGAAGGGTTCATGGTTCCCGGAAAAGAAAAGAAGGTGTGTCGACTTGTTAAGTCACCCAAATAATAAAATACGAGATTGGACCAAATAATATTGTCAAATAGTTTCAAAAATTCATGGTGTTTAGATTAAGAATACTTCAAGTCATATAGTCGTTATTTGATTATATGTTGATGAAATATTTAAAATGTGGGGGCTTTTAACTTATGCATGACAAAAGCAAATGTTAGACGTAATGTCTAAATGATATAATTTTTTAAACTCGTTGATATAGTAGTTGATAAATTCATCAGTTGTTTAGTCTTAATGAAGACTAGTTGATAGAAACTACTAATTCAGAAGTTGGTCACGTGCTTTTCTCAAAAGGTCAATGCAAATTTATATTGTTTAGTTCTTTTATGAAATGATGTCACTTTGAAGGTTGTGGCTTTTCATAGAAAGATGCGTCTATACGTTTTTGTATGGACATGACCGTTCATGAACGAATATATTAATACGTTGGTCTATAATGAGGTGAACCAACCGATGAACATGACCAAAATCCATTGCAAGTTGGATTTGTGTCATAAATGAAGGTGCTATAATTTTCATATCATATAGACGTATGAATAAACAGCATGCAAATGCTTGAAAATGACGGAGTGATTGATAAATGTGTTATATATTAAAAGGTTGTGGTCACAACTGATGCCAACCATTCCAGCTGTTGTTATAATATACTATTACTACATTAAGTGTAGTTAATAATATGATATTCAATTAAAAGTCGAGGAAAATTAATCTACAACATAAGAAAGTTTGCATTGATCATTCATGACAATGAAACGAGTTTTGAAGTATACTTCAAATTATGTTTTGCACCACAATAAGTATCCCGTGATAATAGATAGGTATAGTGATGTAAATTAGATCACCGGTTCAACTGATTCTAAACAGTCGGTGGATGAGCGATGTATTGGAAATCGTCCAAACAAATGTGCATTGATCGCGCTATAGTGGAGGCTGAGTTTATAGCCTTAGACAAGGTCGGTGAAGAAGCTGAATGGCTCCGGAATTTCTTGAAAGATATTCTATTTTTGCCCAAACTTTTGGCACCTATATGTATATATTGTGATAGTCAAGCGACAATAAGAAGGGTTGGGAGCATTATGTATAACGGAAAGTCTCGTCATATAAGACACAGACATAAAACCGTTAGACAACTACTTTCTAGTGAATTATCACAATTGATTATGTAAAATCAAAGGATAATTTGGTGGATCCGCTTATAAAAGGCTTGACTAGAGAGGGAGTTGAGAAATCATCTAAGGGAATGGGACTATGGCCGATGACAAGTTATCATGGCGGTAACTCTACCTAAAATTTTGGAGGTCCGAGATCTAGGTTCAAGGAGCAAACAAAGTTATGTATGACCGGTTCAACATTGTTAAATATAATATTTTAGTCCATTCTCGTGATGAAGACAATGTTCAGTAACAAGGATAAAATGTTAAGACATTTTTTAATGGTTTCTAAGTTTGATACAAGGTATATCAAATAGTGTATCTACGGGATAACACGTTTAGGGATCACATATGTAAGTGTGAAGTGTAAGCCGCTTCAAGGAGAATTTTGTAAGGCCAGTTCTCTATGCACTTATGAACCGGGTGGTGTTCATGGCTGAAACGAACACAACAATGAGAACCAAAGACGGTTAAGGGTTGATTGTGTGACTTATGGTTGTCTAGGTATACGCCAAAGCTAGACGGTTCAAAGATATCAATTCTACCGATTGACCGAGTATATCCAACATAAGTTCACTACTGAAAGTTCAAAGGGAAACCTACTTATCCAGATGCAATTAATCCTGCTTGCGAATCACACAGTATTTTCATGCATGTTTTTTTTTCACATATGCCCATTCCCCATTCATGTGGGGGATTGTTGCATTTTAAAAGGGTGTGAATGGGAAATGGAAGAGGCACCTTTTGGATTGCACCTCTTTATCTCACCCTCCTTTGCCTATAAATTTAAAGGCTTGGCCTCATTTTAAAGATATAAAAATTAGATGGAAAAATATGAAAATTCTCCCCTCTTTTATATTGTTGCATTATTTTCAAATAAACATAAGTGTCAAGTGTGATTTGCTCCGTCTGTTGAGTTCGCTGAAATTCTGTAGTTTCGATTTCCAGTGTTCCGTTTCTATCCTGGGAGGAATTAATCCAAAACCTTGGGCAACAGTGAAGGGATTAAATTCCTTAAGGACACACAAGCAACTTGTGGGCTCGGAATTATTATTTCACGTTTTGTTTATTGAACTAACGTTTGTTTACTTCTCTGATTTTTTGATTTTGAATACAGATTACCAACATTCACTTGTGTGTTCACAAAGATTTAGCAATCAGGAGCAACTTTTAATGCACCAAAAAATATAACAATAATAATAATACTAACTTGAAAAATAAATTTCCCACTTCAAGATGTATTATAAAAATTGACTCAACAATTAATGCACCCAATATATATAGATTGAATTAGGTTGATAAATTGCCCGGTAAAAAGAGTTAAACCGATACTAAAACACCTGATATCCTATCGGGTGGCTAGCGGATTAATACATTTAATAGCCGATAAGCGATAAGCCAAATCATTAAAAGTAAATAACCGTCCAATCCGCCCGATAAGCGACCACAAAAAGCGACAAGCGTTGGTCGCATTTAGGCTAAAAAGCGACCAAACGGACCTGGTAGCTATATTGATGGTCTCTTTCATTTAGTGACCAAAGATGTGGTCGCTAATTAGCGACCAACATTGGTCTCTAAGATAATTGGATCAAATATTTCGGATATTGATTATAGAAACCAACTTTGGTCGCTTTATTAATTTAATAATATAAATTTAGCAACCAAATGGTCTTCAAAAATATAAAATACTTATTTATTTATTTATTATTAACTATTAAAAAGAGACCAACTTTGCTCTTTAATCCAAATATTATATTTTAAAATCTGATGTGCTTCGTTCGTTTGTGTTGAACTGAATTCTTGGCCATGTTGAGTGCACTTGTGTTATCACATAGAAGAGGCACACAATCAGTAAATGCCCCATTTTTATTCAATAATTTATTTATTTTATTAAACTAGCGACCAACTTTGGTCCCTGAATACATAAATTTTTAATTTATTTTTGAAACTTTAGCGACCAACTTTGGTCGTTATATCCCCAAAATTTTTATTTTTTTAATGAAATAGCGACCAAGTTTGGTCGTTTTTTGTAGAAATCTGGGTAAATAGCGACCAACGTTGGTTGCTATTCTCCATAAATGTATTTTTTTAACGTGAAAAGCGACTAAATAGAGACCAAAATTGGTCGTTTTTCTCTGAATTATTTTTGCAGAAACTATCTGTTTTGGCAGCTACACCACCTGCCAGTCATACCAAAACCCTAACAAGCAATAACAACAACAACAATTCAAATAACAATTCGAATAAGAATACTAAACAACAACCCAACAACAACAACAACAACATTAAAAGCTACATTAAAACCAAGAAAGTGTAAATTTCAATAGAACTACCAAACTAAGTTAACTCTTATTACAACCTAATGGAAAATAAATTGTATTTGTCTAGTTCAAATTGTCTAAAATTCATTGATTTGGTAAACCATTATCATCACCCTCTGATGAAGTTTGATCACCATCACGGTATTGAGAAGGGTATTTGTCGATGACAGGAAGAATGATCACAGGGAGGACGGGAGGAACGGCCACTTGGAGGATGGGACGAACGAGCACGGAGACGGGCAGCCTCTGGCGATGACGAACAAGACCAGAGAATCGAAAAAGATCTAGCTAGGAGATTTTTTATTTGCTCTTGCATGCCCTGGCACTGAGCGATAATGCCAATATACTAAGCATCTCTAAGCTTTTCTCTTTCCTTGGATGCTTCTAGCTCGAATATTTGATTTGTCACAGGCTCCCACATAGCGGAGAGGCTCTCCCAATCAAGTTGCTCGGCTTGCGAGGAAGTCCATATTCCTTACATCCCACACCTATAGCGATGGAATGTCTTAGTAGGAAGGCAGTATATATTCCCCCATTTTGGACCACCTGTAGCCTGCGTCCATAGTCTTTCAACATCCTCAGTCGAAAGTTGAAATGGAGCACCCGACTCATTATATGGCTGGCTGCGTATGAATTCCTCAGCTTCAATTCTAAAGTGATCCTCTAAGAAAAATTAAATTGAATTAGTATTTCAAAATTAAAGTAAATGAAAATACTTAATAAAAAGTAAAAACTTACATGTACAGTCGAGGCTCGTCCCTCAATCCACATTTCTTCATTCGTCTCTTTCTTCTTTTTCACAATATGAGTCTCCTTGAATAGCTCATCTTGGTTCATCGGACAGCCCAACTTCTTTTCCTGAAAACTCATAAATATTAATTAATAAATAGAATAGATATACTTTAAAAATTAAAATAAATTAAAGAATTACGTACCATTCTTCTTTTTATTGTCCCCTGGCTGACCGTACCTCTAGTGTGCAAGGATCATCCCTTCTCAGATGTGTGAGCTTTTTTTTCCCTTTTCGTTCTTCTGTAAGAACTCTACAGTAAGTCATTGCCTTTGAAAATTATCCCAAAACTCCTGAAGCAACCATCCAAGCTTCTGGTTCAGCTATCTAGCTATGGAGAAAGAATGTGACAATCGCTTGCGAGCTTTGAGATTAAAATTTGCATCCATGTCCCGCATTATACAGGTGTTCTTATACACACTTGCTCTGTAATTCAAAAGTTAAATATTTTATGTAAATATCATAAATATAAATAATTATACTGCTTAAAAGAACATTTATACCTTAAATTTATTGAAAATTGCCTTATTCAGTGAGAATGGAAATTTATGCCAAGACGCATAAGGGGCATCATAAAGCTTTTTGGTTGCTTTGGTGATTATCCTCGTAGTAATATTACTCAGGAGGAACCTGCAATTTAATAAATAAAACAAATTAATATCTTAGTAAAAATTGTACTAAAAATAAACATAAAAATAACAAATAACTCTTACCCATCACCCTCAAGGACTATGATGATCCTGCCATACTGATCATAATGCACCTCCTCATCAATAGCAGTAACAGCATCAGCATCATCATCCGAAACGTGTATTAGAGGCATGTTTGGAAGGAGTAGGGGGTTAGAGCTACTATCCCGCAAACAAAGGCCTCCAATAGGTGGAGTTGCTGATGAAGATGGATGTGATCCTTGTAACTGCGACATAGCTGCATAGATCACAAGTAGCTGTGATATTGACTGTTGTGACCTGGCTGGTTGTGACACTGATAGTTGTGTTCCATGTGGTTGTGATCCATGTGGTTGTGACATGGATCGATGCGATCCATGTGATGTTGTTGGGTTGGATCCACGTGGTAGTGAGACAGGTGGACTGTATGTCGGACGTACAGTCTGATGGCCCTGTAAAGAAACACCTGGGGTCTGCACGAAGGTGTAGGGTTGGTGATGTTGTGGCAGCTTAGTATAGCCATGGGGTAGGGGTTGTGGCATAGTGATAGGCAAATAAGAAGAGGGTGGAAATATTGATGAGTAGTATCTTCTACCCTCTTCTTTTGCTGCTTAGCCTTATCTCGACCCCGAGAACCACTACCTTCATTGTTACCTCGACCCTTGCCTGTCATTTGCACAATATAATATATATTTAGATTAAAAAATATAAGGAAACTATCTATAAACGAGAGTTATCGAAGAAACCAACTTTTTAAAGCCCATCAACGTATTCTTCCTCGTTAGAGAATTCGTCTTCCTCGTCGGAGAATTCTTCTTCCTCACTAGTTTGAGCTTCATCAGTTGATTCTTGTTCTTTGTTTTCTATAATTCTTACTTCATTTTTATAAACTTCTTCCAATATGTGTTCAGGATGTTTCAAATCATTTTCTAAAAGTTCGTCCACTATTTGGTGAACACTGGAGATATCGTTTTGATATGCAATATCCAACACATTCTCAACTTTAACCCTACCTATAGGCTTAGTTTTGATTACAACCCACCAATCGGACTTATTCTACCTCAATGGATAAGGAACATAATACACTTGCCTAACATTATGTGCAATTATGAAAGTGTGATGACCCGACCAGTGTCGCGACCCTAGTTCACCAATCGTGAACATGTCGTGATGGCACCCAGTCCCCACGACTAGGTAAACCTAACACATTGCGGAATATACAAGTTATGGACACTTAAATAAGAAACAACGGAAAAATGGCATAAAAAGATATGTAATACGTGCCGCTTGGCACATACATCCGTCACACAATGAATAAAACGCTACCAAGATCCGGAATCCCACGGTAACACAGACTAAAAGAGAATATACAACTGTGGCTCTATGTGTAAAGAGTATCTATCAATGAAATGAAGGAAAAATGCCAAATTAGTACTACTAGAATAGAAGGAAAGCCTCCGGATCCGCGGACGTAGCAGATCATACCTCGAGGTCTCCCAGAAAGCTGCGGAATCACCTAGCACGAGCCTGCTCTGATGTACCTGGATCTGCACAACAAAAGTGTGCAGAAGAGTAGCATGAGTACACCACAGCGGTACTCAGTAAGTGCCAAGCCTAACCTCGATGGAGTAGTGACGAGGAAGGTCAGGGCCCTACTGAGAAACAATAATATAATGATGATAACAAAAATAAACAATTTAAATGATAATAATTTCCGAAATAACAACAATAAGATGATTACTGCAACTGTCTACAATTAAGCTAACAACAAATAACCAACTCAATAAAACAAGTCCAGGACCTGTGGGAATCGAACCCACAGTCGCATTGACGGTCGGGAATCGAACCTGCAGCCCATGTCTCAATAAATAATCTATAACTCAGGATCTCGGGAATCGAACCCGCAGTTCCTACCAATAACTCGGGATCTCGGGAATTGAACCCGCAGTCCCTACCAATAACTCAGGATCTCGAGAATCGAACCCGCAGTCCCTACCAATAACTCAGGATCTCGGGAATCGAACCCGCAGTCCCTACCAATAACTCAGGATCTCGGGAATCGAATTCGCAGTCCCTACCAATAACACTCCGGGTCTCTGGGAATCGAACCCACAGCCCTGGGTCTCCGGGAATCGAACCCGCAGTCCACAAGCACAACAAATAAAGGAATACATAGAGAGAATGAATTATGCTTAGCTATAACTTCACCGAACAAAAATAGTACCAATAATTATCAAGAAGTTCAATTAAGACAATTAGGCAACTAAACAATTAAGTACTACCTAATCATGTTCTTCTAACTACTACCGGGTAAAAATATCAAATTAACAGCTAAAAACAGGAATATCACTCATCGAACATTTTAATAAAGTATGTGTTCAACAATCAGCGCATGTACACGCCCGTCACCTCGTGTACAAGGCATTTTAACTATCACATAATATCCTAGGGGTAAAAATTCCCCCACACGAGGTTAGACAAGCCACTTACCTCGACTCCGGTACAAAACCGCTATGAGACAACTCTCTTGCCGCGAACGTCAGCCTCCACAAGTGTAGTATCTGATAAAAATCAATAGAATCACATCAAAATAGGCCAATTGGGCATTACCCAATCAAAACAACTCCAAATACACCAAAACCCACAAGTTGCCAAAAGCCGACTTTCGGTACGCTTATCGAAAAATCACAAAAATTATATATTCGGGTTCCTTATCTCAATACGAATCTGTGCTTATAAAATTTATCAAAATCGGACTCCGTTTGCCCATTCAAATCAAAGATTTTCTAAAATTTAGGCATAGGGCTCAAACCCACCTTAAATCTTCCATTTTCAGTGAAATAATCACGGATTTCATGATAAACCAACGAATTAAGGTCAAGAAACTTACCCCCAATGATTTCCCGATGATATCCCAGCGTTTCCCCTTCAATTCCCTCTCTTGGAGCTCAACAATGGCGTTTTTGGGTATGGGGTTCGCGGATACACTGTTCGGTTATATTAGAATTTTGACTGCCAGGCGACCCCCTGCGATCGCAGCCACAAGCTCGCGATCGCGAAGAACAAACTCGGCCGGCTCCTAGATTAACCTACGCGATCACGACACGCGCCACGCGATCGCACTGCTTCCGACCAATACCCTACGCGATCGCATAAAACCTCACGCGATCGCAATGCTTCAACCTCCAGACTTACGCGATCGCACACCCCACCTCGCAATCGCAGAGCTTCGGGCTTTTCCCTTACGTGATCGCATCCTAGGCATCGCGATTGCGATGCATTACCACCACACCTTACGCGATCGCATGGCCATCCCCGCGATCGCGAAGAGCAAAATTGCTCTGTAATTATTGCAGCAGAAACAGCAGTGCCTTTTGGCACAAATTGGTCCGTTTGGACCCCCGAATTCATCCCGAGGCTCCCGGGACCCCAACGAAAACCACCAACATACTCGAAAACACGATACGAACTCATTCAAATCATAAAAACACGTCTAACAACATCAAACCCATAATTCACATCGAATTCAAGCCTAAATTTCTTAAAACTTTCCGAATTGCACATTCGATCAAAAACCCAACCAAACGACGTCCGAATGACCTGAAAATTTGCGGACATATCCAAATTCACATAACGAAGCTACAGAAATTGTCGGAATTCCATTCCGACCCCCGGATCAAAATTTCACCTATCGTTCGGATTCGCCAAAATTTCAAACTTCGGCATTTCAAGCCTAATTGAGCTACGGACCTCCAAAATACATTCCGAACGTGCTCCCAACCCCGAAATCACCTAACGGAGCTAATGGAACCATCGGATTTCCGTTCCGAGGTAGTCTTAACATTGTTCTGGCTACGGACCATTTTCTAACTTTAAAGTTCTCATTTAGGGACTAAGTGTCCCAAAATGCTCCAACTTTCAGAACCGACTCTTCCAGCAACCCACAGTAGCAGAAATGAACTTAGGGGAATAGTTAAATTGGGGATTGGGGCGTAATTTTATAAAACGACCAGCCGGGTCGTTACATCTTCCCACACTTTCCTCGAACGAGCATAGAAAACATACCTGGAGTAGTGAAAAGATGGGGGTACTGGTTGCGCATATCCTGCTCAGTCTCCCAAGTCGCCTCCTCGACCGGCTGGCCCCGCCATTGAACCTTCACCGAAGCGATGTTCTTTGACCTTAGCTTTCTGACCTGCCTATCTAGAATGGCTACTGGCTCCTCAACATAAGACAGATCCTTGTCTAGCTGAACAGAAGTGAAATCCAACACATGCGACGGGTCACCATGGTATCTCCGGAGCATAGAGACATGAAATCGGGATGAACTCCGGCTAGACTGGGAGGTAAGGCCAACTCATAAGCAACCTCCCCAACATGCCTCAAAATTTCAAAAGGGCTAATAAACCTAGGACTCAGCTTTCCTTTCTTCCCAAACCTCATAACGCCCTTCATGGGCGAGACTCGAAGCAGAACCCGCTCACCAACCATAAAAGCCACATCGCGAACTTTCTTGTCCGCATAACTCTTCTGTCTAGACTGGGCTGCACGAAGTTTGTCCTGAATCACCTTGACCTTGTCCATAGCATCCCGAACCATATCGGTACCTAGCAACCTGGCCTCGCCCGGCTCAAACCAACCCACGGGAGACCTGCACCTCCTACCATATAGGGCCTCGTACGGTGCTATCTGAATACTAGACTGGTAGCTGTTGTTATAAGCAAACTCCGCCAGTGGCAAGAAGTGATCCCATGAACCTCCAAACTCAATCACGCACGCACGGAGCATATCCTCCAAAATCTGAATAGTGCGCTCGGACTGCCGATCAGTCTGGGGGTGAAATGCTGAGCTCAACTCCACCCGAGTGCCTAACTCATGCTGTACAGATCTCCAGAACCGTGAAGTGAACTGAGTGCCTCTATCTGAAATGATGGAAACTGGAATACCATGCAGCCGAACCACCTCCCTGATATAGATCTCCGCCAATCGTTCCGATGAATATGTAGTGCTCACCGGTATAAAATGGGCGGACTTGGTCAGCCGATCCACAATGACCCAAATGGAATCAAACTTCCTAACCGTCCGTGGAAGTCCGGATACAAAGTCCATGGTAATGCGCTCCCATTTCCACTCGGGAATCTCGATCCGTTGCATCAATCCACCCGGACGCTGATGCTCATACTTCACCTGCTGGCAATTGAGGCATCTAGAAACATAATCAACTATATCCCTCTTCATCCGCCTCCACCGGTAATGTTGTTTCAAGTCCTGATACATCTTCGCGGCTCCCGGATGGACGGAATACCGCGAGCTATGGGCCTCTGCTAGAATCAGCTCTCGAAGATCATCCATATTAGGCACACGGATACGCCCGCATCCTCATAACTCCATCATCCCCGATGCTAACATCTCGAGCATCACCACGCCGAACTCTATCCTCGAAGGACAAGCAAATGAGGGTCGTCGAACCGACGCTCCCCGATGCGGTCAAATAGAGAAGACCAAGAAACCACACATGCCGTAATCCGGGCCGGGCTCCGAAAGATCCAATCTAACAAACCGCTCCGGCTAAAGCCCGAACATCCATCACCATAGGCCTCTCAGAATTGGTAGATGCGCCAAACTCCCCAAACTCTCGCCCGACGACTCAAGGCATCCGCAACCACATTAGCCTTGCCGGATGATAGAGAATAGTAATATCATAGTCCTTCAGTAGTAGTTCCAACCATCTCCTCCGACGCATATTCAGGTCCTTCTGCTAAAGCAAGTGCTGCAAGCTCCGGTGATCAGTGTAGATCTCACAAGGAACCCCATATAAGAAATGACGCCAAATCTTCAAGTCGTGAACAATG